>JAHRHZ010000013.1:54540287-54550606 GCA_024137785.1 Ginglymostoma cirratum
CACACCTTGTTATCTCAGATTCTCCAGCATCTGCAGTACCTATTATCTCTGAATAAGCCACTGTTGCGTCTTCAACACCCAAGAATGTCTTAGCAGCGTTCAAAGCTGTTTTGAAAGTTCAATCCAGGTAATACTCGTGCTGTACGTTTAGAACCTCCATGTATTCACTTGTTTAATAGGGACACAAATCCTTCTCAAAAATCAATAAATTCAAATCCCAGCCGAAGGCCCCACTTTGTTGTGATCCCAGCTAATGATACTGGGCAAGTCAGATCTCAGCTTGAAACTTGGCTTGATCAGTCATATGTATTTAGATTTTGCAGTTAGATACATTGGTGCTTAGTCATTGAATGTATACTCCCAAGGCTGGCAATTTAGTTTAACAAGTGAAATTTAACAAGGTTATGACACAAAATAAGAAAATAAGACAAGACTATGATAGAACATTTATACAGATCTTGACATTAGCATCAAAACAAAGTTTCAAACTGTTTTCAAACACTATCCTTTCACAGATATTCAAATCTAGAGAATTTCACTTGTATTTAAATTTTTAAATCTCTACTTAACTGATTCTTTCAAATTCTGTTCCTTGGACTGGTCAGGTACTTTCACGCTTCCATTTCCATCTGCTGTACTGAAGCTATTATTCAAGTTTGATGGCTTGAAGCTTTTTGTAGTTTGGATGGCTTGAAAACTTGTAGACACTGTAAGAGCCTGCATAATTCACGAGTAAAACCACTTCTTTTCGAGTGGCTGGTTTTCTTCATCTGAAACCTTGAACCTTCTGCTGTGGAATCAAGTGCCCCTGATCTGTTTTCTCTGCCTGTCATAAACTCAGCAGTAACAATATGATACATAATATACATGTACACCTTTTATCGCAACTAAGTACATTTTAGACCTTCTAATAGAGGGAAATGCGGCAACCAATTTGAACAAGGTCCTACAAACAGCAGTGACATTAAACACCAGATGATCTGTTTTATTGATTATTGGGGTGAGTAATCACCAGAAACATGGGAGAATTTCTCTGTTTTCTGTTTTGTATTGTCCCATGGGAACCTCTATGTCTGTTAGTGAGGAATTTTGTCTCATCTGAAAGCTGGCACTTTCACCAATGTAGCATTACTCAGTTCTACATTAAAGTATTGGCCAAAATAACGTGAAACCTGCAAAGGAGATCTTGAATCCATGATTTTCTAATGCAGAATGCAATGCAAAGAACTATCATCATTTGATGGGATAGGGGTGGAAGGCAGAATGGAAAGGAAAACAAGTTCAACCTTAAATTCTGAAACTTCTGTAAATGAATTGTTTTATGCAATGGAGTGCGTTTTCAATACCTATTTGTATAATTGTAGATAGTTGGAGATACTGAATACAGTAGTGGGGGAACCCAGTGACAGCCACCTGTTTATTAATGTAAACCCTTCAGAATGTCTGTAGAATTAATCAGAGCTTGAGCAGATGTTACTTTTAAACATGTTTTAATTAAGAGGATGTCTGTTCACTGCTTTGCTCTGAGTCATCAAGCCAAGCAATTGCTATCATAATATAGCCAATAGGAACAACTAAATGGAATTATTTAGCAATATGTTAACTCAGTGTAATTTGTTAACATTGGAAACTATGTACACTTGCCCCATGTGCTCAGTTGTTTTTATGACTTTTTATTACCTCTTTGCAGCATCTCTGTAAGCAACATTGATTCAGTGGTTGGACAATCACATCTTAGTCAGAATGTTGTGGATTTAAGACCCACTCAAGATGAGCAAGATATCATCTGGACAGGCACTTCAGATCAGTGCTGATGGACTAGTGCAGTGTTAGAGATGTCAGCTTTTGGAATGAGTCCTTAAATAGAAACCTGTTCTGTTTTGTAAAATTGACATGAGAGGCTTAGGTAGTATTTGACAAAGAAAGGGAGAGTTCTTCCAATACACTGGAGAATATTTATTGCTCAACCCCTAATCACTGAGAAAATAATCACACTGCTGTGTGCAAACTGTTTGCTACATTGGAACTGACATAGATCTTCAAAAATACTTCTTTAACTGTAACGAGTTTTTGAGTAATCCATGGTTGTGAAAAGTCGTACATAAACATGTTCTTCCTCTTTGCATTAAATATAATGCCACAGTTCAATTTCACTCATCCCTATCGCCAGTCATCTCTGTTCCTCTTGCTTTATCCTCAGGTTTCACTTTGTCTGCTTCATACCTATTCACACTACTGCCTGACCTGCTTCCCGTAACAATTAAATTGTGTTATTTGAACTGGGTACAGTAAGCTTGCAGCTGCCATCTCTATGTGCTTCTATAGCTTTCCAAAAGGTACACTACTAAAATAGGTGAGGGCAACATAATTTATCAAATTTCTTTAACTATGAGCAATAGTAAAGGCATAGAATATTCTTCAAGGCAAATATAACCTTTACTCAATTAAATTTTCTAATAAGTATGCAACGCAATGTAGCAATTAATAATAACTCCACACTGTACCTGTTTGTAGGTTAAAAGCAATCTTAAGACAGAAACATTGACTATTACTATTTGGGTAAAAGTTTGTTTATGTATGACTTTCTTGTGAGCTCCCATGGATTGTTCTGGACACTGGCACTTCTGATAGGTGTGGAATGTTTGTATAAACTTCCATCATCTTATAGTGAAGCTTTCTTGTCCAGTTCTAATACTCATTTCCTGATAGCTGAGTACAGTGGATTTAAGCTCTTTATTAACTTAGTATTGTTTCAATAAAAATTAAACTGAAATTCAATCATGGAAAATAGGCTGAATTCTGAAATATGACATCCTCCAGATCTTTCTCCTTCACAGCATCCTGGAGCATGGAACTGTTCTGATTACTTTTTCACTGTTCGGTCACTTCACTTGGCTTTGCAGTTATTCACAGTAAACACCATTTTCTATTAATTGGCCTAATTCCTTAGTGCAGGTAAAATATTTTAATTTGTCACCCTCACTCCATGTTTGAACCCCTTCTGTTAAATTTGGTATGATCTGTAAATCTTGATGGATTGATTTGAAGTGCCGAATGATCTATTTCTAAAAAAGTAAATAGCACTGAGAACTCCTCACTCACATACCTTTCCCATGTCATTACATATGTGGTTGCCTCTTAATTGCCATCTGGGCAATTGAAGATGGGCTATAAATGCTCGCCTAGTAAGCAATACCCACATCCCGTGAATGAATTCTTAAAAATATAGAATAGGGCAGAAGTAGTCCATTTGCCCCTTTAAGCCTGCACCATGATTCAATAAGATGACCACCAACCTGTTTGTTTCAAATTCCACATTAGCACCTATGCACGAGAACCCTTGATTCCCTTGCCCAGCAAGAATCTATCCTCCTCTATCTTATAAAGATGACCAAGTTTCCACTGCACCCCACAAAGTAGGAGACAGCTCATGAGGGAGTTGGGGGTGGGGAAAGGCAAATGGTACATTTTATAAAATCCTCTCTCCATCTTCAAACACACTGCTGGGGACCATAAAATTCCACAATTAACTCGATCACATTCTGCCTCTGGTCTGCCCTGCCATTTCTTTATTCTTTCTTATGATCAGATTTTAATGGTGCTGCTGCTTGAGTGGAAACTTGGACTATTTGTTCCATGTAACAATCTAATATGATTTCCTGAGTGATATTTACAGCTGAATTGCATCTGTTATATTTTGCAATCCATCTAAAAATTGGAATCACCCATAACATCTTGTGTGATTTATAGTTTCTTTTAAATATGTGGCACATGGGAGACATTTTCTCTTAGTTGTCAGCCATGTGCGTCAGTAGAAATATCAATGGCCAAGAACTCGATGCAGGACATTTGAACGTTGCTGAATTAATGGAACTTGATGCACAATATTTCAATTGCTAGCATCACTACGGTGTGTCATGTATGAAATTAATACATTTGTAGAAGCCTTATAATTGCCTTTGACTTAGTCATCTGTTACTCCCTAAAACAGATCCAAATGTTTGAATAGGTTGGCATTCTTACAAATTAAATTGTATAATTTCCTAATAATCATCACTATCAAATTTCTTGACAAGTCCAGTTGCATCCAAATAATTAATAGCTGCTCCAGCACCAAAAACCTAAGTCATTATCCAGTAATTCACATTAAGCCACATAACTAACAAACAAACTGGAAAATGGTACTCAAAAAGCAAAAAAAATCACATCATTATCAATCACATTAATTGTCTCCAGCATGACTGCGCTATCCCTGATTTGTACTGCAGTGGATAGTTCACTTTCTGATACATTTATCATTAAAACCACAAATTCCTAGGGGCTCTGCCTCTCTGTATTTCCTCCCAAAGTTAATGGTCTCTTCCGCTCATCATTGGACCATCTGACCTAATGCTGAACTTTCATTCCAACTAACTGCACACGATAGTCGGTAATCTTCCAGTGTTTCCAGCATTTAGTGTTTCCTTCAGTGGACACAAAGAAAACTTTGGAACTCTTGAGTGAAGTACTGAACGGAGACTGATGCTCACTGTTTAGTAGCTCAGCAAAGAAACTTTCTCTGTAGTACAACAGTGGAGAAAATAAGAAGAGAAAACCAGAAAACTACAAGTAATACAAATATCCAATGTTTATAATTTGGATAATGTATTGCTTTTTATTAAGCATGTATTACTAGAAGTACATTAATATCTTCTATCAGACAATTTTCATGTCTTTAATAAATGATGTATGTTCTGTTCATTTACAGAGTATTCAGGAAGTTTCAGGTTACGTCCTCATAGGCCTCAACAAAATTTCAAGTATCCCACTGGAGAATCTTAGGATCATCCGGGGTCACCGGCTTTATGAAGATAAATATGCCCTTGTTATTTTGTCAAACAATGACCAGGAAAGGAAATTTGGCCTTACTGAGTTACTATTGAGAAATCTTACAGGTTAGTTTGATGTGTTTCATTAATGTAAGATGATAAGAGTGTGTTTTAGATCAAACATAATTTTTTTTATTCGTTCCTGGATTGTGAGCAACACCCATCCAAAATTACCATTGTGAAGGTGGTGATCAACTATTTGAATCAATGTAGTGTAGGTCCAGGCAGTGCTGCTAGAAAGGGAATTCCAAGATTTTGACCAATGATAATAAAGATATGATGACATATTGCCAAGTCAAAATGATTTTATTTATACAATCCCTACAGTGTAAAAGCAGGCGATTCGACACATCAAGTCCACACCAATCCTTCTAAGAACAGCCCACCTAGAGCCACCTATATTTACCATAGCTAATCCACCTAGCGTGAACAACTCTAGACACTATGGACAATTTAGCATGGACAATCCGCCTAACTTGCACATCTTTGTGACTGTGGGAGGAAACGGGAACACCCAGAGGAAATCTACGCAGACACGGGGAGAATGTACAAGCTCCGTATAGACAGTTGCCTGAGGGTGGAATCGAACACGGGTCCCTGGCGTTGTGGGGTAATAGTGCTAATCACTGAGCCCTATACCGCCCCAATGATTTGTGACTTGGAGAAGAATTTGCAGTTGGTACTGTGCTCATCTTGTCCTTGCACTTCCAGGTGCTAGCAATAGCAGAAGTTTAGTTTCTCATGGAAAAACGGAAGTTAACACCCACAGTTACCCACACAGTGAATTCAATACCTTAACTGTGGGTCAGGGCGACCATTGATTAGAGGCCGAAAAGGGAAAAGAAAATTCAAGAGCTGGCTGCTACTCTGCTGCATTGGCCGAAATCTAGGAACAGATCTTCATCCCAATGTCAGTCTCTGATGTTTGACAAGCAGAGACTCCAGTAGGAAAGGAGAAAAATAATGGAATAATCTACATGTCATCTTTTTAGTCAAATACGTATACATTATTGCGGTGCATCATTTAAATAATGTGATGTTTTTACTCATTAATTTGTTCAATTCTGGAATCAGTGGCTTGTTCATTGACATAATTCTCTGAATTGGCCTTCTATAGAGTTCAGACGTTGGCTTGACTCTAAATACACCAGATGATAAGATGTGTATGTCCAAATTTTAAATTGCCAGTATTGCAGTTACTGCTTTTTCCATGTAGTATATATAAAATCAACAAGGTAATTTTTTTCTTAGAAAACTATCAGGGCATCTCTAATCTAGTGTATTTATCTTGTGTTTGAAATATTCCCAAAATTCACCAGCTCAGTGTTGACAGTTGAGATGTTTTAATTCTAAGATGCTGTCTTGCAAGTAAAAGTCTTTGTCAGGAATGATATGTCAAAAATAGTACCTAAATGTCTTATAGCTACCAATACTTAAATAAGGTTAATTTTTCACATTTCCCAATGTGTGCAGCTCGCTGTGAGTGCAGATAGCAAAACTGCTCACTGACATTCACCAGTGTTCCTCATCTATAGCTGCGAGGAAGTGTGTAACAGTGGATCGAATTCACTTTGCCAAATTCAAGAACTGACCATTTCCTTGATTGGCAGCATTTCAGGACAGAATGTCAGCCAGATGGTCAAAGGGGAGCTACAGCCTGTGTTTCCTGAAATAGATTTATCTTTACAAGTGGCTGCCTTGCTGTCTTTAGAAGAAATCTGAATCAAGATTTATCGACAATGTGTCATGGTGTCCATTCTTCTGCCAGGTAATGTCTGGCAGCCATTCACTTACAAGTAAAAATTGGCCTCCCTATCTCACACCGGCATATTTGACTCATATCTATTGTTTGAATTGGTCTAGCAAGCCATCCATATTCCGTCAACTGCTATGCCAAAGTTCAGGTAGAGTGCATGTCTCCAACTCTTGAGGTCAATCAGCGAATGGGCAAGACCATTCACAGACTAAAAGCCAACCCGTCTCGAATGTAAATAAGGAAAGGGCTGGATAAAATGATCAGTAAAAGAGAAATGGAAGAGGATTGAAATGTGTGAATTTTGGTTTCCTTGTGGCCATGTTTTGGATAACTTACTTATTTTTATCTTTCAGAAATTTTATCTGGCAGTGTGACTATCATTTCTAACCCACACCTTTGTTACATGCAATCCATTCAATGGGATGACATTTTGGACAAAAGCATGTTGCCTGAAATGGCAATAAACTTCACTGCAAAAAATTGTAAGCCAAAAATTGTCTTGTATCTACTTTTCTGCAATTGACAGTAAGATTGAAATAGAAAAGAAACAGCACATTCATTGCTTTGGTAACCTTTTTTATTTTGTAATTTGCTGATATGTAAAGGTTACATAGAGTAATATATTACTTCAAGTGAACAACAATGACTCAACAAATTAAAAATCTTACTTTCTGGACTAATTTCCACCTACATCTTTTTCTTTCATATGGATTTGAATTATTTTTGTGTAACTATTTGTAATTTTTATGACTGCTCACATTTCCCTTTTGTTAGCTTTTTGTCTTCATGGAGTATTGCAGAATTAGAGGGAACAGTTATTTACGTTTCTGTGGTGTTCCTTGTGTTCAGTGCTTTGCAATACTTGTATGTGTTGAGAATAAGGAGGAAATATATATACTTTAAAAAACCCACCTGATGCCTTAAAGTGTTTAACAACCAATTTGTTAAAGTAGAGGTCTAGTCACAGTTGTAATGAAGTAAACAATGAAACCAAAGAAAGCTTGTCAAGTCTCTAAAAACAGCAATGTCATAATAAACAGTTAATCTATTTGCTACTGGCTAAAAGGCAAATACTATCCAGGACACAGTTGAACATACAAATATGTGAATTATGAGCAGGAGGAGGTTATTTGGCCCCTCGAGTTGGCTTTCCTTTTTAATATGATCATGGCTGATCTATTGGGTTCAATGGAGTCAATTGACCTATTTCTCTTTGAAATACTACCATCCAATCTTTTACACTAACCTGAAAGGGCAGAAAGAATGTTTCAGAGATAGTAGAAACTACAGATGCTGGAGAATCTGAGATAATAAGGTGTAGAGCTGGATGAACACAGCAGGCCAAGCAGCATCAGAGGAGCAGGAAAGCTGACGTTTCAGGCCTAGACCCTTCAGGGCAGAAAGAATCTTAGTTTAATGGTTTATCCAAGATATGGAACTTCTGGTAATGTAAGTTACTCAGTTATATATTCGAGAGTCAGCTTTGGCTTTTGCATTCAAGTCCTGGTTCCAGAGACATGATTGCAAGATAAGCAAAACTGGGAACTGGAAGTTCAGAAGTACTTAGCATTTCAGAAGAACAAGCAAAATGGAAGAAAATTCTGTATCTCTATTAACAAAGCATGAGATAAGTACTGTTGTGAGGAATGATCTTGCTTTGTAAGGCTATGATGTATAAACAGTTAGCCCGGTGATATGAAAAGTAAGGGTAGATCTACAGAGCCCTTATTAGGAGCTGCACTCGAGGACAGAGTATAAATCAAGATATAAGGAGACTTTCTAAGAAAAAAATACAATAATTGTGGGTGACTTGAATTTTCAGATAGATTGACCAAATCAAATTGGCAGAGATAACCTTGAGGATGACTTTATAAAATGTATTGAGGACAATTTCTTGCAATTATACTTTGTGGAACCAAGCAGGGAACAGGCAAATACGTGAAATGAGATATGATTGAGGACCTCATCATCAGGAATCCTCTAAGAATGATCATAGCATGATGAAATTTCATATTCAGTTTGAGGGTGAAAAACATGGATCTGAAACTAGTGTCTTAAACTTAAGTAAAGACAATTACAAAAATATAAGGAAAACGTTTATGTGGTTAACTAAGGATGTTGAGGATTGTGCCAAATTGAAATAAAATGTGAATTAGTGCAAGACCAGAAGCTTGGAAACATTTTAGGAATCTGTAAAAGAATAACATATAAGGCAAAAATAAATGAAGCCAACAAGCAAGAAATATGAAATCAGATGATAAAAGCTTCTACTAGAATATGAAAAGTGAGTGGCTAAAATAAATGTTTGTCCATACAGAATGAATTAATAATGAGTCATTATCACTATCATTATTAATTAATAATGATAATTAATGAAAAGGGGAGGGAATTTGATTTTTTAAAACTCCATGACCTTAATTGGTCCATGAAAGGGTAGAATCTGGATGACACTGGATTGGGCTTGTTAAAAGGCTTACCTCCATTCCCAACAATATCAGTCTAGCTTTTCTAATTGAATCAGCTCCGAGGATTGTGCATTATCAGGCAGGCCTCATAATCTGTTGAAATTCAACCTTTCTTATCAATTTTAAACCCTACCTTCACCTCTTCACCCTTAACATCCTGTTTGCGCCTTGCATATTATAGGACTTGAACTTGATGTTTATAGTAACAGTTGGAAGCCATTGAATAGCCCATATTCTCCAAGTGAACAAAATAACCCTTTAAACCAGCCGTGTAAACAAAATCAAGCATTTTGAAAAAAAAATTAGCAATTGGATTGTAAACAAGAGACTAAATACATTATTATTTGTTCTCTTTATAGGAGTTTTCTTTCTATGTATAGTTATGAATAAATTCATTTAAATATCTATCTTCCAAATTTCTGAGGTTCATGTATAAGTAATGTCTGACAGGCTGATGGCACTGCAAGAGGTTTGTACTGCCAATTTAAGATGGAACCATAATCTAGTCACAAATATCTTTTTGACCTCTCCTATTCTCTTACTGTAGCCATGTATCACACTCCCATGCCAAAATTGTTCCAAAACAATGAGGAAATCTGGAATAACATGACTGTATTCTTGGCATCTGAAGATTTTCTGCCTTTCTTGATCCAGGTTCTTAATACATCATCAGATTGGGTCAAACTTATAGCAGTTTCACACACCCCAAACCTTTCAGAGCCATTACATTATATAAGGGTCTACTGAATCAGGAGCTGTTCCACTGGCCTTCTGGATCCCCTGGTTAACTACCTCTAGGTCCTTTCTGAGTTGCCTCTAAACACTCCCACAAGGCTTCCAACCTCCCTCTAAAGTGGCTTATTCCCACTTCCACTGATACCCCTTCCTCCCCGGGTCCTTCAGCCTCTCTCACTGTTAAGGGTGCCTTAATTTCTGTAACTGACTAAATGAAGTACTGTGGCAAAGAGTACATTAGGGTGTTGAGCAGAATAGGAAAACATTTTATCAGTATTAATAATGGTACATGGGGAACAAATAACAAGTGTTAGAACAATTGATGAAGGAAAAATAATAGATTTAATCTGCTTTCTAGAGGTGTACCCTTGGACTTTCCAATGCTGGAATCCAGCAGCAACTTCTGATTTAACACGGTGTAGAGCTGGATGAACACAGTAGGTCAAGCAGCATCAGAGGAGCAGGAAAGCTGACGTTTCGGGCCTAGACCCTTAA
>JAHRHZ010000013.1:54551006-54597915 GCA_024137785.1 Ginglymostoma cirratum
ATTTCTGAAGAAGGGTCTAGGCCCGAAACGTCAGCTTTCCAGCTCCTCTGATGCTGCTTGGCCTGCTGTGTTCGTCCAGCTCTACACATTGTTATCTCAGATTCTCCAGCATCTGCAGTTCCTACTATCTCTGCAACTTCTGACTGGCAGCTCCTTAATTAACTGCCTTGTCCCATTTTCTGCAGTTGCTCTTCTGGGTTCCTGAACCAGAATTCATCCCAATGTCAGGATTGTCATTCTAGAAGCCATGTTCAGACTTAGGTGTCTGGCTGTGAGATCAGACTCATGTGGAAAACTGATAGCTGCAAATCTGTCTATGTGGAGTATTAGTACTGCAGGACAGAGAATGTTAAAATATGAATGCAATACATCATAGAATTCCTACAGTTTGAAGTAGGCCATTCGACCCATCGAGTCCACACCAACCCCCCCTTAGATCATCTCACCTAGACCCATCTCCCCTACCCTATCCCTGTATCTCCCGTGGCTAATCCACCAGCCTGCATACCTTTGGACTGTGGGAGGAAACCAGAACACCTGGAGGAAACCCACGCAAACATGGAGAGAACGTGCAAACTCCACACAGATAGTTGCCTCAGGATGGAATCAAACCTGGGTCCCTGGTGCTGTGAGGCAGCAGTGCTAACCACTAGTGCAGTGCATACTCCAGATTATTAAGACCTAAATTTTTTTTAACTTTGAATTGTTTTGCAAAGTTTTCAACAGAAATTCTGTGTGGGAAACTATCCTCAAAGATCAGAATCCTTTAGGATATTAAGTGAATTGTGTTCTTTCCTCTTGAAGACTCCCAGAAAATACTTAAATCTGCTGGTTTTCCTTTCTCTTCAATTATGAGCCGTACTCTTTGATTCACCATTTTGGGAGGAACATGATTAAAATTTTAACAACCTATTTTACAATTAATTATTCTACTATTGATTTTTTGGATTGATTTTGTTTTGTTTAAGTGCAGTTTTTTTCGGTTTATAGGTTCAAAATGTCACCCAGATTGTCAAGATGGAGCCTGCTGGGGTCCAGGTTTAGAGAACTGTCAGAAATGTAAGTGTTAACTTTCCAACTCCTAAGAGAAGATTCACAATTACATGTTTAAAAATCAGACAATTCTCGTGATGACTTAGTACGAGATTTCTCTTGAAAGGGTGTAGGGCACAAAGCTATTTTAGACTGTGCTCTGTGCAGACACTCGTAGACTGCTTTCACATTCTAAAAATGCAACTAATGATCAAATTTTAGTGCTCCACTATTTCTCAAAAGCCTACAAGATGCCTGCTCAACACAGCTGTGAAGTCAAAGTTTGCTCTTATCAGGATTTTGCTATTATGAAAGACATCTTGCTACATCATGCTGGTGATCTTTTCACCAAGATCGCAGTGCATTTCGTAGAATAGAATCATAGAATCCCTACGGTGTTGGAACAGGCCCTTCGGCCCAAGAAGTCCACACTGATCCTCAGAGCATCCCACCCAGACCCATACCCCTATAACCCACCTTATCTACACATTCCTGAACACTACAGGCAATTTAGCATGGCCAATCCATCTAGCTTGCACAACAAAGGGCAACACGGATGACATTGGGTCTTAAGCCACTTGAGATATAGGGAGTAAAGGAGATTAGCAGCGAATGTGATTCTATTTATGTTAAATGTTATATTAATATCATGTTCTTAGATTGATGTTTCGGCCATTGTCATAAACTGATGTTTGTAGATGTACTGTAAATATCACTTCAGTTCAGTTGTTGTGAAACTGAGGTAAAGAACCGAGAAGAGTATTTGTTGAAAATGCCACCAAACTGGCAAAAAGAAAGAGGACCAGATAATCAAAAATCAATAATTAATGCCAAGCTTGAGTTTTAAAGCTTGAAAATTTTTAAGTGAAGGAAAAGATTGAGGCAAGTAAAGAGTTCCTTAGCTCTGAAGTTCTGAGAACAACTTAGTCATAGAGATATATAGCACAGAAACAGACCCTTCGGTCCAACTTGTCCGTGCCGACCAGATATCCGAAATTAATCTAGTCCCATTTGCCAGCATTTGGCCCATAACCCTCTACCCCTTCCTATTCATATACCCATCAGATGCCAATGTTGTGATTGTACCAGCTTTCATTAATTCTGGCAGCTCAAACCATGCACACCCTACCCTCTGTATTGAAAAGTTGTCCCTTAGGTTCCTTTTAAATCTTTCCCGTCTCACCGTAAATCTATGCCCGCTAGTTTTGGACTCTTTTCCCCTGGGGAAAAGACATTGACTCTTCACCCTATCTATACCCCACCCTCTGTCTCCTACCTTTGAGCCAGTTCTGTATTCAAATGACTAGTTCTCCCTGTATACCATGTGATCTAACCTTGTTAACCAGTCTGCCATGCAGAGCCTGGTTGAACGCCTCGCTGAAGTCCATATAGACCATGTCTGCTCTGCCTTCATCAGTCTTCTTTGTCACTTCTTCAAAAAACTCAATCTAGTTAGTGAGACACAATTTCCCCACTAACAAAGCCATGTTGACTGTTCCTAATCAGTCCTCGCCTTTCCAAATATATGTAAATCCTGTCCATCAGAATCCCCTCCACAACTTGCCTACCACTCAGGTTCACCGGTCCATAGTTCCTTGGCTTTTCCTTACCACCTTTCTTAAATAGTGGTACCATGTTAGCCAACCTCCAGTCTTGTTCGATTGCACCCCTGAATAGATATCTCACTGAGAGGAGAATTGAAAATCCCTGCATTCCATAAATCACCAATATTTTCAAGTTATTTCTTCAGTACTGTGGCTTTCTCTAGCCATCATGACTTGCTCCAGCCCAAACCTTATCAACTTCCTGACACCTTAGCTCTCTGAATAGTATGTTAGCCCTTGTTCTCCAAAAAGAAATCACGTTAACTGAATTGAAGATTCATTGCACCACTGAAAAGGGACATTACCTATGAAGGGCTGTGCCCTGATCCACACAGCATTAAAATGTGCACTGAGAAAGTGGTCTCTCGTTTTGTCCCCCTAATTATCCAAATGTTTTTCTCTCCTGTCCTGCACCTCCTTCCCATTTGATCTTTTCATTTCCCTACCCTGCTTCATTCATTCTTCTTGCCATTGGCAATATTACCTATTCCTACCTGTTGCTCTTTTTTTTGTGTTATCCCTCCTCTTTCTGCTCATCACCTACCTGTCTGTCTCTCTATCTCTACTTCAGCTATTTCCAGCTAATTTTTATCAATAGGCAAAGTGCATTTCTGGCATTCTTCAGAGGCATCCCACAGCAAAAGCTGAAAGTGGGGTTCACCCAGATTCAGCAGGAGGCTGGACTTGAGGTCCCATTTTACAGACGACAGCCAATTAATTGCCTGATGCCAACACTGTCATCCAGCAGTGGCCACCACTGGCATTACAGCTGGAGGATGAAGGTGCTTGAATGATGTGCACCCTCAAAGTGATGTGAGTGACAGGCCCCTGGTTCAGACAAGGGGGAGGAGAGGTGTTATTGGAAAGAGACCACCCATTGTTGCTGGGGCCTCCTTTGTGGGCCGAAAAGTAGTTGAAAAGGATCCCCGCCCTCCTGTCCCAACCAACCATAACCCATTGTGATACTGCCAGACTTCATCTGGAGGACTCGACACACTATTGGTAAAATGGAGATGGCAAAGACCCTTAACTTGGCCAGTTCATTGGCTCAATAGGGCTCTGCAGGCAGGGCTCATCTTCCCAATTGCTGAATAAAAATGGCCAGAGGATGATAGGCACATCACCCAACACCTTCTCCAGCACTTTACCAGGATTCCTGCCTCTGCATCCATCCCCAAAAACCTGATGAAATTCTGGCCTTTCAGCGCATTATAAATGTTGCTGGTTGAATGGCAAAGGATAATCATATTGCTATACAGTTAAATCTTCTTAAACATGCATCATGCAAAACTGGAAATATTTCAACAGTTCTTTTTGACTGGGATTGTGACTGGGAGAGAAATCTGCCTCTGAAGAGGGGGAAACCTGATGAAATTTCGTGTTTTCATTGGGGTGAGTCCTTAGCCCAAGTGGTGACAGTCCACCTGACCATTTAGAGCCAGTGTGGATGGAAATGGATCAGCTGAAGTGTGGAATTCATCTACACATTTGTGCCCCATTCTCCCCTTTGCTGTTGATTGTTACCAGTGCTAGGGGCAGTGTCTTAAAATTGATGCATGCTCAGCAATGGAACTCTTAGAAAACCCTACACTCCATTCCCATCTTCAGGGCCCTGATAATATGGCCCATTGTTTATGCAGCTCACATTCCCTTAACCTTGAAGGCTAAACAATGAACCTTTTGTTGTTCATCTGGCTGTTTTAAAATCAGCGTGCTTTGAAATAGCTGCAAATATATTATTCCCTGTTAGACAAATGATCTTCGTTTTATGTGTCAGAACAAGTTCCCTGAAAAGGGAAACATTGCACCATTTTCATTCATCCAGACATTTAGATGTTTTAATAAAAAGATTGATGGCTTAAATCAGAATTTAAAATGTGGTTGTTTAGTTTATTGATTTGGCTAAGTATAAATTAAATAAATGAATAATACATAAATGTGCAAATCCCATTCAATCTTCACCTCCACCTTCCACTGCATCCCAAAACATAACTTACTCTGTCATTCTCTCTACGTACTCTCAATATGATGTTCCTGGATTTCCAAAGGTAACGAAGAAAATCTAGAAAATATTCACTTATTTCCATGTTCTTATTATTCTTTCTTAAACTACTGCTGTGTGAATGTGGGGAACAGCAATGTTCCTGTTAAACAGTAAACACAGCATCTCGGTGACATCACTTTCTGTACTGTTAGGTCAGGTATCAGTTTCAGTGACTTAAGTTAGAATTGTGTTCGCCTATTAGAAGTAATGGAAATGTTTTCACCAATCTCTGCCACGTTTACAGTCACAAAGAAAATCTGTGCTCAGCAGTGTTCAGGTCGATGTAGAGGTCAAAACCCTAGCGACTGCTGCCACACTCAGTGTGCTGCTGGATGCACTGGACCTAGAGAATATGATTGCCTGGTAAGAAAGTGCATTATTTGTTGCTACTAATTTCTTTGTTTGAGTTAAGTGTGTTTTACTACCTCTCAACACAGTGCAACACAGCTAGTCCTGCTCCATCATGCTTTCTCATGGCTATGTAATTCTTCTCGATTCAGATTTTCAAGCAATTCCCTTTTGAAAATGATGATTGACTCTGCCTTATACTAATTTTTGATTCTCAAAGGAGTTGGGTGTTATTGGGGGGGCAGGCAATTGAGGAAAGTAGACTGAAGGTCCCAATGCAATTTGTTGAATGGTGGAGCAGAATTGGTGGCAGAATAGCCTGCTCCTCCTCCTGTTTCTCACAATCGTGCACTACTCTCTTAGTGCTTTCTATAGCTCAACCGCTCATTATGTAAATAAAGTTCCTCATGCTGTTCTAGTTCTTTGCCAATTACTCTAAATCAGTGCCTTCTGGTTCTCAAACCTTTTGCGACTGGGAACAGGTCTCCTTATCTGCTCTGTCCTGAAGTCTTGTCATTCTAAGCACGCTTTCAAATCTCCATTTGACTTTCTCTTCCGAAAGAAGAGAAGCCCCAGCTTTGTCTATCCATTCATTTTAAAAAAAAGTCTTTCATCCTCTGACCTATTCTTAACTGTTTTCTGCAGCCTATTCAATGACTTCACGTCCTTCCGCAAGTTTGGTGTCCAGAGTCGGACATAATAGTCTAGTTGAGGCCGAAGCAGGGTTTTGTATAGGTTGTCATAACACCTTTGCTTCTTCGTGTTAGTTCGTTTTTCAAAAGGAAGTCTGGGTGCTAGAATAAGTAACAGTTTTATCACTGTCTTGACAGGCAGCAATAACATGTAATTCATATAGTGGAGCCTACAGAGGGCAATATCCAAGCTGTGCTTTATGTGCCCCATTTCATTACAGTTTTAAAGACAAGTGACTTGACTTCAGTGTTTTATTCTGTGTACTGGCTGTAAGGGCTTAAGGTGAAATAACATTCCGGATTTTGGGTTTTTTTAAGTTTATGACTGTTGGAACTGACCAGCAGTGTTTACAGAATTTGAGTGTTCCAGGGGTTTGCAAGACTTCAGTAATAGAAGGACATGTTTACTATCGGCAGCAGGTACAATGAGCAGAATGACATAAAGAAGCAACTGTACTAACTGTGCCAATGTTATCTTTTCCCTCAGGCATGTCAGAGGTTCAGAGATGGAGATACCTGTAAAGAATCATGTCCCCGTTTGGAAGTCTACGATACACGCACGTATCAACTGAAACCTAATCCAGATGGGAAATACAGTTTTGGAGCAACCTGTGTGAAGAAGTGTCCCCGTATGTTTAAATGTTCTGAAAATATTCATTTTTAGCTCCAGTTGTTATAAATGGGTAGTTCTGTAGCTATGACAAAAGCAAACTAAGAGGCAATAGACTTCTACTGAAACTTCACCATCCCATCAGTGATCCAGCTAATGGTTAGCTTTGGCGGAAGTGAAGGGCAGATAATAGGGCCATCGTTGTCTTCAATTTATCATGAATTTGATTTCATAAATCGCAGTTTAGATTATAAGCCTCTATAACCCCCACCGCTGTTTATTGTTATTCATCGAGCGATGAGAAACCAAAATGTTGGAACTGTCTGGTTCCCACTGCTTTTGTGGGTGAGGGAAACCAAACTCCTAGCATGAAAATATTTGGTAAAGGCATTGTGCAACAATGACCCATTGTTGTGAGTAGTTGGGGTCAGTGCTGATGATTAAGCGAGGTTCATAATCGGAATGTGCCTATGTCTGAACATTTGGGTCCTTTTGTATTTCTGACTCCAAATTCGTTCCTCTGACTTTGAAATTAAACTGCTTTTCTGTTGAATTTAGCAGAGCAATATCAATTGAATTTTAAAACCTGTTTAGGATATTGTAATTGTTTGCGTTCTTCATATTTTAGATAACTATGTGGTAACAGACCTCGGCTCTTGTGTTCGAACTTGCAGCCCTCGTACATATGAGGTAGATGAAGGAGACCAGAGAAAGTGTAAAAAATGTGATGGACCTTGTCCAAAAGGTAGATAACAATAAACTGTCATTAACTTAACATGAACTGTGACTTTTTTTTGAGTAAAACAATATATTGTGCAACAGCTAGTGTTGTGGTTTCTCCTCTACATAAACAGTCTCATTGACCCTATTCCCAGATCTCCCTATCTCCTCCTCCTTCATCCAACTATCCAAACCAATTTTGAGTGTTGGTGTAGTTTCTGCCTCAACCAAAAACCCCGGAAGTGAATTCAATTGGCTCACAACACCTTGTAAAAATGAAGTTTCTCCTGCTGTGTTTTATATCTGTTGCACTGTAATAATTCTGTGATTCTGTAATTCTCAGCCAATCTATTTAACTACTCGAAGCGCTCTGCTTCATTTTACCTTGTCCTATCTTTTCATTATTTTAAAGTTGTTTATGCTACCCCAAAGTGCAACACCTCTGACATTACTGACATTGAATTCCATCTGCCACTTCTAGCCCATTTCTTCATCTTGTCACTGCTCCTGCAGAATTTCCTTAAGACTTCTAAAGAGTTAACCCTACACCAATTTTGGTATCCTCTTCTAGCTTTGGAATGTCTGAGGCTAACATCTAAATCAATAATATATGCAAAGAACAAGACTGGGGCCGGAACTCAGCCATGTGGAATACTGCTATCTACACCCAACCATTCTGAAAAACTGTCCTTAACATGAACGCCTTGTTTTTTTAGCCTTCTTGCCCAAATTTAATCTAGTTTATCCCTCTCTTACTAATTCTCTTCATCTTAAGCTTCTCTAGTAATCTTCACTGTGGCACTTTCTAAATTTCCTCAATACGCTCTTTGACTATATGTGTGTCTATATACAAGAGAAAAAGAATAGATCCTTTTATTTAGGCTGATGTGGAGGGATTTGTAAGGCAGACAACATTGATAGTTGATGGAAGTCTCTTAAGATTTTATAATGCCATTACTTGTTCCATGTCATGTTTAACTAGGGTCAAAGGGCGAGGGTCTTAAATGATTACAACCTTGTTGTAGGGGCAAATTCTGTTTCTCCTGGTCACACATTGTGTACAACTTAAACATACCCTGTAATAATGGAAGTATGTAGAAAATACCGATGACTTTTCCCCAATTTGTTACTGTTCCAGTCATTAAACTCGTGGTTGAGGAGGGATGAACTGTCTTTATTTACACTTCTTAGTTGGTCATTAATGGTTAATTTAAAAATGGATCCCTTTCCTTGAGGATACTTTTGTCGCAGATCTGATGAACTTATGTTTTAAAAGGAATTTCTGTTCACAGAAGGAATTGAATCTGTGGAATCCCTTTCCGCAGGTTGTGTGCTACAATCAAAGCTGAGGCAGGCAAATTTGAAATCTGTAAAGAAGTCAAAGGTTACGCGAGAAAAGCAGGAAATGTAGTTGAGGATTATTAGGTCAGCAATGGTCTCTTAAATAGTAGAGCAGACTTGATGGGCTGAATGGCCTACATCTGCCCCTGAGCCTTATGTTCATGCAGCAGCAGGTTTTTGTTTCTACGTGAGGTTCACTTTGACTGAATTAATGAAAGAAATACAAACCATTATATTGGTCCTGTTCATCCTTTGTAAGCAATGTATCCAGTGAGTATGTCATTGGATAAGAAACAGAGTTTCCTCAGGACCAGTGGCTTATTGACTCATGACTACTTTAATGAAGATCATTCATATCATTAAATGTTAAAGAATTGAATAGCAATCAAGTGTTTTTTGTAAACTATTTGTTGAAAAGGCATTTGTTTATGGGTATTTGTGGTGAACTGGGGGTTTCCTTTGGACCTTGATTACTTATTTGATCTCACTGGATAAAAAACATGAAAAAGATTGTTTGAAGGGAAGAACAGAAGCTCCAGCAGATCCCAGCAATTTGATTAACTTAGCAAAAAGGGAATCTGTTATCTTACAGGATTATGTCATTATACCCTGTCACTGCCCAAATTCACGAGATAAGGTTTTTTGACTCTGCTTTGGGTCTTCCAGAGATTTTACGATTGACATGAAAGTGAATCAGGCTCTGCTTAGGAGAGAGGTATATCACAACAATGTTGTGAGCATCAGCCAAGCTACTAGTGGCCCGGGGATCACTTTTTATACCTCTTTCTGGTATCAGGAGTCAATTAAGTGTCCCATGTGAAAGGGAGATGATTATTTCACTATAACAAAAACATCAAAGGAAAGTTAAATTAAAATCTGAGTTATGGTGACAGTGATGCACTCCAGCTCCTCTCCACAGCACCCACCAGCCACAGAAGGCTGCAAGGCTTCTGATGTACACCTCCTTTTGTTCCTTTTCCAGGAGGACAGAGACATGGGTGTAACCATGGCAGCAAGGCAGGCCATCATCTGAAATGAGCCTTCAATTCTCTCTTTATTCATCTTTTGAGAAACTTGAGAAATTAATGATCAATCCTTTCTATAAGGCACTTTTAAGTTATTGTAACAAAGCAAAAATTTATCAAATCACGTGTCATTTCCAGGAGTGCCGATACACTATAAGAATCAGCATTAGAGTGTTGTCCTCAAATCTGCTTCAGCCAGAACAGTAATCAAACCCACACTGTTGGCATGATTCTAACCCTCATAGTAATCATCTCGCCTACTGGGCTTACGCCTAAAGTGTCTCTTTGTAACTCTTTTGAAACGCCCTGTTTATAATCCTCTTTTCATGTCGTGTGGTTGTTGTCCAAGGCTTACGAATCTACGACTATGGGACCAGGCCAGGAGGCAGTCCCCCAAGCAATACTTAATCCAGAAAAGAGGCTGAAACTGCTCAGTCACATTACTTTGCATCACATTCTAGCTACTTAGCTAACTGACCACTCCTTAAGCCTCTTTTTTTTTAATGTGAAGAAACAAATAGGAAATAAACAAATGAAATCAATGAGTGCTCAACTGCTTGGCAAGGGATACTATATATTTACCGTAACTAAAACAAAAACTTTACTGGGAACTTATCAAATCAAAACAACATTTGCAATGATGCAATGCAGCCCACCTCAAAGCCTCACAACTCGATAGTTTTAAGTCACTTGCGACTTTAACGTCGACTAGAACTACTGATCGCTACTTATTGGAGTTATTCATGCCCCTGAGCTTAAATTCAGTCTGTTTCAGGTATACTCTTCAAGGTTTTATCCCAACACTTCTGGTCTGCAAATAATACTACCTTCGGTATATTCTTCCCACCTCAGCATCCCCAATCTGTACAGTCGTTTTTATCCAAGGACTTCACAATACTGCTTACAACTCAGAATAAACTAATAAAACTCTGTCTAACCTATGGTTTTCCTTCAGTTTTAAAAAAAGTATCCTTCTAAACTTATGTTAATTTATCTTGCTCAGTTGTAAAACCCTATTAAGGTACACAGAAACCCATTAATCCTAAAGCCAGGCCTCAAAAATGTTGCAATAAAAATGGTGTAGCTACAGAAATACTAACACATTGATTATTAACTTAGACACAGAGAATAACCCATGTTTCTCACCAACTCAGAAACCAAGAATCTAAACTTTACATAAATGATGTTAAAAATATTTATAAAACACAGAACTTACATCAGAACAAGTTTTGTCAGGCTGACTGGCAGACTGGTATCCCACAAGGATCTGTCCTGGGTCCTCTTCTATTTGTGATTTTTGTAAATGATTTGGATGAAGGAGTGGAGGGTGGATTAGTAAGTTCGCGGACAATACGAAGGGGGGTCGAGTTGTGGATAGTGTGAAGGGCTGTTCTAGGTTACAAAGGGACTTTGATATGATGCAGAGCTGGGCTGAAAGGTGGCAGATGGAGTTTAACCCTGAAAAGTGTAAGGTGATTCATTTTGGAAGGACAAACTTGAAAGCAGAATACAGGGTTAACGGAAAGATTCTTGGCAGTGTGGAGGAGCAGAGGGATCTTGGGGTTCATCTTCACAGTTCCCTGAAAGCTGCCACCCAGGTGGATAGAGTTATTAAGAAGGCATATGGCGTGTTAGCTTTCACTAATAGAGGGATTGAGTTCAAGAGCCGTGCAGTTATGCTCCAGCTATACAAAGGCCTGGTTCGGCCGCATCTGGAGTATTGTGTCCAGTTCTGGTCACCTCATTACAGGAAAGATGTGGAAGTGTTGGAAAAGGTGCAGAGGAGATTTACTAGGACGTTGCCTGGAATGGAAGGAAGGTCTTACGAGGAAAGGTTGAGAGAGCTAGGGCTTTTCTCTTTAGAACGACAAAGAATGAGAGGTGACTTGATTGAGGTGTACAAAATGATCAGAGGTATAGATAGAGTGGACAGTCAGAGACTTTTTCCTAGGGTGGAGGTAGCTATTATGAGGGGGCATAGTTTTAAAGTGAGTGGAGGTAGATATAGGGGAGACGTCAGAGGTAGGTTCTTTACTCAGAGTGGTAGGAGCGTGGAATGCATTGCCGGAGAGGGTAGTGGAGTCGGCCTCATTAGGGGCATTTAATTGGCTATTAGACAGGCATATGGATGATAGTATAAGGTAGAGGTGGAGGTTAGATAGACCTTAGGTTTAGGGTAAAAGTTGTGGGCTGAAGACCCTGTAATGTGCTGTACTGTTCTATGTTCGAACAAGGACACATACTGCATTCAGCTTTCCACCCCCTCATACCAAGTACCCAAAGAACAGGAGCATGGGGCAAAGATGCAAGCAAAAATTGAGGAAAATGCTTATCAGATAATGGAAAAGGGACCACAATATTCTGAAATTCCTATTAATATGGAAAATTGACAACTGAAGCCTGCAGAAAACATAAGTGGCTTACGAATCCTTGAACTGATGTAACTGCTGCGTACAGAATGTCATGTGCAACACCTTCCATGTAGAATTCCCAATAGAGAAAGGGAAGACTCCCATGCTGAGAGGCATCCACTGGGGCCCTCATCTCCTCCAGCGTATGGTGGTGTCCAGACAACCAACCAAAGCATGGATATGGAGAGCACCAGTAATCCTTCCAGGAAATCTGTCCATGCAGAGTTAAGTGGCACAGAGGAAGTTACCCCAGGGAAGGCTCTGATTGTGAGTCTTATTCTCGTGGGGGATTCGAGGTCTGGAGCTCATTGGAAATTCCATCCAAACAGCAATCAGTTCACACTGGAGTGCACTGTGTTTCTGAGCTGCCTTGACACTATAAGTGCAGTCCAAAGCTTATCTAATTGCCTCACTTTTCTGCTTTTTCTCCATTCCCTTCAAATCTTTGTCCAGTTCCCTTTTGAGTGTTATGACTGAATCTTCTTCCACCACTCATTCTGGCAGCATATTCCAAATTGTACAGAGAAGTGGTTCGAACAGCTCTCCAGAGAGTTGAGCACATAGTCTAAGCACACACTTGCAGATTGCTACACTTTCAGAGGTGCTCATTTTTTGATGAAAGATTAAACTAAGTTCCTGTCTGCCTCTCAGGTGTACCCCTAAGATCGCATAGTGCAATTTTGAAGAAGACTCAGATACTTTGCTCAATATTTATCCCTCATTCAATGTTATAAAATCAGATTACCTGGCTATTTTTGTATTTTGTAGTTTGTGGGAATGTGCTGTGTGCTAATTGATTGCCAAGCTTTCTACATTAGATCTGTAACTACAACTGAAAATTGTTACTCATTGTTAAGCAATTTAGGACACCCAAAGGTCATGATGAACACTGCATAAATGCAAGTTTTTTTGATTTTAAAAATGCACACGTCACTTCTTCACTATTTGCTTGTTTATAATATCTTTATATCCTCTTCCCTAGAGTGCAGTGGATTAGGAACATCAGCATTGAAGGATACAATCTCGATCAATTCTTCAAATATTGACTCATTTAAAAACTGTACCAAAATTAATGGAAATGTCATATTTTTATCAGTGGCTTTCAAAGGGTAAGTTATTTCTCTTTCCTTAAAATACTGAAATCTTGTCTCATGACTGGTGAATCAGTGAGCAGATCTTCTGCCAGATTAAGTGATAACACTAGAACATAGAACAGTACAACACAGGAACAGGCCCTTGCGCCCACCATGTCAGTGCCATTAAACATTGCATTTTGTTTTATTAATTTGTAGGACGTGTGTGTTGCTGGCTGGTCTAGAATTTACCACCCATCCTGAATTGTCACTTGAACTGAATGGCTTGTTTGGCCTATTTCAGAGGGTAGTTAAGAGTCATAAAGTCATAGAGATGTGCAGCATGGAAACAGACCCCTCAGCCAAACTCGGCCATGCTAGCCAGATATCCTAAATAAATCTTGTCCCATTTGCCAGCATTTGGTCCATATCCCTCTAAATCTTTCCTATTTATATTTCCATTCATATGCCTTTTAAATGTTGTAATTGTACCAGCCTCCACCACTTCTTCTGGCAGCTAATTCCATTCATGTACCACCCTCTGTGTAAAAAGGTTGCCACTTAGGTCCCTTTAAAATCATTCCCCTCTCACCTTAAATCGATGCCCTCTAGTTTTGGACTTCCCCAAACTGGTGAAAAGACTTTGTCTATTTACCCTATCCATGCCCCTTGTGATTTTATAAACCTCGATGAAGTCACTCCTCAGCCTCTGATACTCCAGGGAAATAGCCCCAGCCTATTCAGCCTGTCCCTATAGCTCAAACCCTCCAACTCTGGCAACATCCTTGTAAATCTTTTCTGAACCCTTTCGAGCTTCACAACATCCTTCCTACAGCAGGGAGACCAGAATTGCATGCAGTATCCCAAAAGCGAACTAACCAATGTTCTATACAGCTGCAACATGACCTCCCAACTCCTATACTCAATGCACTGACCAGTAAAGGCAGACATACAAATGCCTTCTTCACTATCCTATCTACCTACGATGCCGCTTTCAAGGAACTATGAGCCTGCACTCAAGGTCTGTTTGTTCAGCAATACTCCCCAGGACCTTCCCATTAAATGTGTAAGTCCTGCCCTGATTTGCCTTTCCAAAATGCAGCACCTCACATTTATCTAAATTAAACTCCATCTGCCACTTGCTGGGAGCCATGTAGATAGATGGCAGCATGCCACATACCTGGCTGGGTGCCAGGTTAATAAGATTTGCTTTCTCATTCCCATGTGGGATGTGAGCAACACTGGCTCGGCCGGTTTTGTTGCCCATCACTAATTGCCCTTGAGAAGCAGTTAGAGTGGGTTGGGCTGCGTGGGGAAATGTTAGGTTTCTCTACAGAGAAGGCAGGGGTGTAGGGTTCTGGAGTAGGTGTACAGGGGTGGTGGGGCGGTGGGTGGGGGTGAGGAGGGGATGTTGGGGGGTGTTGTTGGTGGAGAAATGGTGATGTTGAGTCTGGAAATGAGAGAAGGGATGTATTTGGGCCTGCAGTCAGGATAAGTGGCTTTGGAGTAGAAGGGATTGTCAGTGCCAAGGAAGACAGCAGAGCGTGGGAAGGTATTGTGCCCAGTGGCGAGTGAATGGCGGATCGGATCTGACAGCAGTTGAGGAGGAGGGGATGTTGGGTCCTATACAGAGAGGAGAGTGCGCTGGATCTTGGAGGGATGGGGCGTAAGTTGGGTCTGTCAGTGAGGATGGGCGATCATGTCTAGCAGTGGGAGGGAATAATATGTCAGAGCCAGGGGAAAGTGAAGTTATCGGTCATGTGGGGTGGTGTTGGGTCTAGCAGTGAAGAAGACGGTGTCAGGTCCCAGGGGAGAATTCTGAGGGAGAGGCAGGATGTTGAGTCAGGGTTGGGCGGTGTAAGGGTTCTGAGGATTTGATAGGTAAGTTGGAGATAGGCTGGGACTCAGTTTAATAATTATTCTGGAGTTAGAGTAGGTATTAAATAGTTTAACTTATCCCAAGTATCTATTTACTTAACTGTAGCGGGATCCTCTAAACTTTCCAATTTAAACAGATACTTTCAGAGGGTTCCAGATGTAGAGGAATTGTTTGGTAGAATCTTATATTTCCCAGGCAATTCCCGATTGCTGCAATGTGAATGCCACAGGGTCCACGCGTGCAACTCGCAACACACTTCAGATACTTCATAATTTGGTTAACTTCATAACTTTTTTTTTTGTACATTGAGTTTCTGCTTCGTTCCTTGTCATTACTAATATTATAGTCTTAGAATACAATAAAAACTCTACCAACAAAATGTATTTGAATACTTTACAAACTCTCACACGCAAACAATGTCAATATCACCCTGCAAGTTTAACTTGATTGGGCTATGCTATCCCGATATATACAATCAGCACTAAAATTTGTTTAGTTTTCCTGTCTTGACCCAGTAAGGTCTTAACAATGTCTTCATTTGACCATTTGCCTGAAAAATATGTCTTAGGGCTCTGTTTTGAAAAATTTGAAGGAGGAAGCATCTAATTGTAGACCTTATAATATGGTATTCCTATAATTTGGATGGACCGCAACACTTATTAGTTTCTAACTACTTAAGCAGCTCATTGATGTAATTCATTTTATCCACTGTTTTGACTGATTAAGTTAATTCTTCTTCTGCTCCATGTGGTATCCTCAATTAATTGAAGGTCAATGAATTACAGATTATGCTGTGATCATTCTGTGGGCAGAGGCAGGCATTAGGCCCCTAAGTCTACCTGAATAAGGATATGGATCAAACTCCATCCTGTTGTCCTTTTAATGAACAACATATTAGTTGTCTAGCCAGCTGAGTCAGCTGCTCACAATAACAAATACTGGGCTGTTGGGAATGGGGATAGGAATCCCAGAATCAGGTCTGGTCTGCCATTTTAAAAGCATCACAGAGTCTCCCCAACTTCGTGGATATCCAGCCATGCATAACTACGAGCCTACTACAAGACTGTTGTAAAAGCCAGTTCACTAATGTCCTTTTAGGGATGGAAATCTGTTGTTCTTACCAATCCATTCTAGAATGTGACTCCGGATATGTAACAATGTGATTGATTCTTAATTCCCCTGTGAAATGCCTAGCGAGTCACTTAGTTGTGAAGAAGGCAGCTCACTATTACCTTCTCAAGGACATCTAAGGATGAATAGTAAGTATTAACCTTCCCCACAGTACTCACATCCACATGTGAATGTTAAAGAAAATTGCAGTCACTCTATTTGCACTGAACTAATTTCAGTTTAAAACTTACCAATTTTATTTTTACTGGCTTAGCTGATTTCTCGTGAATTTTGCCATAGATCCAGTGTAACCAAATGGAAATCTTCCTCCTAATGTGTGTATTTAATTGAAATCTCACTTGTCCTATGAGTTCATGTCTTTCTATTTTAGTGATTCCTTCACAAATACAACTCCCATGCCTCCAGAAAAACTGGAAGTCTTCAGAACAGTGAAAGAAATAACAGGTTGGTTCATTTGAAACCTGCTTCCAGGTCTCTCCATAGTAAAATAGAATGCAATTTATTGGCAAAATTATGTTCTGGAGCAGTCAGGGCTCTGATATACTTTCTCATCTGGGCTGGACTTTGCATTGCTGCGCTGATTGGTTTAAAGGTAGGTGATCTGCCAGTATGTATGAGCTTTAGTCTGTCCCGGGGTATTGGTACCAAATGTGTCAACTTTTATGTTAACTCCCATAACATAAGAGCTAGATGCGTGTAATGCAAAATTGACTAGACATTTCATACATTTCCCGATATATGCATATGTTACGGTCACAGGCAACTCAGTGTCGGAGCTAATACTCAGCTATTTGATGACAAATGGTAAAACACTTCCATCAGTATGGCATGCTTCAAGTGGCCCCCTTAAGATGTAGTCTAAGTCCTTGATACCCTCAGGTCTCATGCTGGGATACGGTGATGATACCATGAGCGTGTCTCTTAAAAGTAAATTGCACACTAGATGTAGTGAGTGAGTGTTCTTTCTGCCACCAGCACACCCATTCATGATTTGTCTGAAATTTTACAGAGGAAAGGGGTGGCTTTGGGCAGCCCATCTGCCTTTCATTCGATTGAGGCACTCAAGTAATCAATAGATAGCCATCTATATCCTACCCTGCTAGTACTTTTAACTGTGGTGGTCAGTGGTTCGGTGTATATGGAACCCTGGACCTTTTACTCTGCAGTCCAGTGCCAGACAAAGGGAGGAGACAACTTCGATTGGAGATCCCCTGGGCCTATTGGAGGCTCTCCCTTACCTACCACCCCACCCCACGCTCATCTAGGTTACACCTCCCCATTTATCATATCCCAGCTCCTGAAACTCACCCTCCAGTCCCTTCAGTAGGGCTTGACAGCTCAGCCCCAGTGATACCCCAAACTTATGTCTAAGTTCTTCAATATGGCTGTAATTCCAACAGTAACCACTGCTCCCACGTGGTGCTGCTGGGATGAGAGAGCTGTCAGCTATCTAATTGGCCGGCAGCTGTATATCCCTTAATATCTCCCCTGCAGTTAGTCATCATTGAGTTCATATTACCACTTTTAATGACTCTTTTCTAATCTTATGAAGTTTTGCATTTGCTAATATCTAATAATATGTCTTACCAACTTGATAGAATTCTTTGAGGAAGTGACAAAGTAGATAGATGAGGGAAGGGCTGTAGATGTCATATACATGGACTTCAGTAAGGTGTTTGATAAGGATCCACATGGTAGCCTGATGGAGAAAGTAAAGTCACATGGGGTCCAGGGTGTACTAGCTAGATGAACAGAGAACTGGCTGGGCAACAGGAGACAGAGTGTTTTAGTGGACAGGAAGTTCTCAAAATGGAGAACTGTGACCAGTGGTGTTCCACAGGGATCCGTGTTGGGACCACTGTTGTTTGTGATATACATAAATGATCTAGAAGAAGGTATAGATGGTCTGATTAGCAAGTTTGCAGATGACACTAAGATTGTGGAGTAGCAGACAGTCGGAGAATGCAGCAGAGTATAGATAGATTGGAGAGTTGGGCGGAGAAATGGCAGATGGAGTTCAATCCAGTCAAATGCAAGGTGATGCATTTTGGAAGAACCAATTCAAGAGCGAACTGTACGGTAAATGGAAAAGCCCTGGGGAAAATTGATGCACAGAGAGATTTGGGTGTTCAGGCCCATTGTACCCTGAAGGTGGCAAAGCAGGTTGAAAAAGTGGTCAAGAAGGCATACAGCATGTTTTCATTCATCGGACGGGGTATTGAGTACAAGAGTTAGCAGGTCATGTTACAGTTGTATAGGACTTTGGTTCGACCACATTTGGAATACTGCGTACAGTTCTGGTCGCCTCATTACCAAAAGGATGTGGATGCTTTGGAGAGCGTGCAGAGGATGTTCACCAGGATGTTGCCTGGTATGGAGGGCACTAGCTATGAAAAGAGGTTGAGTAGATTAGGATTATTTACATTAGAATGACGGAGGTTGAGGGGGGACCTGATTGAGGTCTACAAAATCATGGGAGGTATAGACAGGGTGGAAAGCAAGAAGCTTTTTCCCAGAGTGGGGGACTTAGTTACTAGGGGTCACTAGATTTCAAGATGAGAGGGGAAAAGTTTAAGGGAGATATGCGTGGAAAGTTCTTGACGCAGAGGATGGTGGGTGCCTGGAACGTGTTGCCAGCGGAGGTGGTAGAGGTGGGCACGATATTGTCATTTAAGATGTATCTAGACAGATACATGAATGGGCAGGGAGCAGAGGGATACAGATCCTTGGAAAATAGGCGACAGGTTTAGATAGAGGATCTGGATTGGCGCAGGCTTGGAGGGCCGAAGGCCCTGTTCCCATGCTGTAATCCTGCTCCTCTGATGCTGCTTGGTCTGCTGTGTTCATCCAGCTGTACACCTTGTTATCTCAGATTCTCCGGCATCTGCAGTTCCTACTATCTCTGTAATTTTCTTTGTTCTTTGTTCTAATATCCACCATCCATCTGCCCAGCTCACTAATCAATCCAGGTTGTCCACTATTTCATGATTTAATGAAACCGTTTACCTTTTGTTCAATGCTCCCGCTGCCTGTTCCATACCATTTAAAAACTTGGAGAGATTTGATTTTTCTTTCCCCATTTCCAAATTACTCCTGTGAATGATTAACACTAATTACCTAACTCTACCAGTTCCCTTCTTTGTGATAACCAACTTTGAGTACGCTTTGTTTGGTTCCATATCAAATTACTTTAAAAGATATGAAAATAAAACCATTGTGTAGATGATTCAATGTTAAAATAGCTGCATTTATCCTTTATTAAAAATTACATGGAGAGGAGAGAATCTGTCTGGAGAGCACAGTTTAGTACCAAAGTCCTGCAGGTCTATGCAGTAATATTCTGCGATGTCTTCATGATATAACAGTGATTTGAAGTTAATATGCATTGTGTAATTCATTATTAAAATACTTATGTTTCCAAAAGGTTATTTGTTTATTCAAAATTGGCCAGACAAGTTTAAGAATCTTCAAGTTTTTGAAAATCTTGAAATTATACGAGGTCGAACACAACATCGGTAAGTTGTTCATTCAGCTACCATTTATTAGAAACTGTTATTCACGCTATGAAGGTTTTAAGTTAATTACGTGGTAAATATAATTAAAAGTGCATCTTTTCATTAAGGAATCTTTTGTCACATTTTTAAGACCTGCAAATGAAGACACGTGTCATATTAGCGTTTGCCCATTAAACTTATTATATGGAAATGTCAAGGTTCATAATTAATACATAACCTAATATTATGGTGTTTGGAGCGCAACTGCTTGCTGGCACTCCACCATATTAAATTATACCATTATGATGTAGTAGGATAAAACCTTTTAACTTTAGCCAAACTTTGAGCCTAATTTTTGCCAATCTACTAAAATCCAGTGGGCAAATAAAAAAGAAAATCAGGAAAGAAATTAAAATGTAAACATTTATCTAAAGGCAGTCGTGATTCCAACTTAAGGAAGTGATGCTTCATTTGTTGAGAACCTAGGTCAGACCTTACCTGGTGTGGGGATTGAAGTTAAAACTGCATGATTTAATAATGCCAAAGATATGAAAAAGTGAAACCCTGTCCTTAAAGTGTAAAGCTGGACTAATTTTTTTCAGTGTTGCGTTTGATGGTGTTCTGTTAGGTCAGGGTGTTTGAGGCATAAAAGCAAAGCCAAGTTAATTAAGTTGAGGCATAGATCAGGAATAGTCATGACTGGCTAAATGCCAACACAAGCACCAGTGGCCAAATAACCTATTGTTATTCCTATGAGAGGTACTAAGCAAGCAATGGGTTTCATCTCTGGGACAAGACAGGAAAATTGGTTGACAAGACAACTAGACATCTTGTGACTGTCTCCTTAAAACTAGCTGTAAAGTTGGATAAATCTTGGAGAAAAGCAGCCTTTTGTGATGAGGGATTAATTATGACATAGAAGATCTAAAAAGCAATGCCTCCTCCCCCTTCAAAGAAATGTCAAGCTTAGAGATGTGACAACAAATTAGTTATGAGACAAAGCCAAAATTCCAACTCAGATCTTGGTCTTCATTTAAGATTTGTACCTAGGTTGTTGTTAAGTTGATTCTCATTGACTAATAAGCTAGTGACATTATACTGGGCAAAAAGGTGCCTCAGTGTCTGTGGACGGAGACTTAACTGCAATAACATTAGAGATATTCTAAACTATCTTGAAAGGAGAGCCATAATTGGGGAATAAATTATAACAAAAATGCAAATTAAATCCTCACATGTTTTATCTTCCATTTGTTTTTCAAAATAAAACTGAATCTTAATCTATTTTGAATTTGTCAGATGAAGTTTGAATCAGTTTCATTCTATTACTTACTTTTACCATTACAACAGAAAGGAAAAGTAGGGAAATTCCAAACTGTTTTACAGCGAGTTTTGTAGTTTTGTTACTGCCTTAATGAAGAAAATATGCAGCAAATTTTCTTCAAGAAAAATAGCATGTCCTAATATCAGATACTGTCTTATTGTGGGTATAAATTCACTAAGCTATTGATAAGAATACTTTGTAGATGGAAATTAGGATATGGATATGGATAGAGACACTATATAAATGTACGTTAATCTGATTTTGGTTGGTTTAGATTTGCAAAACTGTAAAACTACAAAGGACTTAGGAATGCAAAAACAGACAGTGAATGCATCATTCAGGGAAGTTCTTCTTATAAGATGTGTGTTAATCCATTTTATTTGTATTAAAGGACATAAGTTGTCTTTGACTTTGCACCTAAATAACTGTGTGTTGATAGTTGTAGTTTTCTCTACCTTATGTCTTTTTGTTTTTGTATGTGTTTAGTAGCAGCATATCACTTGCTTTGGTGAACCTGAACATCACTTCTCTGGGATTGCGTTCACTCAAGGAGATTAGTGATGGTCAAGTAAGCATCATCAATAACTCAAAACTCTGCTACGTTGATACCATACAATGGGAGAAGCTTTTCAAATCAAGCAGACAATCCTTGAAAATATTACTAAATAGACCTAAGGAACAATGCAGTAAGTGAATAATTTTAATTAAAAGTCTCTTGCATTTGGATTTTTATTCAAGTTGAAGTTCTGGAAACTGTTGTTTTTTTTGTTTGAATGAGTTAAAAGCATTGTTATATAAACTCTTTTCTAACTTGGAGCTTGATGCTGTTGGTTTGACAACATTAAACTGTTCGCAATGACTTAATTCCATCAAAATATTTTAAATGTGACATTAAGAGGCCCAAACTAAACAGGAGCCAGTGAGAACTAGGAGAAAATCTATGTACTGTTTGGAGTCAATCCTGTCCAATGTTCACCTCCATTCATGATTCTCCACATGCTGAAGCACTCTGTCTCCATAGGCACCAAGTCTTGGACAGTGTTCAGGCTTGGGCTGGTAAGTGGCAAGTAATATTTAAGCTGCACAACTGCCATCTCCAAATGGCATCTCCAACAAGAGTGAATCTCACTATCATCTCTTGAAGCTCATTATCTATTGCGAAGTTTATATCACGTAGTTAGCAGCAGCCTCGACTGGTGTTGTGAAGCCCCAAAATGATCAATTTGATTATGGTGTTCCATTCATAAAATTAAAATGTGTTTCTTGTGTGCCATCCATTTGCAAAATTTTTTTTCAAACCTGAAAGTTGTCTCTTGTTTCTATTTACTTAGTTGCTGAAAATAAAGTCTGCCATCTGCTGTGTTCGGACAATGGCTGCTGGGGCCCTGGACCTTCTCAGTGTTTCTCCTGTCGGCATTATGAACGTGGAAGAGAGTGTGTTAAGAAGTGCAACATTTATGAAGGGTGAGTATGGTGTGAGGCTCTTTGGAGTGCTTGATGAGGCCATAAAAGATGTTTCTTCATTGGAGTTGGGACGGCATGTCAGGTTTCCAGCAGCCAATGATAATCCCAGTGAAACTTCCCACATTTGTGGTCCGGATTCCATAGCTTGAAAAGGTGCTGAAAACAAACTTAATCATAGTTTTTGAAAGGCTATTTGGTTAAGACTTGGAAGGGGCAGTGTGGAAAGAGCAGAGGAGTAATTGGTAGTTGTTTCAGAAAATTATCAAACATGCAGGATGGGCTGAATGGCTAGCTCTCATGTTGTTTGATCCTGTGATTCTGTATGGTAAGTAAGTGCTGATCTACAAAGGACTTAGGAATGCAGAAACAGACAGTGAATGTTAGAAGTTAGAAAAGTGCAAAGATTTGAGGGTGCAACCCAGTCCTGCTTCCTGTACTGCATTCTAGACTATCAAAGGGGATTTTAAGGAAACCTTCCGTGACAGATGCAGACAAACGATCCAACGGCACTATTCACAAAGAGTAGCATTCTCCCAGTGTTCTGATTAATATGTATCTGTCAGATTCATTTGATATTTAAATGCCAAATGGCCGGTTTCTGTTGTATTCTATACATAATATATATGTACATGTGTGTGGATACATGCATAATATATACCTGTAATCTATTTTTTAATTTGTTAATGTGACATGGTTGTCACTGGTAAAACCACCATTTATTGCCCATCCTAACTATCCTTGAGATGCAAACGATGATGCACTTTGTAGAACTGTGGTGTAGGTACACCCGCTATGGAACGAAAGACAGAATTCCAAGATTATGACTGAGGGCCAAAGAAGAAACAGCAATGTACTTCCAAATCAATTATTTGATAATGCTCCCCGTATTTCCCTCTTCTGTCTATTGGAAATAATTTTGCATGCTGTGACGATAGGGGTTAATGCCATTACATATTTTAGCAGAGTACAACTATTTGAAAAGGTTTGTTGATGTATTGGCTGCTCTTTCATTAGAGGGAGTGAGAGAGAGATGACTGGTGGTGATTTAACCTGAGGGCCATTACACCTCAGGGGAGAGGTTAGAAAGGAGACTGTCATGGTCACCTCAGCCAGTGCAGGAATTGAACTCATGCTATTTGGCATTACTGCACCACCAACTGGCCGTCCAGCCAACTGAGCTAACCAGATCCCCACTTTGGCAATTGTGTACTCCCCTCATAAATCTGATTTTCACCTGTTTGACAGTAAAAGTTTTTTTCTGTGCCATCTTGCTTGTGGAATCACAGCAGAAGTATTAGCTATTAAACATTAGAATACTGCATGCAACAACAATTAAAATAACTGGAATACTGCATTTTCATTTCAAAACAAAATCACTATTCATTCTGTTTTCTTGATGGTACTATTGTGAAAATGAAAGATTTGCCTTAAACTCTGGTTCCTGAAACTGCAATGATTGAATAAGACATTTGTGAAAGAAGTCTTGGATTGATGATAGTTAAATATCCTACAGTCCAACATTGTTTCAATTTTTATTTTCTTACAAAAAACAACAGTACAAAGTGAAAATGCTTTCACCTCAGAAAAGCAGCTAATTTGTTCCATTGGCCAGCTGTTCTGAAATAACACATTGTAGATACTCATTTACTAAAATCTGCTAACAGATTTGCTTATCTAAAATTTGTTGTCTTTAATATCCTAACAGGAAATAAAATGTTGGTGACCAAATTGAATAAAAACAATGTACTGTGGATGCTGGAAATCTGGAATAAAAACAGAAAGAGTTGGGAGAAACACAGTAGGTCTGGCAGCATCTGTAGAGAGAGAAACCGAGTTAATGTTTCAAGTCCAGTATGACAGTTCTGGAAAAGAGTCATGTCAGATTTGAAGTATTAATACCATTTTCCTCCCTCCACAAATGCTACCAGACCTGCTGAGGTTCTCCAGCAGATTCTGTTGTTATGAACCAGCTGGACTTACTTTTGATGTTTAATTTTCTCCCTCAATACTCCGATAGATCCTAGGGAGGCACTTTCCACTTGCGGTTCGTAAATTATGGGAGGTAGTGGCAGGGTTTCTCTTTTGTGGGTTGCCTATCATTAACAGGCATTAGGGGAATTGCAAAATATGCTTCCTCCAATCACCTTATCAATCCACGTTCTGGATGCTGCTTAATGGCCCAACTGGAGCTTATATGGGAAGTGCAGTTTATTTATGCAGCAGAATGATGCACTAATGTATAACAGCTAAGTTAAGAACTCAAAGAAGTAACCAAACACATGTTATCCTTCAAGGTGAAAACATTTGTAAGGTAATGTTAGAAAAATGTTTCCAAAAGCTCTAGACAACTTTCAAGAGCAACAAAGCATCTATTTTAATATTCCAGTCAGTTACCACCTCTGCTTCTCAGGTAGGAGATGTGGTTTGCATTTATTTAATAACCATTGCTTGTTTCACACAAACAAAAACAACAGAAAGCTGCAGTTTGCCCATTGGTCTGTTACGTGCATTTCAGCATGTAAATTGGGCATGATTTCTGTTTCTTTATGCTCAGACTATAATAAAGCCTTAAATAAATTTCTGGGTGCCGAGGTCTTCACAGTAACAAATCCGTTCCTAATGTAGGCTGATCATTTGGGTGAGTTTGACATTTACATACAATATCAGACTATAGTGCTGGGACACTCGCAATGCATTAACCAATGTTCCATTTGGCTTTTGGTATCAGTATGAACATGTTTAAGCTAAAAACATGTTAATAGTTACTATTAACATTTAATGTCTTTTTAAATGTTACATTTTAAACTATCAATTTGTTCTTTTTTATTCTGCAAAGGGAGATAAGAGAGTATGAGAATCAACGCAAGTGCATCCAGTGTGACGCAGAATGTAAACCTCAGAATGGGTCTGTAACCTGCACTAGTTCTGTAAGTCAAAATTAAAAATGAGTAAAATTGAAAAATAATACTATTCAAATACAGCACAGTTGGAACACAGCAGAAGTATTAGCTACTAATGGTTAGAAAACTGCATGCAACAGCAATTAAAATGACTGGAATACTGCATTTTCATTTCAAAACAAAAGAAATGATAAGGGCAAAGTAGCTATTAATGGTGGTAAAAAATAGACATGAACACCGCTAAGGAGACCATATGGCTTTTAAGAGGCCTTCAGTATGCACAAATGATTGTACAGTAACAGACTAGCAGAATATCAGCCAATGGTTTCATAGACTGCTGAAAGGAAGTTCATTCTGAATAAAATCAAAATCAGCCCTGATAGATCTTCTGTCCTCTGGAAAATAAATATACATTTTAAAATTAAGGATGAGAAATGCAAGTGTGGGAACTGTTCTGATATTATTGTTCCAAGGTCGATGGGGCTTGGGGCAAGTAAACAAAAAAAATTAGGAGACAATAAATTCTTGTATCTAGCCAACTCTTGACGTGGATGCTTATATATCACCCAAACTATATATTCAGGTGACCGTGAGGTGTAAGACCGCACCACAAAAGTGCACCTGATTAATCGCCAAAGGGATCAAATTCCCCGTCTCTGTATATCAAAAAAATTGTTTATTCTGTCCTCTGTTCTAAATATCCTGAATTGAACCTCATACTATGACTTTGTTCCTGACACCACGGCTACAGCAAGGATGTTATTTTCATAAGGTTTAGAGAAGAGTTATCCTAAACTTGAAATGTTAAGTCTTTTTTTTCTCCACAGATGCTGCCGGACCTGCTGAGTTTCTCCAGTATTCTACATTTGTTCCTTACTTTCCTGATTTGAAATACTTCTAGAACATGTCATTTCATAATGTGCGTTCTGATAACCACAAAAAAGCAACTCCATTTTTTATCTTTGCATTCACATTTCAGATTAGCTGTGGTGCATTTCAAAGCACTTCGAAATTTGTGCCAAGGCGTCATCCTGACCAATTCTGGAATTTGCATTTATAAATCAGGCAGCAAGAGCAACAAATTTTAGGCATGGTTTATGGGCCCAGATTCCTTCCAGTGTGAGGGCTCCCAAAGTCCAATCCCTGGGTATCTATAAAGAAGTTGAATTTTTTGACACAATACACATTAGGCAATGGAGGTTAGCTAGTAATAGAGTCATAGAGATGTAGAGCACAGTAACAGACCCTTCAGTCCAACTCTTCCATGCTAACCAGAAATTCTAAATAAATCTAGTCTCATTTGCCAGCATTTGGCCCATATCCCTCTAAACCCTTCCTATTCTTATACCCATCCAGATGCTTTTTAAATATTGTAATTGTACCTGCCTCCACTTCCTCTTGCAGCTCATTCCATACACGCACCACCCTCTGCATGAAAATGTTGTCCCTTGGGTCCCTTTTAAATCTTTCCCTTTTCACCTTAAACCTATGCCCTTGAGTTTTGGATAACCCCACTCCAGGGAAAAGACCTTGTCTATTTACCCTATCCATGCCCCTCATAATTTTATAAACCTCTGTAACATCACCCCTCAGCCTCCGATACTCCAGGGAAAATAGCCCCAGCCGATTCAGCCTCTTCCTATAGCTCAAACCCTCCAACCCTGGCAACATCCTTGTAAATCTTTTCTGAACCCTTTCAAGTTTCACGAAATCCTTCCTATAGCAGGGAGACCAAAATTGAATGCAGTATTCTGAAAGTGTCCTAACCGATGTCCTGTATAGCCGCAATGTAACCTCTCAACTTCTATACTCAATGCACTGACGAATGATGGCAAGCATACCAAACACCACCTTCACTGTCCTTTCTACCTGTGACTCCACTTTCAAGGAGCTATGAACCTGCACTCCAAGGTCTCTTTGTTTATTGACACTCCCCAGGACCTTACCGTTAAGTATATAAATTCTGCCCTGATTTGCCTTTGCAAAATGCAGCACCCCACATTTATCTAAATTAATCTCCATCTGATCAAGATCCTGTTCTACCCTGAGGTAACGTTCTTCGCTGTCCACTACATCGCCAATTTTGGTGTCATCTGCAGAATTACTAACCATACCTCCTATGTTCACATCCACATCATTTATACGAATGACGAAAATCAGTGGACCTAGCACCGATCCATGTGGCACACTGCTGGCCACAGGCCTCCAGTCTGAAAAGCAGAAGAAGGATCCCGACCCAAAACATCAACTTTCCTCCACCTCTGATGCTGCCTGGCCTGCTGTGCTCCCCAGCTCCATACTGTGTTACCTTCACTATCACCCTCTGTATTCTACCTTCAAGCCAGTTCTGTGTCCAAATGGCTAATTCTTCCTGTAGTCCAGGTGATATAATCTTGCTAACCAGTCTACCATGAGGAACCTTGTCGAACACCTCAATGATATGCATATAGATCACATCCACCACTCTGCCTTCATCAGTCCTCTTCGTTACTTCTTCAAAAAAATCAATTATGTTAGTGAGACACGATTTCCCATGCACAAAGCCATGTTGATCATCCCTAATCAGTCCTTGCCTTTACAAATACATGTAAATCCTGTCCTTCAGGATTCCCTGCAACAACTTACCCACCACCGATGTCAGGCTCACCAGTCCATAGTTCCCTGCCTTTTCCTTACCACCTTACTTAGATAGTGACACCACGTTAGCCAACCTCCAGTCTTCCAGCACCTCACGTGTGGCTATTGATGTTATAAATATCTCAGCAAGGGGCCCAGCAATCACTTCCATAGCTTCCCACAGAGTTCTAGGGTACACCTGATCAGGTCCCAGGGATTTATCCACTTTTATGTGTTTTAAGACGTACAGCACCTCCTCTTATGTAGTATGGACATTTTTCAAGATGGCACTATTTACTTCCCCACGTTCTATATCTTCCAGATCCCTCTCCACAGTAAACGCTGATGCAAAATACTTGTTTAGTTTCTCCCCCATCTCCTGCGGTTCCACACGTAGGCAGCCTTGCTGATCTTTAAGGGCCCTATTCTCTCCCTAGTTACCCTTTTTTCCTTAATGTATTTGTAGAATCCCTTTGGATTCTCCTCAAACCTGTTTGCTAAAGCTATCTTATGTCCCCTTTTTGCTGTCCAGATTTCCCTCTTAAGTATACTCCTACTGCCTTTATACTCTTCTAGGGATTCACTCAGTCTCTGCTGTCTATACCTGACATACACTTCCTTCTTTTTCTTGACCACTACCTCAATTTCTGTAGTCATCCAGCATTCCCTACACTTATCTGCCTTGCCCTTCACCCTAACAGAAACATACTGTCTCCAGGCTCTCATTATCTCATTTTTGAAGGTATCCCATTTTCCAGCTGTCCCTTTACCTGCAACCATCCGTCCCCAGTCAACTTCTTAAAAATTCTTGCCTACTACCATCAAAATTGGCTTTCCTCCAATTTAGAACTTTAACTTTTAGACCCTACATATCCTTTTCCATCACTATTTTAAAACGATAGAATCATAGTCACTGGTTCGAAAGTGCTCCCACACTGACACCTCAGTGACCTTCCCTGCCTTATTTCCCAAGAGTAGGTCAAGTTTTGCTCTTCCTCTGGTCGAACGTCCACAGACTAAATCAGAAAATTTTCTTGTAATCTCAGCGAGGAGTCCACTCTCTGAGAAAAGGAAGGACAGATTTGCTGCGTGCCAGGATCTGCTCATGAGAGCTTACCTTCTACAAAGTTTAGTTCACTGGACAGCTGACCATTTTCAGAAATCAATTTCTGGTAAAAATTCTATAGCTGTTTTCCACGTATATCAAGTAGCCAGAGCTACTTTACCTCAAGGATATGCCAATTGAGGATTTGAAACTGAGATTAAATTGCAAATTTCTGTTGAAAATTCTAAAGAGAAATGTTTTGCTTCCGGGATGTGCCCAATGTCATGACAGCTATATACTTCATCCTTTGTATTTTTTTCTTCTGGTCTGGTTGTTAATTGAAAAGTGAATGGGCAGTACTGAAATGAAGGGTGGGTTGCTTTAAAAAATGCATGACTGAATAAATCACATCAGACTAAATCCTCTTCAATTAAAAATCAATTGAGGAAGGAGTCTGTTTTCAGCTTAACAGGCTGTGTGGTAAAGTTCAGAACATTGAATGAGATTAAGAAAAATATTTCTATTACTCACATGAAGCAGACAATGAATAATTTCCTGTTGTAGCACACAGTTTTAACACTGTGCAGAGCAAATCTAGATATTGATTTACAGTGTGATAGATTATATTTGCTTTTATGTTAGTAGCAGGTAATCTGTTGAATGGTAATGTATAATTTGTCTTTTGGGCAATAATATGTTTCTTTTCCCACCTAATACACTTATCTTAATATATTCATTTCATTACCTAGGGCAATGAGAACTGTGTAGAATGTGCCAACGTTAAAGATGGCCCACGCTGTGTAAGCAGTTGTCCCTCTGGAATTACAGGAGAAAATAATACCTTGGTTTGGAAATACACTGATGAGAATAAACATTGTCAGCTGTGTCACCCAAATTGTACCCAAGAGTGAGTAATGTTCCATTCTATGTAATCTTGTAAGTTACTTTGTTTTAATTGGTCCAAAGCTAAAGGTAATCAATTTAGTGACTAATTTTGAATATCTACAGGATTCAGCGGGAATTTTCCACATTTCTTTCTCCTCTTTTGGACTGGAGTTTTTAAAAAATATTTTTACACCCCTCTCCTCAGTTTTAAATGCCCACACGGTGGGTATACAATGTCCATTGTAATGCACGAGGTGTGCCCACTGTATGGGACAGGCTAGTTTACGCCCTCGACCGTGTCTCCCGCATTTCCCGGAACACATCCCTCACGCCCCGTCCCCGCAACAATAATCAAAAAAGAATCCCCCTCGTCCTCACATACCACCCCACCAACCTCCGGATCCAACGGATCATCCTCCGACACTTCCGCCATCTACAGTCAGACCCCACCACCAAAGACATCTTTCCCTCCCCACCCTTATCTGCCTTCCGGAGGGACCACTCCCTCCGCGACTCCCTTGTCCGCGCCACACTCCCCTCCAGCCCCACCACACCCGGCACTTTTCCTTGTAACCGCAGGAAGTGCTACACCTGCCCCCACACCTCCTCCCTCACCCCAATCCCAGGCCCCAAGAAGACATTCCACATCAGGCAGAGGTTCACCTGCACATCTGCCAATGTGGTATACTGCATCCGCTGTACCCGTTGTGGCTTCCTCTACATCGGGGAAACCAAGCGGAGGCTTGGGGACCGCTTTGCAGAACACCTGCGCTCAGTTCGCAACAAACAACTGCACCTCCCAGTCGCGAACCATTTCAACTCCCCCTCCCATTCCTCAGATGACATGTCCATCCTTGGCCTCCTACAATGCCACAGTGATGCCACCCGAAGGCTGCAGGAACAGCAAATCATATTCAGCCTGGGAACCCTGCAGCCCAATGGCATCAATGTGGATTTCACAAGCTTCAAAATCTCCCTTCCCCCAACCGCATCCCAAAACCAGCCCAGCTCATCTCCACCTCCCTAACCTGTTTTTCCTCTCACCTCAAGCCACACCCCCATCTCCTATCTACTAACATCATCCCGCCCCCTTGACCTGTCCGTCCTCCCTGGACTGACCTATCTCCTCCCTACCCCACTACCTACACTCACCTTTACTGGCTCCATCCCCGCCTCTTCGACTTGTCTGCCTCCTCTCCACCTATCCTCTCCTCTATCCATCCTCTATCCGCCTCCCCCTCTCTCCCTATTTATTTCAGAACCCTCTTCCCCTCCCCCATTTCTGATGAAGGGTTTAGGCCCGAAACGTCAAGTTTTCCTGCTCCTATGATGCTGCTTGACCTGCTGTGTTCATCCAGCCCCATGCTTGTTATCTTAGTTTACACATCTGATCTCTTTTACTTTTTGTATCCACATTGGCTTTGCACAGTGAACGCCTCCTGAGAAAATGTGATGAGAAATTTACCTGAGCTTATAATCAACTGATTCTGGATTGCCTCGATGAGCAAATATTAGAAAATGAAGGCTGTCAGGCCCATAATGGGGTCTCAAATGATTGTGCTCCATTTAAATCTAAAATTATTCGATTTTCATTGTTCACTCAGCCCTAGCAATACAGTACAGGTGGACACCATCTGAGAAAAATCTCTCCAATGAGCTTAAAGCCTTTTATACTTATAGGCAAATCTTACAACTATTGCTGCAAAGACAGACGTTTTGTCAAAGCTTTTTCTTGTGGTTGGAAAGTTACTCTGATTGGCTGAGGCATTGCCATGGTGAAAGTAATGGGAAACAATCGGTTCCCCAGGCTCCCGGGTAACTCAAAAAAGTCACAAGACTTGACCATATTACTTTCATTTGAAGAGAACACATTTCTGTGTGTGAATACATGTTGCTTCTAGCAAATATAAATGAGCCACGTTATGAGCTTGTGATTATTTTAAAGACAAAAAAATTGCAAATGCTGGATTCCAAAGGTCGACAAACAAGAGGCTGGAAAAACACAGCAAGCCAGGCAGCATCTGGAGGAAAGGAGCAGCCAATGTTTTGGGTATTACCCTTCTTGAGCACTGGATGGAGGGGTTGAGGGAGCTTCAGATAAAGAGGGGGAGAAGTGGGGTAACGGAATGGTGGTGATAGGTGGACACCATTAGTAGGTATGTACTGGTTGGTTGATAATTGATGTAGGTCCTGGTATACTCAAGAGTTGTTTAGCGACTGCTGCCCAATTGCCCAAGTCACATCTAACAGTCGACAATTTGTATTGAGTTTTGAAAGATCTGTTAAGAATCATGGTTAAGCATACCCTTTGAGTAGAGTGACACAGCATAGCATTGACACCTATCCCTAAACTGGGTGGATCGGCTGTTGGAATGATAAAACAGAAAGAAACCATTCTGACTATTTTGTCCTTGCCAGCTCTCTGTAACAACAATGCACCTTGTCCTACTGCCCTATCTTTTTCCTGTACCCTTGCAAAATATTTCACTTTGTCAATTTACTCTCTCTCCACCACACTCTCAGACCAGACATCTTGAACCAGTCACTGTGTAGAAAATATTATTCTTCATGCCAGTCTTACTTCTTTTATCATCCATCTTAAAAAGAGAGTCCTATGGCCTTCAATCCTCCCACCAGTAGAAACAGTTTCTCCCTCCCTAGAAGGAAAAAAAACCCAGTAAAAGCTGTGAATAAAGCATAATGGTCCACATCATCATGCTCATACTGGGCCTCTGTTTTGAAATATACAAATCCATGTTGGCATTCTTGACATTTAAATTTGTCCCTTAATACCATTTCTAGGACACTCTGTATCACCAAGGTTAAATGGACCACTGTAGCTTTTGATCAAAGGTATAACATTTGCAATTCTCCAGCCCTCAGATACTATTCCTGCATCTAAAGAGGATTGGAAAATCCTGCCATGGCACTTGGTGTAATTTGAATTCAGTAATAAAATAAATCTGGTCCATCAATGACCATGAAATCATTTTCAGTTGTTGGAAAACCCGTCTGGCTCAGGCCTATCTTTTAGGGAAAGTAATTGCCAGCCTTACCTGCTGTGGCCTATGTGTGACTCTAGACACAATAATGTTGTTAAATCCTAACTGCTGTCTGGGCAACTAGCTTGAACAATAAATGTTGGCCCAGCCAGTGGCAACCACGTCATGAGAATGAATTTTTAAAAAAATTCTCCATTTGATAAATTATTTGATCTGTTCTGAAATAGCCCTCTGTCTCACATGCAGACCTTTTGATTATTTTTCTTCTTAAATTTTGGCCATGTTGTGAAGACTTTCCTATAAAACAGCTTGGATGTGTATAATACAATGAGCCAGGTGGATCAATCTCCTTCCTTGTTCTTAGGATTCGATGCAGAACTATTGCTACAAAAAAAAAACTGTTCTTAATTGGTTTTGGTTTTACTTGTTTTACTGGGGATAAAATGAATCAAATTATTTAATTGAATTTAATTTAAATAAATTGCATGTGTGTTGCATTACAGATGCAAGGGACCAAGACTTGAGGATTGTGAACCTGTTGGGTAAAGTATTCCAACGAATTTTTAATTTCAATAATGATATCTAACTTGGTGATTACTACTAGTGTTTGACCTCAGTTGATAATTGTCACCACTTAATCATTTTAAATATAAAAGCAACAGAAATTTGATAAACAAGCCAACTAATGCACCAGATTGAAACACTGTTGAAAAAAATTGTTGTGATATCTCTTCAGAGGCTGAACTAATGCTATGGTAGTAGAACAGATGCAATCATGAGGTGATTTCATTGCAAGAATAATAATGATATAATCTACATAGTTCAACCAGAAGTTGTTGTGCTGTGTCAGAGATCTGCAGTTAATCCTATCAGATCTTCAGGCAAGCCTATCAATGTGCCATTAATAAAAACTGGATGGTTATTTTAAACCTATGACTCAATCAATTGATCATATATGATGTTGCAGGTTAGGAACAGACATGTGCTGTGTTGAATAGTTTTTGTGTCCATTATACTCAAAATTTGAACTCCATTGAGAATTTACACTGTAATGGTTGTTAACAGTGATTGTTGATAACTACAGTTGAGAACTGAAGACTTGTGGAAAACAAAATTGGAATGTTTATTTGTAACACTATCCAATCACAGCTAGTTAAATTAACTTACAAGAACTTGTATCCACTCATCGGCTCAAGCCTCTAGAAGCGACTCTCCAACGCCTCTCAGCATGAGATAAACCAAAAGATAACCACCAGCTAATGTGATGGAGAAGGAGAAGATGACTACACCCCAGTCCCCAGGACAATTGCCACCAAACATGCTTACCCCAACGTTCTTGGAAAAATCGTGCTGTCCAGTTCAAAGCTACATTTCTTACCCACTAACTGAATATAAAATTCATTCAGTCGTAGCTGGAAGATCTTTTACCATGAGATCATTATTCCGTAGTCCTATTATCATACATCACAATCTCCAGAGAGCAGTGACTGTCAGCAGGGTATTTGAAATTCCAATAACTGACTGAAAGAATCACATGACAAGATTTCAACTTTTGTCTTTTATTGTAACAAACAATCTAAACACGATTAATCACTATTTTGAAAGTGATTACTACTCAATCACAGAAGAGATAGTTCCTCTTCATCTTTTCAACACAGCAAAAAGCCCGTGCCATATTCCTCAGAATAGGTTTTGACAAGACCCAGTAAACCTCAGTCCAGTTTCCAGTCAGTTGCCTCCTTCCTGTTCTGCTTGAGCCAAAAGGTTGAGAACATCAAAAGTTGCTTCTCTCAGTTTTCAGAGACATTCTGAACTGAACATCAGCAGTAAGGCCCACTCCAATCATTCTTACTCCACACCCTGCTGACTCTTCCAGGATGAATCTCTTGAACTCCTTGTTCTCGTGGGTTAAGCCTCTTTGACCAGAAATCATCTTTCCTCCTCCATTTCTGCTTGGTAACACATAGAAAATTTGTAGCTTTATTCTCTTTTCAGAGCTCACCAACTCCAGTCATTTGCCTCTCTTTGAGATTCTGTGTGGAATTCTGGATTCTGAAAATCTATCCACAGTCAGGTCAACGGCTTCTTGTTTTCACATGTGAACGTTTTATGTTTTGCTCCCAATAGGTCTCGCCAGGGCTTCCCTATCCCCATAGTAACTAAGCCACCATGTTTGTTGACGTGCAGAATTTGTAAAAGATCATGTTACCCTCTTTACCATATTACCTTCAGTAAAAGGTAACAAAACACAATCAACATTCATGAAACAAGTCTAAAAGAACCTGTTCCTTGAATGTATATGATTGTGCATTCGAGAGAGTAATGTCCTAAGAAACTGACCCAGATAGCTTCTATGAATTGATCCTCCAGGCTACCCTTGCCAATTTAATTCATCCAAGCAATATGAAGCTTAATAAAATCACCCACAATTATTGCAGTACCTTTCCCACAGGCCCCTATTATTTCTTGATTTGCAGTTGAATCAGGGGAGCCTATAAACTTCTCCCAAAAGTGACTTATTTCCTTTGCTATTTTTAGTTTCCACCTAACTAATTCAACTACTGTACTTGATTCTTTGAACCAGCAATTTAAATCAATGATCATTGGTCATTAAAAGCATCAATAAGATCATAGAAGTGTAGGTACTTCAACAAAAGGAGAAATTATCGGAGTTCTGAGTGCACAGCAAATACATAGGCACCATAACATTAATAAATTCAGAGTCATGCACACAAACAAATTTATGATTTAAGCAACATAAAAGCAAAGCAGCTGGAAGTGGAGGAATTGGGCAACTATGATGTGGAAGGCCTGGAATCAGGCAACAGGTTTCAGGTATCCTGTCTGTTGACTGTCAAATCCAAAACAATAGATTTTAAACACCCCAATAATGGAGGCTAATACCCAACAAAGGAGAGAAGACAAACTTTGGCTGTTACTTGAAAGCTGTGAAATATGTGTCACTGAGTATCTAAAGCCTATAGTTGCATTGTAACAGGTAATCATTTCTTACCCATGTAAATGTTCGCTTATCATTTGACCGTCATGTTGCCAGAACTTTCTCACAAAAATTCAAGACAATAGGAAGTGCACATATTCTTTCCTTTTAATAATCTGTAGATAAATCTGTCCCAATCAGGAATACCATTTCAGTTTGCTAAAAGTCTATTCAATTAACCAATTTCCAGATATTCACAGTAGGTAATTAACACATGCAGATCAGGAAAACGTTAATACTTTATGTTGAATAGATCGGACAGTTAAATTATGACTTGATTTGATCCACTATTAAAGATGAAAAGGTAAAAAGATTATTCCATTTTTATTTGAAAAATCTACGGCAATGGAATAACACTAAAAATTTCAATAAGTTAAAGTGCACATATGCAGTTTATTATTAGAACTGAGGCACATTATTTATAAATGTAGTTATGTTTGAAATGACCAATGTGAAGAATACAGTTTCAATTCAGAGATACTGTGAGGTATTACGTTAGAGGAAAATACCATTGACAAATTCTCTTCCTGCTCCAGGTCTCGCATTCCATCCATTGCTGCTGGAATTGTCAGTGGCCTTCTTGGGTTGGTCATGGTGGCCTTATTGATTGCGGTATGCATGAGGAGAAGACATGTCAGAAAGAAGCGTACCTTGCGACGTTTGTTGCAGGAGCGAGAGGTAAAGAACCGTAAGAATTATGTTTTCCAAAAGCTGAATCCTAAGGAGATGATGATACAGTGGATGTTGGAACAAATCTCTGCATTTGGCAGTTTTTCTCGGGATTTTGGTAATCTACATGTATGTAACTTGCAACTCAGAGGTCAAATTCCATCATGGCTATTTGTGAAATTGTGGATATAAACGAAAAATTTTGCTGACTTGTGAATTAGCATCAGAAAACGTCATAGCAAATAATTAGGCACCACAACATTAATACTTCTGAATTATAATCAGAAATATAATCAGAATTCCCGGGCTCTTCAGGCATGGGAACCCATAGCCCCCGAGTGATCTTGTCTCTGTGTGGCTCCACTCCCTATATCGTATGGTTAACTCTAAATGTCCTTATGACAAAAAATAAACAAAAAAACAGATTGGCAGTAGTCTCCTCAATAAGGATCTCATAGAATGTTTTTGAGAGAGTTTCTGAAGGAACTAAGTTCTGGAACAGACCAGAGAGAACGCTGTACTAGACTTAGTATTGTGTGAAGTTATAAGATTAATTTATAAACTCAGAGTGAAAGCACCTCTAGGTAGCAGTGAACATTAAATGATTGAATTTTACATTCGGTTTGAGATGGAGGAGAGTGGTCTAAGACTAGTATTTTAATTTTAAATAAGGGAAATTTTGTGGGCTAGATGAAGTGAACTGGGCTGTCAGGCTAGGAAAGTAGTGGCAGGCATTTGAAAGGATATTTCAGAATACTCAGAATAAATATATTCCTGCTAGAAAGAGATATTCTACAAGAGGACCTGTCATCTCTGGTGAACTAAAGGTGCTAAGGAAAGCATTAAACTTATTCTTTATCCTGCTAATTGTGGAAAGACGAGTGGCAGGTCAAATGACTGGCCCGAATACAAAAAACAGCAAAGAATGACTAAATAAAAACCAAAAGTACTGTGGATGCTGTAAATTAGAAACAAAAGTAGAAATGGCTGGAAAAGCTCAGCAGGTCTGGCAGCATCTGTGGAGAGAAATCGGAGTTAACGCGTTGGTTCAGTTCTGAGGAAGGGTTACTGGACCCAAAATGTTAACTCTGATTTCTCTCCACAGATGCTGCCAGATCTGCTGAGCTTTTCCAGCCATTTCTATTTTTGTTTTATGGAATGACTAAAAGTTTAATTTAGACAAATAAATTAGAACAAGTGAGAAAACTAGCTAGAAATGTAAAAAAAAGCGGAAGTTTGTATAGGTATCTAAAAAAAGAAAAAAGTAAGTAAAGCATTGCTTCATGAGAGTGAGAACGGAGAGTTAATACACAATAAAGAAATAGAGAATGTAATGAGTAAATATTTTGCTTCAGTCTCGTAGAGGATATAAAAACATCCTAGAAATCCCAATGAAACAAGCGGTTAAAGAAAAAAAGGGAAATCATGTCTCACTAACTTGATTTTTGAAGAGGTGACAAAGATTGATGAAGACAGAGCAGTAGACCTTGTCTGTGTGGACTTCAACAAAGCGTTCAACAAGGTTCTGCATGGTAGACTGATTGGTAAAGTTAGATTGCATGGGATCCAGGGGGAGCCAGCCAATTGGGTACAGATTGCCTTGAAGACAGGAGACAGAGGGTAGTTTTTCAGACTAGGCGCCTGTGACCAGCAGGGTGCCACAAGGATTTGTGTGATGTCCACTGCTTTTTGTCACTCACATACATGATTTGGATGTGAATATAGGAGACATTGTTAGTAAGTTTGCAGATGACACCAAAATAGGTGGTGCAGTGGACTGTGAAGAAGGTTATCTCAGAGTACAAAGGGACCGTGATAAAATGGGCCTTTGGGCCAAGGAGTGGCAAATGGAGTTTAGTTCAGATAAATGTGAGGTGTTGCATTTTAGTAAGGCAAACCAGGCCGGGACTTATACAGTTAATGGTAGGGCCCTGGGCAGTGTTGCCAAACCTGAACTAGGGGTACAGGTTCATAGTTCCTGAAAGTAGAATCACAGGTAGACAGGGTGGTGAAGAAGGTGTTTGACATGCTTGTCTTCATTGGTCAGAACGTTGAATATAGGAGTTGGGACGTCATGTTTCAACTACACGGGACATTGGTGAGGCCATTATTAGAATACTGCATACAATTCTGGCAGCCTTCCATAGGAAGGATGTTGTTAGACTTGAAAGGGTTCAGAAAAAATTTACAAGGATGTTACCGGGTCTGGGGTGTTTGAGTTAAAGGGAAAGACTGAAGGGGCTGGGGCATTTTTCCCCTGGAGCATTGGAGGTGGAGATGTGACCTTATAGAAGTTAATAAAATCATGCGGGGCATGGATAGGGTGAATAGCCAAGGTCTTTTTCCTAGGGTGGGGTTGTCCAAAACTAGAGGACACAGGTTTAAAGTGAGAGGGGAAAAATTTAAAAAGCACCCGAGGGTAATTTTTTCACACAGAGGGTGATGCAAGTATTGAATGAGATGCTAGAGGAAGAGGTGGAAGCTTCTGGATGGGTATATGAATAGCAAGGGTTTAGAAGGATATGGTCCAAATGCTGGCAAATGGGACTAGGTCAGATTGGGATGTATGGTCAGCATGGATGAGGTGGACCAAAGGGTCTGATTCCATGCTAAAAACGTCACATTAGACTGGAAGGAAGCAAACATTCAAGAAGTGAGGGAGGCAGAAACAAGCAAGCTGCAAGTCAGTTATCTTGGCTCCTAACATGGAGAATCAACCGGTAAGGAATTTATAACTGGGCACATGGAAAAACTCAAGGTAATCAGGAAGAGGTAGCATGGTTTTGTGAAGGGAAATTGTGTTTAACCAAATTATTGGGATTTTTATGAAGGAGTAACGTGTACTGTGGATCAGGGGGAATCTGTTCTTGGATTTCCAGAAGATATTTGACAACGTTCCACACAAGAGGCTTTTGTGCAAAGTAAGAGCTAATAGTGCAGGTGGTAATATACTTGGATGGATAGAAGATTAGCAAGCTGGCAGAAAACAGCTTTCATAAATGGGCCTTTTTCAGTTTGGCAGCACCGGGCAGGTGACATCCTGTGGAGTTCTGTCTTGGGCATCAATATTTTACAATTTATATCAATCATTGGATGAGGGGTAATCTTCTTGCACCTATTCCTGACCTGTCTGAAATGTTACAATTGGTGAGGAATGTGTGGGAGCCCATGATGGGCAGTTCATGGCCATTTGAAGGCCTCATTCTCTACCAGCTGGTATTTTACCTTATTTGGGCAGGAGGTGAGAGGTCCACACCTTAGGTGTGTGGACTGGTGTTTTGTTGGTGTTGGGATACTGCATGTATGGGTCCCATGATCACACCCTCATTAACCCTTTAATCTTGTTTCCAGCACGATAAAAAGCTCTTGCCTGTTGAATCCAATTGCTCTTACATCCCTTTGACTGGAATTTAATCATGTGAGAGGGGGTGAGCTAATACTCCACAGTCTCTCTCTGCCTGATGAAGTCCTGAGTGGCAGGTCTCATGGATGGCCTTCCTGACTGGATGCTATTCGACACACTAAAGTGGACTTTTAAATCCATGTCTTTGTTCAAAGGCACGCGGTGCCTGGCTAAGGGAACTGGTGTTGGGAAGGGACAGCCTTCCATCCCTTCAGACGTCTCTTCCACACCCCCATTGCACCCTCTCCTGCTCAGCAACTCCCCTCCACATGATTACCCTCCTGCCCTCAGCAAATTGTGACCTGCGCCCCTCATCAATCTCAGGCCTCTGGAGGGTGCATTGTCAGCAACAGCCTCCACTATCCCAATGATAATGACAGGCAACAGGGAGCTGCTGTCCTCTGATTGACCACCACCTCTCCAGGGTGGGATTTCCACAGGCCTGCCAGACTTTACTCCCGTGGCGAGACCCCTGCCTGTACCTGATCAAATATTAGCAGCAGTGGGCTGAGGCTCTTAAATGGGCCTTACCTCGGACCAGAAGCCTAATTATATGCCCTCAAGCCTCCTCCCATTATGCTTCATAGGGTTGGGAGCTGCATTGCCTCCTACTCAATGATTCTGCTGATATCACAAACTTTACAGCTCTGTGTAGATGTTCATATAGCTGCTTTTAAATTATTCTTATGCTGTCGGCTTCCAGACATAAGACCCAAGGCATCAGTTGTGACATAGAGATATACTTAAATATTGTTCCCATATCTGATGATCGTTATAGGACTGGTGCATGTGCTGATGCAGCAGCCGTATCCATTAATAGCATTGTCATGATCTCTCACCTACACTGACTAAATTGTCAAATCCACTCTGTACATTCATGGAATTTCAAACACAGTAGTACTATTAGTTCACAGCAAAACTAAACACTGTATCCCTAATCAAACATGAGAGAAAAGTGCAGTTTAACTCACTCTCCCACAATCAAAACTGCAGTGTGGAAGCAAAGACACTATTCATAGCAGAGAGAGAATTCTTCCCTTTGGTGGGTAAAATGGATAGTAAACTTACACTGTGACTTTTAATATCAAGACAGTGTGTATATTTCGTCTCTGCTGACTCTAGCTTTGTTCTTAATACAGCTGGTTGAGCCCCTAACCCCGAGTGGAGCTGCTCCAAATCAGGCCCTTCTAAGGATTCTTAAAGAGACAGAATTCAAGAAAATTAAAGTGCTTGGCTCTGGAGCATTCGGCACTGTGTATAAGGTAAGCTATCTCTTAGGCACAGTGCAACACAAGGAAAATGTTTGTCGACAGCAGAATAATTCAAATGTAACATTTTCCAGCTGTATCACAAAAATCTCTGTTAACTTTTACCGTGTTTCAAAATGCTGAACAGTTAGCTATATGTAATTTTTAAAAGGGAAATTGTACCATGGAATTTTTTTTTATTGATAGTGATGTATTGTGATGTATCAAACTGGCAGGAGGCTAATTCTAGTCAGAACACTGATGGACTGCATTTAACATTCCAAAATGTCACCTGCAAGTACTATGCTGAAGAGTTGAATTAACTGAAAGTTTTCTTTTAAAAGTCAATTTGAGAAGATTCTTAAAGGGAAATGGGAAAATAGTAGGGTGAAGATACTTAGTGAGAAAGTTGGAGAGTAGCATGAGTTAGCAGATTTGTGTTCCTGACATTAATGTGAAATAAGATCAGGACTGGCATAGGACACAGCTAAATGAGAAGGAGTAATAATATGTATACATGATTATTAAAGATTTGGGAAAGATCAAACCAGAATATTACTTAAAAATCCTTACCTAACCACCATGTGGGGTATCTAGGGACCACAAGGAGTGCCGCTATTGAAAGAAGCAGCTCACCACCTCAAGGGCAAATTAGAATGAACAATAAATGCTGGCATTGACAACGATAGTAATAGACATCCAATATACGAAAATAAAAACAATAGTAAGATGAGGTGACAATGGTTCTGATGGAGGAGCAAACCAAAAACATTAGAATCATTCAAGACAAAATACATATTAGAATGACGGTCTGGGAGGCTGAATTAAGATGGTGTCCCTCATTTGTTATTTTCATATGATGTTAGCTAGATTCCAGTTTTTTTTTTAGCCTGCTATTAATTTGCAAAATAATTTTTCAAGGTGGAATAGAAATATTCCACCATTGCATAAAACCTCTTGACACATTTTCAGATCAGAGGAAATTTAGCAGATTTGTTTTCATGGCACACAACTTTTCCGAGGAAAAGGTACATCAAAATTTCAGTGCAGAGTACAGTGAGCCCTGTAAAATGTTCCGCCCATTTTTAGGGCTGAAAATCCTGAGGTTTTGCTGACACTGCACACATTTTCCCTATAGATATTCCTCCTACGCGATGTTCCACTTGCAGTCTGACCTTCTTTGTGGTGTATCATTCAAAGATGCCAAATGGATTTAACTTAAACTCGTAAACAGTTGGTGATTTTTTTTGTTTCTAATATTACTTCATTTGAAATATTTTCTACCAATTTTAGATTTATTGCGAAGATAATTTTTTAAAAAATAGGAGGTGATGGCATAATGGTAATGTCACTTTTTAGTAATCCAGAAACTCAGGATATTGTTTTGGGGACATGGATTTGAATCCCACCAGATAGATGGTGGAATTTGAATTCAAATAAATTTGGAATGAAAAGCTATCATAGTGGTGACCATTTCAACTATTATAAAAGTCTATTTGATTCAATAAATGTACTTTAGGGAAGAAAATTTGCCACCTTTTCCTGAACTGGCCTACATGTGACTCTTAACTGTTATCAGACAGTGAAGGAGGGGGAATAAATGGCATAGCCAGGGAAGCTCACATCCCATCAATGAATTTTAAAAAAAATTCAATTAGTTAAGAGACCTTTTAATTTCTAACCAAGTTTTAATGACTCAGAGGGAACTTTTTATTCAGTTCTTTTTGCAAAAACACGTGTGTATTTCTATCATGTTTTACTGGCTTGAAGATTTCATAATTCTTCTCTGTCAAAAGTTTCTTTTGATGACCTGGCCACACTTGTGTGGCCAGTAGAAGTACATTCACTTAATTTTGTATGATGTATGTTTGACAAATCCAATCATGTTACTTGAATGAGTCTTGAGACAATTGATTTTGTTCTAAAATTTCATTATGTCTGCAGGGCTTGTGGAACCCAGAGGGAGAAAATGTCAAAATCCCTGTTGCCATTAAAGTGTTGAGAGAAGCAACTTCCCCAAAAGCTAATAAAGAAATCCTTGATGTAAGTGGGTTTTGTAATTGTTGGTTTTAATCCACACTGTCAGGTTGTGCTATATTTTAACAGGAAGATGTGTTTGTCACCTTGGAAATAAAAATGGGAAAATGTGTAGGAATCTCAGGTGCAGTTAAGGGCTAACTGTCTAAAAAAAGAGTTCTACCTTCTTGTCACACATGGGATAAGAAAAGTCAAATTGCACACATTTCATACTCTTTCCCAGGGCCCAAATTGGGCTTTTTGGTTCTTTTATCAGATCTGCTTCTTCTTCATTTGCCATCTTACCATTCTTCCCAGTATTACTGTTTGACCTTGACCAAAGTCACAACTCCAGTTAAAACTAATTGTAGTTTTTACTCCAGCTGATATTAATACCAGTGCACTTCACAATACGCAGATGTTCACGGATTAATTCTGCACTTTCTGTTTCATTGAGAGGAATTACCTCTTTTCATTCTGCATGCATACTGATAGGCACACAACAATTGTCTTCCTGTAATGACATTTCTTTGCTTAAACCTATTTAACTTTGTGCAATAATTTCCTGTCATGTCATTCTTTGAGAAGGTTTCTAACTATTGTCAGGGGACAGCTTCCTGTAATGGTCTGTTTATTTCCTCAAGAGGCCATTGCACTGAGTTTCCTGCAGCATCAAATTATTACTTTTAAAATCACCATTTGTAGATCATAAATTATAACTGGAGACTTTGAGAGCAGAACTTTTGAAGATGACTTAATCAGTAACAAGAGACATAGACTCAAGATTGTTGCCAAGTGAGAAGCAATTCCTGCAAGTGGAATACTTCATTGTAGCAGGTCATTGAAGCCACAAAATGAAATTAACTAAGCATTTGAGAAGGGAGGAAAATGTAAGTTTAGAAATGGGCAAAGAGATTGGATTAGAATTGACAGCTTCTATCAAAAAAACATAAGAGATTTTGAATGTGCCTAATATATATGGAAGGCCAAACAGAGTAACCGAGCAATCACAAAACTGCAGCAATCTGAGGAATTTAACATCTCATTGACAGTTTTTTTTCTCTAACTCCATTAAGCTGCTGATAAGATTGAGTGCCAGGTCTGTATTGAGGAAAGGATCCACCTTACAGTTGTAGTAAGATGAGAATATTTGGAGGGTGGCAGTAAGGAGGAATGGACAGATTGTGGCAGATAATACACCAGGAGCAAGCACCTGCTGGTCCACGAGATGTCATGAAAAAGCAATTAACAGCTTTTTGCCTCCCTTTAACCACCAGGTTTCTGCAGCCCTTGGGAATTCAAGCACAGATATTACATTGAAATGGTTCCCAAATCCTGAGGAACACAGCGCTATAACTACTTTTTTTCTATAAATACTTGTGACCAACTCTTCCAGAGCAGTTTACTCAATGTCTCCAAACCTTTCGTGATTAAACCAGATGAAGGTGCATTTGCTGCACGTTGGCATTAGAGCTTTGTTGCTTTTTGCTAAGTTGATCCCTTTCCTACTGACAAAGTGTGGATAAGATTCCCTTTTATGATTCTGTAACAGGAATGTTGTTACTTACCATTAAAATTCTAATTAAAATTAATCTAATGTTCTAATCAAAATTCCCATTCTACATAAAATTACATTTTTTTTCTATCCATTGATTCTTAATGAGGTTTAACTATATTTGAAAAACAATACATTGAGTGCCTTTAGTAAGACATGGTGAAATGGAATTCATTAAAATCCAGTGGCCTTGTTTCTATAAGGTATAAGCAAACATGTTTAAATTTCATATCAACTCATAAAACTAAAGTGCTCTGTTTTGTAGTTCTATTCATTTGTATATAATTGTGCAGATTTCCTAAGTCAGTTGGATCAGTTGGCTGTATGGCTGGTTTGCAATGCAGAATGATTCCAACACAAAAGGTTCAGTTCATGTACCAGCTGGGGTTACTAGGATGATCCATCCTTCTCAACTTTGCCCCTAGCCTGAGGCATGGTAACCTGCAGGTTAAAGCACTACCAGTTGTCTCTCTCTAATGAGCCAGCAGCCCTGTGGTCCTCTGGGACAACAGCAACTTTAGAGTTATAGAGCTGTATAGCACAGAGACAAACCCTTCGGTCCAACTTGTCCATGCCGATCAGATACCCTAAATTAATCTAGTCCCATTTGCCAACATTTGGCCCATACCCCTCTAAACCCTTCCTATTCACATATTCATCCAGATGCCCTTTAAAACTTGTAATTGTACCAACTTTCACCACTTCCTCTGGCAGATTATTCCCTACACGCGCTACACTTTTCATGAAAAAGTTGCATGTTGGGTGCCTTTAAATCTTTCCCCTCTCTTCTTAAACCTGTGCCCTCTACTCCCCTACATTGCGGAAAAGACCTTGACTGTTCACCCTATCCATGCCCGTCATGATTTTATAAATCTCTGTAAGGTCACCCCTCAACTTCTGATGCTCCAGGAAAAATGGCTCCAGCCTGTTCAGCCTCTCCCTATAGCTCAAGCCCTCCAACCCTGGCAACATTCTTGTAAATCTTGCCTGAATGCTTTCAGGTTTAACAACATCTTTCCTGTAGCAGGGAGACCAGAACTGAATGCAGTGTTCCAAAAGTGGCCTAACCAATATCCTGTACAGCCGGTATATGATCTCCCAATTCCTATACTCGATGCACTGACCAATGAAGGCAAGCATACCAAATGCCTCCTTCACTACCCTGTCTACCTGCGACTCCACTCTCAAGGAACTATGAAGCTGCGCTCCAAGGTCTCTTACAGTGACTTTGCAGATTTCCTATCTTGTGCCATGCAGAGAACTTTCTGTAACTAATACACCTCTTGTAACATGGCTCATGGACATAAAAGAGAAGTATTGAAACAATCACAAGCATGGGGTCAGATAAAACAGGGCTAGAGCCAATTAAGATATAGAGGGTAGAGTGCACTATGTTCCTATGCATCCTTATACAAAAAAATTATAATCATTGCACAGCTTGAGAGCAATGCTGACATTTTGTAAAGTACGTAATTTTCTGTTCTCATAGGGAGAAATATTGCAAAATTTTTCATACGGAAGAAGGACAATTTATCAGAAACATCATGGTCTGAGGCCTTTTAGTATTAATTTCTATGCAGAGAAGTTTATTACCATGATGAAAAGACTGAATTATTCTCATAATCTTCATAATTCTGCCAGTGACCTGTCCAAAAATTATTTGCTACAAAGGAAATCCCAGAGGAGCTTCTAGGAATGTCAGGCATAATTCGGCAAGGTCATTGTGCACTGCAGTTAGAGCTTGCAGGATAAGCAAATACAAGCACAGAATGATGGTCTGAAAGCAGCATTGGAGGAGACCTTCAGAAAAAACGCAAACGATTTATGGAAGAAAGCACTCGGAATTTAACAGAACATTAATCAAAATTTATGCGCTTGGCATGGATTAAGACATCTATTGATTTGTGGAAAACCTAATGCATTTAAGCTTCATTTAATGTACTGTGGCAAACTGTCGCATTTATCAAGATAGGGTGCTGAGTTAATATTTTAACCCCTTGTCCAAATCTTTTACAACACAACTAAATTACAATTCTAGCAGTTGTGACCAAAAGCTTTGACGGTTGTCTGCTTCCTCATTCAGCATAGGTGAGCCATTAGTGATGAGGGCCAAGATCCTTATTTTATGTTGGAGAGTATTGTAGAGAGAGTGCGAGATAACAAGCATGGGGCTGGATGAACACAGCAGGTCAAGCAGCATCATAGGAGCAGGAAAACTTGACGTTTCGGGCCTACACCCTTCATCAGAAATGGGGGAGGGGAAGAGGGTTCTGAAATAAATAGGGAGAGAGGGGGAGGCGGATAGAGGATGGATAGAGGAGAGGATAGGTGGAGAGGAGGCAGACAAGTCGAAGAGGCGGGGATGGAGCCAGTAAAGGTGAGTG
>JAHRHZ010000013.1:54598315-54638110 GCA_024137785.1 Ginglymostoma cirratum
CTGGGAACCCTGCAGCCCAATGGCATCAATGTGGATTTCACAAGCTTCAAAATCTCCCCTCCCCCAACCGCATCCCAAAACCAGCCTAGCTCATCCCCACCTCCCTAACCTTTTTTTCCTCTCACCTATCCCCTCCTCCCACCTCAAGCCACACCCCCACCTCCTATCTACTAGCATCATCCCGCCCCCTTGACCTGTCCGTCCTCCCTGGACTGACCTATCTCCTCCCTACCCCCCTACCTACACTCACCTTTACTGGCTCCATCCCCGCCTCTTCGACTTGTCGGCCTCCTCTCCACCTATCCTCTCCTCTATCCATCCTCTATCCACCTCCCCCTCTCTCCCTATTTATTTCAGAACCCTCTTCCCCTCCCCCATTTCTGATGAAGGGTCTAGGCCCGAAACATCAAGTTTTCCTGCTCCTATGATGCTGCTTGACCTGCTGTGTTCATCCAGCCCCATGCTTGTTATCTCGGATTCTCCAGCATCTGCAGTACCTTTTATCTCTATTTAAAGAGAGTCTTGTCTTTATGAATAATGATCAGGCGCACCTGCATATTTCTGCCCTCAGCTTCGAAATACTGCGACTGTGGCTGAATTGCTAATATCCCATAAACGCCAGAACAATTCAGTGCTTTGGATATAGGATAAGGCTCCAAAGTGCTTCACAACAAAATTATCCAAGGGAATATGATAATGGGTCACATAAAAAAAATATTAGGGTAGATGACCAACAGCTTAGTCAAACAAGAGGCTTTAAGGATTGTCATAAAGGTGGAAAGGACGTAGATGAGGTGAAGGGTAGCATGTAAGTCTAGAGCTTGGGTCCTCGGCAACTGACGGCTAAAATTGGGGATGTGCAAGAGTCAAACTGGAAGAGAGGACTATCTCAGAAGTTTGTGAGTGATGAGAGAATGGAACTTGTTGTGTGTTAGGATTCAAGCAGCAATTATGAATTGATTTAACTCTATGGTCCATGACTCCTCTTAAAACCCTGAGCCACACATTAAAGAGAAATGGGCCCAATTTCACAAAAAAGTGGGATGATAGGAGATGCATTGCTATCAGGCATGGTCATAATATATCGGTCAGGTCAGAAGTGAAGAGCGTAGGTTCACTACTAGCACTTTTACCTTGCAGCAATGAAAACTGGGAGCTCTGAGAATGTGAGTGGGACTCCTGGAATTGGATCCTGCCAGCTATTTATAGATGGCTTATGAGTTGTTCTGACAGTGTGTAAATCCAATCTAAGAGCACAACAGTCTGGTTTAGCCTCAATTAGTTTTGGGAGAGGGATTGAGTCTATAGCTTGTGACCAGACAATGGCTTCAGTCTTCCTTATATTTAGCTGGAGCACAGTTGTGCTCACCCATTGCTGGACATGTTGGACCTGTCCTGTTTTCAAATGATATCACCAAGGGCAGCACACAGATGAGAACACATGCATTGAAAAATGTAATGGGACTGTCGGAACTATTGTGTTTTGCCCTTGGTTGACTAATTCTAGGGTATGTGTTGAAGATCATGTTATTATTTTATGTTTGCTCTTTTATTGGCAGGAGGCGTATGTAATGGCAAGTGTCGACCATCCCCACGTCTGCCGACTCCTGGGTATCTGTCTCACTTCGACAGTACAACTCGTCACACAGTTGATGCCTTTTGGCTGTCTGTTGGACTATATTCGAGAAAACAAAGAACATATTGGTTCCCAGTATCTTCTCAACTGGTGTGTGCAGATAGCAAAGGTAGTTTCATAGGCAAGCTTTTCATTTTGTGCGTAAATATATGGTCCTGGTCTCTTAAGTGGTCAACATACCAGTATGTAGTTTAAAGTATTTATGAATTAACTATGCTAAATCCACTTGTAGCCTCCACTGGGAAACAAATTTTTAATGCCACTAAAGAATTTTTATTTTAAAATATGCACTCCTAGCTGCCTTCAGTCAGCAATTCTAAAGCAGTATGAGATGAATGCAATTTTCCTATACCCTCATCTGAGAAGAACATATCAGACTGTATCAATCTGATGCCTTTTATCTTAAAGGTAAGTAAAGAGATTCACAATTCTGTGGTTTTAAGGAAGACTAGGTCAGATTCTGATAAAGATCAATGTCAACAGCAAAACTAAAGCCATAAACTGCAGTCTGGATCATATGACTTAAGAGGAAAAATGTGTATCCACAAAGCATGGCTTTAATTATATTTAGCTATAATTATGTTCAATTCGTCTTCAGGCGCATAACGTCAAGCTCTATAATTGGCTTTAGAGATGTCCAAGGTGATGGTCATTGAACAAGAAAATTGTTGTCCAATTTTTCCTTGTATTATTTTAAACAACACAGTGATTTATATATGATTTCACCTGAAGAGGAACTTGGACTCTATTTCAGAAGAGTGATCAATAATAAATCTATTCTGCTATGTCAATAGTTTTGAGCAGAGGTTTGTGTAGTTAATGGCACAGTCTGCACAGAGAAACTGTTCAAGCAAATGCTTGTTTTGCAGTTGTGCGATGGGGAGAATTTAATAGGACCAAGGGAAACACGGTTGGGGCAGACAGCTCACAATCCAGGAGGTAGGAAAGATGGCAGCAACAGACTGATATGAAGTAAAAACTGAAAGAACTATGGATGCTGTAAATCAGGAACAAAAACAAAGTTGCTGGAAAAGCTCGGCAGATCTGGCAGCATCTGTGAAGGACAAAACAGTTAACATTTCGGGTCCGGCGGCCCTTCCTCAGAACTCACCTCACAGATGCTGCCACACCTGCTGAGCTTTTCCAGCAACTTTGTTTTTGAGATTGATATGAAACCTGACTTGCATCCATAACTTACTGCAGGTGGGTTAAATTGGTTCAGGCCGGCACTTGAGGGTCTTTAAGTGCATATGTGGAACGGCTTGAGATGGTTTTCACTATTGCTAATAATTCTAGATGTTCCTGATAATCTGAGTATTAATCAGGCAATGGAAGGAAGGAAAAGGATGTTTGTTGACTGAAACAGGGTCAGAAGTATGTGAAACACTCAAAAAAATTTGTTCAGCCCTGCTAAACCAACAGACATGCAGCTATCAGACATTCTGTTTAAGTTTGAACATCACTCCCAAACCACTGGAGATTGCTAAAGGCTATTGATTTGGAACATGGAATCAGTTACCCAATGAGGATATTGAAGAATTTATCATGATTTAGAGAAAGCTGTCTGTTCATTGCAATTTTAGACAATTTCAAGAGAGATCATATTGGAAAGATTTGTTTGTTCTTAAAAAGTGAAGGCATTCACTATAAATAGCTGGTATTACCAAAATTCATCTTCGACATTGGAAATAGTAAGAACTGCCAATGCTGGAGTCAGAGATAACACAGTGAGGAGCTGGAGTAGCACAGCAGGCCAGGCAGCATCAGAGGATCAGGAAAGTTGATTTTTCGGGTTGGGACCCTTCTTCAGATAAAAGGCTCTGGAAATACACTTCTGAAGAAGGGTCCCGGCCCGAAACATCAGCTTTCCTGCTCCTCTGATGCTGCCTGGCCTGCTGTGTTCCTCCAGCTCCACACCGTGTTATCTCATCTTCGACGTTGGTAGTTCTTACTATAAAAATATTCATGAGTAAAAGCAAAATACTATGAACGCTGGAAATCTGAAACAAATTTAGAGAATGCTGGAGAAACCCAAGAAGGTATTCTAGCATTTGTGGAGAAGGAACTGAGTTAATGTTTTAGGTCTAGTATGAATTCTTCAGAAGTGGATAATAGTGAGGGAGTGTTCTGAAGAAGAGTCGTATTGGACCTGAAGTCTCTTGTCAGCTGTGTTTCTGTCTCCACAGACGCTACCAGACCTGCTGAAGTTCTCTGGCATTTTCAGTATTATCCATGAATACGGCAGAGTGTGACTTGAGAGGGCAAAGTTGACAACTGCCAGTGATCTTCTGAAGTAAATCAGTGCAGCTAAGCAAGCTGAAGGCCCCAACAAAGGCAGTTACAAAGTCCTGTTACTGATGTCTTAGCCAACATTGGGCACAGAATGGTCACTTTGTGAGGTTAGAGTGCTACAGCTACATAAAAAGGGATCATCTTGCCAACGCAAGTCACAGAATATTGGTGGAAGGAAACAGCAGTCACTGCAAATGGCTGTTGAGTACCAGCAGAATTAGTAGAGATCCATACCATAAGAAGCACAAGGATGTCCAATGAACATTCTCAGGGCATTGTAGTCCAGTTATATGGGGATATCCATCAGTGTGATTCCTGAATCACTATCCAAAAATTGAGTCCCGATCATTTGGAGAAATCACGGGCAGCATGAAGAAGTTATGGAGGAGAGAACATTCTCATAATGGGAAGGGCAATAGTTCCCGTCATCTACAAGAAGCAGTGACAAAATTACTAATTATCCCATGCTCTCTTATGGTCTTATCATTGTCAAAAGGCACCCTTGCTTGGAAGAAACTGGTTAAGAGCACTGAAGTTAAAAGAGAAAAAGACTTTTCACTTAGAATCAAAACTCACAAGACAAGATGACATGATTGCCAAGAACCCTTGGGTGTTTACTGAAATTGGCCACCCAATTCAAGGAAATAAGGCCAACATATGGGTTGAGAGAGGTGTCAGATCTCTTGCTGCAAACCTCATCCAGTTTACTATGTGAAAAAAGAGTTAAGACCTGAAAAGACTAGAGTTGAAAAACATCACAAACATTGAACAGAATAATTGTGCTGATCTCTCAGTGGCAGTACCAGAGACAAATGGTAGTGTAAGCTTAAGTGGGGATTACAATATGACTATAAATCAGGTACGAGAATGTAATCCACCCAACAATTTGCACAGTTGACTAGACCAATAAATATCAACTGTTAAAGGCAAGAGTATAAAAATAAACTATTCTGTGAACATTTTTCTTGGGGCTTAGATTCCATTAAAAAAGGACTGAGCAGACCTACTAAATAAGGATAATTTAACTGCAATAAAATATTCTTTCTGTGAACAGCAACTGCTTCTCTCAAGATCTATCATCCATAAAATTTGATATTTCAGCTCCTTCATTTTAACATTTTAAACAACTTTAAGATGTAATTTAATAAGCTATTACTGCATGAAGAATGAACTACTCCTAGGTTTTAAAATTTGTTTATGTACAGTTTAAAAAGGTCAATCTTAGAAAGGAGATCACATTTTTTTACGAAGAAGGTAGCCTGTCAGAAAAATATTTAACAATAAGTGCATCCTTTGCTACTTTGTTCAAGGATTGTTTTCACTTATGGTATTCCTGTTCCCTTCAAATTTTGCCTTCTTTGATTGAAGTGTCTATTAAGCATGCTTTTCAGCTTTTGGATACATTTACTCATCAGGTTCAGCCAGAGTGCAGTATGTTTATGTGGAACTTCATGTGTGTTTAGACAATGTTCTAGAGAGAGGCCTTACTGAGGAATCAGCTGCCGCAACACGGAGAGAACAGTCAGCCTTACTAGGTGGCCTTTCTGTGTCACTGTACAATGAATTGGATGTCTTCATGTACAAAATAGGGGGAGAATATATCTACTTGGAATTGGGAGGCCCTGCTGCATTGCATGTAGCATCCCTGTCTCTGAACTAGAAACTCTGAGTTTAAGTTCCACCCCAGGATCTGCTGGTCATGAAACCTGTGTCCATATCACAGTCAAATATTTTGAATATCAATGTGCAAAGCCTTTTAACTGATGCCAATGGCAATCGATGAAAGTGGGAAAGGTTCCTGATCATTTGATGAAAGTTGGAGCCTGTGCCATCACTATCCATTGTTCCAGGCTAAGCACAGACGTAAAAAGTATATATTGCCATATCACTTTGGACTCTCTGAAGAAACTGTATGCACCACCATCACTGGTTTGAATGCAAGGATATTCTCCTTGTTTTTGATGACATGGTGCAATTTGGTTTTGAGTCAAAGAGCTCAGAATTCAGCAGCGTCTTCTAAACTATATGAAAAATGGCTTTTTAATGCCAACTGTCTAACATTTGCTTCAGTGGTAATTACAATACTGAGTACCGTTCAGGTATAGGCACAGGAAGCACTGTATGTAGATATGTGTTCACTGCTATGGGGAAGCAAAATGGGAGTGAAGGAGCAGTATGCATTTGTCTCTTTTGCATCTATTTTTAAGAAGCCATGTGCATTCAGAACAGAAGAAAATTGGCCTAATACTGTGATTGAGGAGTATTTTTGTAGCATGTAATTGATATGGTTCTAACAGCTTTCAAGAAGGCATTCATAGGTATTGCTTCAGAGGAAACTGATTCATCAACAGAGCCACTATGTGACAGTTTATTAGTTTTAAAATTAGAGCCCACAATGAGCAGTGTCCCCTTTAAAATTTGGTTGCTGTGCGAAGCCTGTTCTTGTTTAGTGTGCAGTGCTTTAAAATATTTTCCATGAGCCATGCGCACATGTTATTTATCATGGAACAGGGATGTATGTTACCTATTAGGATGCTCATTGGCCATGCAGTTGATTAGCTTAGCGGGAATGCTTTACTTGAAACATCAAAAAGGATGAAAAAAAGTGAGTTTAGGATGGGATCATTCTGAATCCAGCCTGCTGTCCCACATACTCAGAGATCTATAGAAATGACTGTAATATATGATTTCAAGTTATATTTGGGAGGAAGGGAGATTATTAGCACACTGCATAGAGCATTAAGCTTTAACATTAATAGATTTCAAGTTACTCAGTATATTTACATGCTTCAAATTGCTTGAAAATTGAAATAATATGTTCACTACAAGTGGTATAGTCATGCAAAATCCATATGCAATTGAGGATATTTAAGTTGCAGAGATTCATCTCAACTGATATCCCGTCAGTGCAGTTGTCTATAAGGATTGTCCTGAGACTTCTTTATTTGGTACATAATATCATTTATATTTATATATCCCTTGTTGGTAAAAGGGATCACACTTGGCAAAATCACACTTTATGACAGAAGCTGACTGTGGAAGTGTGATGATGAAACAAAATTAAGTTGTTCATAATAATGCATTTTCTCGTAATCTGTGAAAATAATACTCATTTTTTGTTGGTCTGGCTTAAGGATGCTTCTGTCGGTGGATTTATCTGATGGATGGTGCCTGGCACATGCAGAGGCAAATGGAGAGCATGATTCATGTGCGGCTGCGAATGTTGGTAGCAGTCAATGAAAACAGTTTGGTGTGGCAGTTGTGGTGCTTTGCTGATGGGGAACAAAAATAGTGGAAGTTCAGGGGAGCCCAAGTTCAAAGTTACTTTGGCTGGAGAGATTCTGTCTATGAGGGACAAGAAATTAATAGAAGGGATGAAGAAAGCAAGAATGGGATTATGGTTGCACACTGTAATCCCAATGGACATGCCAGTGCACAAAATTGGACTCCTGGAAAGAGCAACTATGATATTCTTATGAAACTTGAAGCCTAAACAGGGGCTTAGCCATGGAACAAGATTGGTCATTAGGATGCTGTTTTCTTTGATGGATGTTGAAATGATAACTGGCAAATTTCAAAGAAATGTGAGTGTTTATTCCTCAAATAAACCTTAAGCTCATTAGAAGTAAAACTACCCTGTAAGCTCCAGAAAAATAACCATTTCCAAATAAACATACATTCTGTAACAAATCACACATCCAGACTCCTCATATTCCTAGATTTTGTACATAAGCGGCTTCTTCATAGCTTTTACAGGAATAAACTGTTTTGAGTGTGTTAAAGCCTTTGGAGAAAAGATAACTAGAACTCTAGTATTTAAAGAAGTTTTGCTGCAATAAAGTTACTACTTGATTGCAAATATTTAGCAGTTCTCAGCTGGTATGGAAGGGAGGTAGAACAAAGATGGGGAATTATAGACTGGTTAGCTTAACCTCTGTAGTGGGGAAGATGCTTGAGTCTATTATCAAGGAAGAAATAGCAAGGCGTCTCGATAGAAATTGTCCCATTGGGCGGACGCAGCACGGGTTCATGAAGGGCAGATCACGCTTGACAGATCTTTTGGAATTCTATGAAGACATTACGAGCAAGGTGGACAATGGGGACCCAGTGGATGTGGTGTACCTAGATTTCCAAAAGGCCTTCGACAAGGTGCCGCACAAGAGGCTGCTGCATAAGGATGCATGGCATTAGGGGTAATGTATTAGCATGGATAGAGGATTGGTTGACTAACAGGAAGCAAAGAGCGGAGATAAATGAGTGCTATTCTGGCTGGCAATCAGTGACTAGTGATGTGCCTCAGGGATCGGTGTTGGGACTGCAATTATTTACAATTTATATAGATGATTTGGAGTTGGGGACCACGTGTAGGGTGTCAAAGTTTGCAGATGACACTAAGATGAGTGGCAGAGCAAAGTGTGCAGAAGACTGTGAAACTTTGCAGAGGAACATAGATACATTGAGTGAGTGGGCAAAGGTCAGGCAGATGGAATACAATGTAAATAAATATGAAGTTGTACAGTTTGGTAGGAGTAATAGTAAAAAGGACTATTACTTGAATGGTAAAAAGTTGCAGCATGCTGCTATGCAGAGGGACCTGGGTGTCCTTGTGCATGAATCACAGAAATTTGGTCTGCAGGTACAACAAGTAATTAGGAAGGCAAAAGAAATTTTGTCCTTCATTGCTAAAGGGATTGAGTTTAAAAGCAGAGAGGGTATGTTGCAGCTGTACAAGGTGCTGGTGAGGCCACACCTGGAGTACTGTGTGCAGTTTTGGTCTCCTTACTTGAGAAAGGATGTACTGGCACTGGAGGGGGTGCAAAGGAGGTTCACTAGGTTGATTCCGGAGTTGAGGGGGTCGGCTTATGAGGAGAGACTGAGTAGATTGGCATATTATTCATTGGAATTCAGAAGATTGAGGGGGGATCTTATAGAAACATATAAAATTATGAAGGGAATAGATAAGATAGAAGTAGAGAGGATGTTCCCACTGGCAGGTGAAGCTAGGACAAGAGGGCATAGCCTCAAGATTAGAGGGAGCAGATTTAGGACTGAATTGAGGAGGAACTTCTTCACCCAGAGGGTTGTTAATCTATGGACTTCCTTGCCCAGTGAAGTAGTTGACGCTACTTCAGTAAACGTTTTTAAAGCTAAGGTAGGTTTTTTTGAACAATAAAGGAATTAAGGGATACGGTGAGAGTGCAGGTAAGCGGATCTGAGTCCACGAAAAGATCAGCCATGATCTTGTTGAATGGCGGAGCAAGCTCAAAGGGCCGGACGGCCTACTCCTGCTCCTAGTTCTTATGTTCTTATGTATCTTAACTGTATATGTGAAAGCAAAAAATGTGTGCATACTGTCTGTTGATTCATTGCCCCTTCAAGCATTTCCTTTGTTGGCATAATTTTTACACTTTAGATTTAAATTTTAACACGTCTAACATGGCTATGAACTTATGTTCAAACTTGCTGCCCTCATCAGCTTCAGTTGTCCAAGCTAATTATCTTTTCCCTCAGGGTAAATCGAGCAGCAATAAAGCCTGGGTAGCAGCGACAACATGCTATAATTTATACAATATTGCTATTAACTGATTTTACAACGCCTAGAATAAGGCTAATTTCAAAGGTCAATTTGAAAAATGGCATCAAAGCTGTCATTGCCGTTGTAAATTTGAATGTGAATATCATTGCTGTCAGTTTGTTTCAATATTAATTAAAATGTTACATTTATGAGGCTAATAGGATTCTTATATTTTGGGACTGTATCTTTAATTTAAGGTAAATGAGGGGGTTCATGTGACTGTTCTGCAGTCTGCCTGACAACAAACCTGAATGGTTTGTTAGAGATTAAAGGGGGCCTAGGTTTTTTTTTTCTGGGAAGAAATTGCAGTGGGTGTATATTTAAAGACAATGGCAGCAACATGTGTGCTAACAGTAGATAGCTTGAGCTTCCAAAGTCAGATTGAAAATGTTAGGTTGTAAGCAGCTGTACTTGAAACTGTTTAGTTAATTCCATGATCAAATTGGGATCTGAAGCATATCTTATCAGCATTTCCACCTGGATACAAGGCCCATATGATTCTCATTGTTTTAGTGGTGGACTTTCAGATGGGAAGAGTACACTGGTTAAGGGTTTCCTAAGATATTGCTAAAAGCTCGAGGACAAAGGTAGCCTGCCAGGATCCAGGAGAGGGAGGACACCAAGACACAATCATAGGAATAGGAACAAAAAGCTTTACAGCATCTGCAGTTCTTTCGGATTTTATCATAGGAATAGGGTTGGGAGCTCATGTTTTGACTGCATACTTCTAGTGTTTTATAGGTAATGCATCAAATACTCATTAATATTAAAACATATTTATATTTAAAATCTATTCATAATTTGTAGTATTTTAAAGTTATTTCTAGCACTCAGGTGTACACTTACTTTCTGCAGTTAAACTTAGAATGATCTAAGATTCCTCCATTCATGCATATGTCAAGTCAGAAATGAGACTTCACCAGCATTTTATGAATGAACTGGAAGACACTGAAGTCTTTGGATACATCGAATATTATCAACAGTCAGCTTTGGTTTAGTAAAATGTAGTAGCTATGGAGGGGATAGAATCACGCCAGTGGGGAGTTTGTGCTTGGGGCAGTAAGCTATCTTTATACCTCCTGGGTTGAGAAGTTAATGGAAACAACTCTGAAGTTGATTTATAAAATATTACAGCACAAAACTTGAATTGATTTTTACAGGGAATGAGCTATTTGGAAGAGCGAAGGTTGGTACATCGGGACTTAGCAGCAAGGAATGTTCTGGTAAAGACACCACATCACATTAAAATTACAGACTTTGGACTTGCCAGGCTCCTGGATGTGGATGAAAAGGAATACCATGAAGATGGTGGAAAAGTAAGAACTGATATCTCTAAATAACAATCTAGAATGGAGCACAGGTGTCTTGATTAATTATTGATGGTCAGTGATATACTACATCTTCCACTGTAATTAGACACTACAGTAACTTAACATTGGTCATAGATTCACTTCGAAATAAGAGGTGACTATTGACCAGCTGTCACACAAAATGGTAATTGAATGGGTAACCTTGCAGCATAAAGTTGGCAAAGGAAAGAGGAGAACAAAGTAGCACAGCTCTGATTGTGGCCAGAGAGTTGATTGTAAAAGTGGTTAGATTTTGCCACAATACCAATTTTTTAAAAAAAGCCTAATAGTATATCCTTTTAGTGAATCAAACCGTTAAGTGAGACAACAGTTGGCTTAGTGTTTGTATATGCAGTTTCTCTGTGCAGTATTTCCAATGCTTAATCACAATTGACAGTGCAAATGAGGTTCTGACTTGTATGTTCATTTGTGTGAAAAATGATTCTGAGTTCACCCCCAAATTACCTCAGGCTAACTTTAAGTTTGTGGCCCATTATTCTGGACTGGCTCAATATATGAAACCCTTTCACAATCAGGTCTTCAAGCTAATTGTTCAGTTGTTGCTGTTAAATATTAGAAATGATTATTATCCTCTTCTCTGCAGTTACCCATCAAATGGATGGCACTGGAGTCGATCCTCCAAAGGACATTTACCCATCAGAGTGACATCTGGAGTTATGGTAAGTCTTAACAGCAATAATGTTTTAAAATGCAAGAAATATTCCATTAACTATCAGCATTGGTTAAGTGGTATCATTCTTAAACCTAAAATGTGTAATCTGCTTCAAGGTATGAGTCTTGCCTTAGCAATATCACTTAAATTTATGGGTTTAAGCCCATGTAAGTGAATGCAAAACTTAGGCTGATGCTCCAATCCAATTCAAAGTTACAGGCCAGGATCATTGGGCGTGTCACTAACTTCTGAAAAAGTAGTGAGAGACCCAAAGTATCAGAGCAAAGCCTGTCAAGTTTTCTTTCAATCAGGTAACAGAGGGCAATGGGAGGGGAGCTTTTTCCAAAGTCATATTCCTGAAAGCAGGAATCCTGCCCACACAGACAAATGACAACATCTCTTACCCTCAGCAGCCTTGCCACGGTTACTACCAGGAAGATACCCAGCATCCTGAGGACGGAGGTCTCAGCTAGATGGGTGAAGGAGTTGTTTATGGGGTTGGGATCACAATGAGAGGGGTGAGGGAATTCAGAAGCAAGGGCGTGGTGTGGCTGTCAGCGGCTATCTATGTGCCTTATATCCACATCCCCCTCCCGATCTTGCACAAAACAGTGCAGAGCAAGGATTGCCCCTCATCTGACAGCCTGCGTACTGGCTACCAGTTGGGCGAGCCAATCCTTTCTCATCCAGCCTGGAATGGAGATAATTGCTGCCTAGTTGGAAATAGCCTCTTATCTGGTCATTAATAAACTACTGAAAGGCCTCAGTTCGTGTGAGGGTCTAGCTTGGGTTTTCCTGCCCAGAACCTAATTTATGGGATGCCAACATCCTTCTAATTGAGTTCCCACTCCACCTCCAGGGCTGCAACAATCTACCCACAGTCCTCTACATAATATAGCAAACAGATATCCTGTCTAAACTCCACAGTTCGTCTTTAAAAAAATTCCCATGTGAGTAATGGAGTTCTCCTGGTATTCTCCCAACATCCTGGTTAACTAATCCTTTCTCACAGATCACTACTATAACTGTTTTCTGATGATATTGTGTGCTGTGCTTAAAGGCAGATCCTTTGTTTATTGCCTACTTGATCCTGAGCTGTTTCCTTAGTGATGGTTTTCCATTGCCTGTCACTTATTGTGGGATAGGATAAAGAGATAGGCTCCAAGTGTGGCTCAGCCAGAACAAGAGTAGATTCTGTATTCTTGGTATTATCCTGGACCACATGCTAGCCATCTAGTCAATGGAACTCATTAGCGCCTTGATGAAGTATTTATTTATCTTAGTGCTGTTAAATGTTGACTGTAACATTTCCTTACATTGCAGATGACTGAATTTCAAAAAGCCTTGATTGTGATGGCCTGAACTAATAAAAAGTGAAAATTAGTAATATCATTATGAAAATATTAGATATCTTATTATAATAGCTATACCAGAGGAATTGAGCAGAATGGAAGAGAGTAAATGTTTTTTTCTTGGAATAAGGGCGTCAAAGGTAGTGGTGAATATTGGAGATGGTGGGGGATATGCCTGCAGATTGGCAACCAGGCAAATACATTGTAGTGAATGGGGGGAGTAAAAGTTAGACAATTGGAAGTTCAGAAGTCCAGCGTGACTTAGAATTTTAAGTAGGGGTTGATATGTAAGGAGCTGGATTAAAGGAAGGTATAGGGGAGATGTCAGAGGTAGGTTCTTTACAGAGAGAGTGGTGGGTGCCTGGAACACGCTGCCGGCGGTGGTAGTGGAGTCAGATACATTAGGGGCAATTAAGCGACTCTTGGATAGGCACATGGATGATAGTAAAATGAAGGGTATGCAGGGTATTTTGATCTTAGACTAGGATAATAGGTTAGCACAACATCGTGGGCCAAAGGGCCTGTACTGTGCTGTACTGTTCTATATTCTATGTATGTTCTAAAGGCTATGGATGTGAGTGCTGGTTAAACAATCTGATTGGGGATGGCCTAGCCTCAAAAATAGACAAGAGACTTTTTATTCTTGATATTAATGAAATTAAACATCCATTATTAGATATGCAAAACCAGGAACACATTTTATCAAGTCTTCAGAGTTGGATCTCTGTGAGGTTAATAACAGAATTAGATTGCTCATTTGTTGCATTGTGATGTCTAAAACAGGCTATTTTATGGAAATGTTTATCAGTTGATGGGGTGTACGAAAGTATATTTGAAAGAAAGTATTGTGACTTCTTTTGTACTGACTATTTTGTAGCTTTTGCTTTACTAAGCGGTAGTCTGCTATCTATTGCAACACTGGGTTGCGCCCTGGTGTTCAACTGTATTAAGCATCACTTATATTGGCTCGGGAGCCTCACTCTGGCAATGCATTCTGTACCACATTTGCTGCAGAGAAAGACAGTGCCTGACAAGGTACAGGATTAATGGCCTGTCAGTTCGCTGACTTTTTGTTTCTGCTCACCTCTTCCAATGCCCTTTGAAACAGTTAGACTCCAGAGGTGAGAGCCATTAGTTAATGTCACCCCATTATCAGTGTCAATGTTTTCTATGTCCATAAATCACTTTCAAGTGTACATGTGACGGAAGTGTGGATGTCCAACAAGCCAGTAGCTCAATGATCTGCTTCTCACAGAACGTGTTTGGGTATACTGCTTTTATTCATCTGATAACATGGCCAGGTCAGCCCAGATATCATTGCTTAGTAACAAGAGTAAGTTAATGGAATTAGTATGCTCCAGAATCTAAGTTTTTGATGTTCTCCTGCTAAGAGTGCTTTTGGTAGCTTACAAATATTTCAGCTTGTACATAATTGTCTAAAGAATAACAGTTTGTCACCATTTGGAGAGGACCATAGAATGTGTTAATCGCCCCAGTTTACCTCCAATCTTAATATCATAATCGAAGGACTAATAGCTAGTTTAATGACTAGCTATTTCACTGAAGGTAGAGATGCATTGGAGATAAGTAACCTCAGTTGCTTTTGGTATCCCTGAACTGGGAAGATGAAGAAGTCAATTGTTTACTATACATAGATTCAGGAGTGATTAGAACTTACTTGTTTAGAACTAAATCATTTTTTTTTAGGTGTGACCGTTTGGGAGCTAATGACATTTGGGTCTAAGCCTTACGATGGAATTCCTGCCTGTGAAATCCCATCTATCTTGGAGAAAGGAGAACGGTTGCCACAGCCTCCAATCTGTACAATTGATGTATACATGATCATGGTTAAATGTAAGTTGTTTAGACCAATATTCTTGTTGTATCCAACTTGTTGTTTGGGACTTGGTGAGGGGCAGGTATGACAATTGAGATATCTTTGTTTCCCAACTGTGTTTTTGTAAATGCATTTGTAAATAATATTTGTTAAAAACTATTCAAATTCTATTCTATTTACTAATCCGTGATTTTAATGAGTTAACTTGAATGGTATCAAGAGGTAATACTAAACTCACCATAATTAGCCTCAATACCACAATACTGTGCAATCGAATCAATTTGTGCAGAAATTATATGTTGCAATGCCAAATAGCCTGTTGACACCTCATTTCTAAGCTCACCCATGAGGAATTGCTACGCTTTCTGAAGAGAGCGTGCAGACAGAAATCATTCTCCAGCATTAATTCGTGCTTTGATTAGAGGAGCATGGGAAATTGGGGAGAAGAATAATAAGTAAAACAACTGCTGTTTTTGGTCCTGTGTATCATACTGTTTACCATGATTTTCAAAAGTTTGACAATTTGTTCCTGAAAGTACATAATTTATGATCAAACTCTCAAGCTATATGGCAATGTTTGATTTAATTAGATTAAGCTTAATGATGTTTGAGCCAACCATCCTGCTTTCTCCTCTTCTCAGCATGATAAATAAAATCCAAATGCATTCACCAGAAAAGAAAAATTCCCTTGTGTATCCATGCAACAATAAATCTTGATAAATGAATGATTATAATTCAAGAGTCTGTGTTTATGCTCAATGGTGCATTCATGACGCAAGTTTAATGTCAACGAAAATGGATTTGTCTTTGCACCAATGCATCTTCATGTTTTCGATCATTCGTATAACTGCTGAATCTAGATGAAGAAGTCTAATTATTATCTAAGTTTTAATTTTTCACAAATTGGTAGTTAGTGGAAAGAGATCACTCCATGTTGTTTTGCTGACAAATCAGTAATTGAATATTTTCTCTGAGAATCGGAATTGTACATGTAATGTGTGCTGACTAGGAGCTTTAGTCTACAAAATCATGAGGGGTATAGACAAGGTGGATTGTAAGAAGCTTTTTCCCAGAGTGGGGGACTCAATTACTAGGGGTCATGAGTTCAAAGTGAGAGGAGGAAAGTTTACGCGAGATATGCGTGGAAAGTTCTTTACGCAGAGGGTGGTGGGTGCCTGGAACACATTCCCAGCGGAGGTGGTAGACGCAGATACGTTAGTGTCTTTTAAGATGTATCTGGACAGGTACATGGATGGCCAGGGAGCAAAGGGATACAGACCCTTAGAAAATAGATGACAGGTTTAGACAGAGGATCTCGATCGGCGCAGGCTTGGAGCGCCAAAGGGCCTGTTCCTGTGCTGTAATTTTCTTTGTTCTTTGTTCTTTGTTCTTTGTTCTTTATTCAGTGAAATTTAAGATTATACATTTCTGTTGGTAACTTCAGAGCAAAATTATCTTTGCAAATTAGGTTGGATGATTGATGCAGAAAGTCGGCCTAGATTCCGTGAGCTGACCTCTGAATTCTCCCGAATGGCCCGAGATCCATCACGCTACCTTGTAATTCAGGTAAGGGACTTGTAAATCAGAGATTCCTTATGATAGTAAAGAAAGCCTTTGCTTTGAAGGCAAATTCATCTTCAAACTTTCTAGCAGGCAAGCGAAAGCTTAATGGTTTTCGAACTGTGACAAATGGGTACTGACGATCATTTCATTTTTTTCTGAAAATCTTAATGTGATTTCTATATAGGAAATTCTGTATGACAATTGTATTGTATAAACTGTTCAGAAGTTGTGCATGGGGAAAGATCTTTATACCTTGATAGCTTAGTTAGTAGCTGCACATTATAGCAGTAAGACAATAATGCAGCTTTCAAACTTTCTAAAATGCTCCAAATTAAAAAACGTTTATCAACATGACATTACAAATTGTGAATTGCCTGTCCATGCTAACACTACAGAGATCACATCAAATACTGTAGTTAATTATTTTGGTTGATTCCCAGAGAGAATATTCAATGAGTGCTTATTCCTTCAGGCAGATATATTTGATGACATTTTTTGATAAATTGTATCAAGGTTGGAACATTGTCACAGAAGTTGACGTTTGGATGTGTCCTTTTGGAAATAAAAAAAATTAAAGTGTTCTTTTCATTGTCAAAGATTGGGGAGTTACTTTGCCTGCATTGCATAAATAAACTGTAATTCCGAATTGGAATTAAGGGGTGGTGATGGCCCAGTGGTATTATCGCTGATTGTTAATCCAGAGACCCAGATAATGTTCTGGGGACCTGGGTTTTGAATCCTGCCATGGCCAATGGTGAAATTTGAACTCAGTAAAACGGGAATTAAGAACCTAATGATGACCGTGAATCCATTTTCGATTGTCGGAAAAACCCATCTGGTTCGCTAATGTTCTTTAGCGAAGGAAACTGCCATCTTTACCTGGTCTGGCCTACATGTGACTTCAGATCCACCAGCAATGTGGTTGACTGTTAACTGCCCTCCGGGCTATTAGGGACGGGCAATAAATACTGCCTAGCCAGGGATGCCCTCATCCCATGAATGAATAAAGTAAAAAAATTGCACCAAATTTAGGATAAAAGTTTTAATAGACTGATTATTCTGCTAGGGTGATGATCATATGCATCTACCAAGCCCAACAAACTCACGATTTTATCGTACGATAATGGAGGAAGAAGAAATGGAAGATATTGTGGATGCCGATGACTATCTTGTTCCTCATCCAGGATTCTTCAATAGTCCTTCCACATCAAGGACACCCTTATGTCCATCAGTGGTGGGTTTCTCAGTTTGTAAATCAATTTCACAGCATCTTTTTTGCATGCATATCATTATTGCGTTTAATCTAATGCCAAGAGCAGGAACAGTTTCTTCTTTTTCTTCTTTTTTGGTCTCTGAGCATTGCTAGTGAGGCGACTAATTGTTGCTCATTGACAAAGTGGTAGTCTTGATTATTGCTTCTTAAAGAAAGTGTAAATTATTTTTTCTATAGTAATTACAAATTTTTAAAACAATTCAATGCAATTTTATTAGAAAAGAAAATTATAGTCTTAATTTATTTTATTAATCTGTATGGAATGTTAAAACTTCATTGTCTCTGCTTTTCCATGTTCTAGTCTCACGGTTTAGGCTGCAGTAATTAAAATGTCAAAAGAAAACAGCATCCCCTGAATGTTACTCCTGTGCGTGTTGAACTCAAACGAAGTGAAAGCTATGTAAGCAGGGCAAGGAGTGGTATTTCTTAATCCTTAATTAAATTGAGCAGCATACTTTTAGACAGGAAATGTATGCTAAAATAGATAATTTAATGTGCCGAAAGATAAATAAAAAGACAAGTATTAAGACTGAGATATAATAAACAAAGACAAAGGTTAAAAACAGTGTATTTTTTAAATCTCCAACTATGATTAAAATGTGAAGCAATGGCTCCCCTCATTTGTAAATGTTCATCCTCAGAGCCTGAAAGGTAGTATTGTAGTAATGAAAACCTATCATGGTATTAAAAGCTTATTTAGATACAAGTCAAACTTTTCAGGCAAGTTTAGCAGTTTTCAATCATGTGAGAACCCCTACTCTGTGTCCTTTGTAAGATGCAACACTGAGTCTCTGAGCATCATTTTCACAAACCCTTGAACAGAGTAGCTTGGACATCAAATCCTGCATTTAACTGCACATGTGAGGACACCAGAACTTGCTGTTCAGTTCATTCTTTAATAACATTGAGCACTGATAGCCTTGTGGTTACTCTCACTACAAATTCCAGTCCAATATCTGTATACTGTCATTTCAACCTTAGTTGCCTGTTGAGTCATTTTAAATCTCCAACTTAAATTGCTAAATTACAACTTGACCTTATGGCAAGTGATGAATTCATTTTTAAACTTCATGGTTCAATGGTTTAATATTTGGCAATTGGCCTTCGGTATTATTGTCATATTAGTATTGCTGCTTTATTCTCAACAAACCTTTCAATGGAGATGTTAATAGGTGTTTCTGCCTCTGGCTTGATGTTATCTTTTCAATTCCATACTATCGAGTAATTTTTTTCATGTGCAAAGGGCTGTGATAACTTGATCAATAACATTTAATATTTATGCTTTAGAATCTTTACACACTAAACTCTTAAGAATAAACCTATTGAGTGTAACAATTTGATAAGCATTACTTAGGCTGGCTTTCAGAGATTCTTTTTCATGATAAATTTTCATTGAGGAATACAGTTGCATGAATTCGTAACATTGATTTGCAGCTTAGTTTATTGATCAATACTATAAGTGCTGATATTGATAGTCCTGCACATCACAATGTAATGTTATTGCTGGTTTGATTTATGAGGTCACCATACACTACATAATGTTTTCATTCTGCAAATAGAAACTAGATTCTAATTTAGCATAGTCTACTAATTGAAAGGACTTTTGCCAATGTTTCTTCTCCTCATTTACCATTACTTGTGATTTTTTGCCAACAGAGTGTGACAAGCAACAACTCATCAACATTAATTCCCAGAAATGGCGTAAGTGGAAAATCAAAATCATGTTTCCAATTTCCTTTGTCTTCAGTAATTATCAGCAGAGATAAGAAAATCATGTTGAGCAGTAGTTGCATTTTGTTAAATCAATAGAAAATTTATCACACAAGACCTCATTAGTTTCGCAATATTCACGATTTAACCAAGCTGTTTGGACTCCATCAACCTAATAAATTAATTTAGACAGATTTAAAGATTTAGAGAAACCTGTTTTCACAATAGATAGGTAAATTAGCCCTTCCATTATTACAAACTTTTAAGGTCATTTAATTGAAGTTTTCAACACCAGGTCATTTATTAAATGACTATTTGGGTTACTTAAAAATGATCCAAAGAAAATCTCATCAAAATTAATAGGGTGATTTTTGCTTATAAGATCTAATAGTAACGGCAACTTTAAAAACTGCATGTTAGCTGGGTTGCCTTCTACTTACCAGTATCTAGAATAGGAGGAAGTGTTCATATTTAAGGATATGTTATACCTCTCAATGGAGATTATTTAGACTTTAAGATGCAGATATCAATTTTCTAACTCAACAACCTAGTTGCAAATATCAATTTCATACATTAGAAGGATACAGTATGTGAGCATCCAGTATCACAGTATGTAAAACTGGGTCATATCTCTAGAAAAATTGTCGAAACAATAAAAATTACCTTTATAAATTTTTTTCTCTGTGCTGCAACAGTATTGAACTTATTTGTTCCTATTTATTGATAGATGAACTGGTAAACTTTTACAAACCATTATTCTTCGCTTTTATGAATTAGCTTTGGAAAGTAATAGCAACTCTTTCTAGCTCCAACCACTAACTGGTCAAAACAATTATTAATTATCCAGACAGGTGCTCTGTCATTTTGGAGATGCAATACATTAGAGTTGTTGTATTAATGAAGTTTTATCTAAATGGTACTGATCAATAACACTGTTCATAACATTTACTTTTACTGACTGAAGCTTCACAATTGTTAACATGACAGGAAGATTGTGTTTAAATGTGATGTTCATGTTCATCATTGTTCCTCTGCATATCATAGGTTACTTATTTATTTACTACTGTCAATGCCATTTGATCTGAAACTCAATCTTAATGATTTCCATTTTTGATCTCAATCCCATTACCGCAGCTAAAAACTGTTCACATCTGGATAGCTGGATCTTTTGTGCTGTCCATTACAAATTGATTATTTGGTCACTATTGTGTTCTTGAATTATATTCCTTAACAGAGAAATATCAGTCTCATAGTGGATTGGCTGCGTTCAAATTACATGGAAATCTCAAATAGATTTTATCATCAGACAAACTGATAATTTGTAGTTACTGGGCAACTTAAGCATACACCTTCTGTCTAGCATGCTGCTGCTAGACTTCTTATGGCTGTTGGTTTTTGTTCATGTCATCCTGGTCCTGGTTTAAAAGCATGCACTGTTCTTAAAATAACATGGCTCTTGAAGCAATAATGAATATCCCCTTTTTGCCAAGATAAAATTACAAGCACCCAGAGTGAAAAAACGTATATATTTGGGTGGTTGCAAAAGAATTTACGTAGTAACAAACATTAGAAAATTGAAATACCTGAATCTAAGAAACTATATAACATATATCTCACTCAAAGATAGTAAGAAGATTTTCTGAAGAAGGGTTCCGACCCAAATGACAACTTTCCTGCTCCTCTGATGCTGGCTGGCCTGCTGTGTTCCTCCAGCTCCACATTGTGCTATCTATTTATAACATATAAGCAGTTTGACAATCCTTCCAGGTCTTGTAATGGTGTATCCTTCTGGAGATCTGGACTTTGCAGCTGTTGTTTTTCTCAACTCATATGTGAGTTAGTATCATGCATGTTATTAGAGTGCTGGTTCTTGTGATGGAATATTATGACATGCCTTCTTGAAGTCATTGTTGATCTCTGTCCAATACATGTTCTAATCCAGATGTCTTGTTCACTCTATGCCAGTATGTTGCTCCTGTGTGAAAAAAATTTCTGGCAAAAACATTTAAATACAAGTTTGTTTCCCTTTAAAATTCTCTTTAAAAATTATGCCTCTGGAGACCTCTTAAATTCACTGCTGTTGGGCTAAAATCATCTGAAAGTGTCTGGCACTTCTTTCATCTTGTCAGGCCATGCTTCTGCAATAACTTGCCATTACCTTCAGAGGTTGGTTGCATTTGCACTGATCAAAAATCATCAGATTGACTTTGAGCATGTCTTCCACCTCAATGTCCATAGTGTTTATCTGTAAGTTAAGAGGAATTTCTACATCTTTATTCAGAATTAGTCAAATGTTCAAAGTATTCGAGGTAACAATTTTGGTACCAGTTTTATCCTGGCATATATATCTGCTGTATATTTAGGATGAGTTGTTACAGTCTAGGTGGTGCACTTATCAATGGTTTGTGGCCAATCATTTTGGGTGGTTTTTAATCCTCTCTGCAGTAAATTGCATACTAAACAGGTGTGTGATGCCAAATACCAGAGCAAGTCTTTCACATTCTATGTTGGAATAATTGGATTGTGCTTGCAATGGACTTTTGAAACCAAATTCAATTGTTTTGCGTTTTGTGAGATGCATCAACTTCCAGGAATGTCTTGGGTCACAGTCCATTTTTCTGTTGACAATGCCTGTGTGAGCACCTCAAACATGTATTGATGGACCTCCTGTCATCCAAAGAGTACATCTTTCCATAAGAGCTTTGTGTTGATGACAATACTTTGTTGGAAACGTTCTGTATGTGTGGTGCTAAGAACTTAAAACATCTGAGACATCTTTGCAAGTCTTCTTTATCTTGGGGAGTAGTGTTATGGACCAGACCAAAACCCTTCAAGCTATATTAAGAAGATAGTCTAGACCCTAACTTTTTTCTTATTGTAAAGGTAAGTGTAAGGCATTAAGTTCTGGATGCAATTCGATTGATCAAACTACCAGACTTAAAACAAAACACAATTTATTCATACACTAAAATTAAAATACAGACAAAATAACAATAAAAGAAAAGAATGGGCTTAACTGTAACTGTATCAAAATACTTAACAAAGTAATATAACTATTAACTGCTACTAATTAACTGTTTCAATATAGTAACATCCCATAAATACACCCTTGGCAAAGGTGAATTCAGTAAAACAGATTGTCTCACAAGCAATTCCAGCAGTTGGAAGAGAACCCCAGCTTTTAACTGTAACAGAGAAGGGAGTGAAAGTTTCTACATCCTGCTTCTTTGGGAACATGATCCCACCCATTCAGGCTGCTGCTATTGTTCCAACTTTTAAAAAAAAACTCCAAGACCTCGCAAGCTATTTATTTAATTGACTTTGAAGCAGACCACTCAATACTTCTGCCTCAACCTCGTTTCATTTTTTAAAAAAGGACATAATACGCCTCTTAAAGCCATTGTATCATCACAGCAGGTATGTGTTGTACATCTTGGACTTTGCCTGGGTTTGGACATATCCCATAATCTGAATAGAAAGAACCAAAAAAAAAAAGACTTGATCTACTATCACTTGGAACTTCTTTCTTCTGAAGATGACCCCTTCTCCACATACTGCCACCATTGTAGATTTTGTTCATGATCTTGTTAAGTTTTACATATGACTAATATCACCAGCAATACTAACACTTAGGGGAACGTTTTCTCCATATGCTGCTGGAACAGATCCTTACTGACCTAGAGGCTGAAAGGTAATCTCTGGAAGCAATCTCTTTTCAAATGTTGTTCTCAAAGTAGTAATTTACTGATTTTTTTGACAACTGAACCTGCGAACTCAATATCCATGCTTGACATCCACATTGGAAGAGAATTTAACTTGAGGGAGTTTGGAATTCAGTTCTTCTAGTGTTGGAATTTTGTGTCAGCATCTCCTCTGAGAAAGATTTTGATGCCTTGGATCAAAATGTAATCTGATTGTGCCATCTTTTTTTAGCAGGCATGTAATAGAAGTATACAATTATGCTCCATACTGTCCAGCTCACTCTTAAGCGTCTCTTGGACATGAACTTGAGAATATGTGTACTTTAATCCTGGTAGCGCCGATTGGAGGAATTGCATTTTTTCTGAGGTGCAATACAACATCATCTTTGAGGTTTCCTGTGGTTTTGAATCAGTGTACATTTGTTGTATGTCCTGCACTGATGCAGTATGATCATTCTTGGCTTCTTTTGCTATGATTGATAGCTTGGTGATTTTCTGAATGTTCACAGTGTACGCACTGGTAGTCCTGCTATTGTTGGTCCATCAATGGTCACCAGGTGAAACTTCATAGTTTCCTCATAGTATTACCATGACTGTATTTCATTGTGAATGTACCAATGCAAAGGATGGGTGATCATTACATGCAATTAATTTTGCTGTAGTTTGTTTTATCGTTGACATGCAACAATGCAGGTAAATATCCTTCAAGATTCAAACTCATAGAAGTACCCATGTTTGCACTAGCTTCCATGTCAGCTTTTATGTTGGAGTGCATGTTTACTGGTGTTCTTCGGGCATATGATGTTACTAATGGTAAAAGCCCTTAATTGTTTGACATTGACTGTGTCACATTCTACAGCGAAGTATCTAACTCAGTCCATTGAGTCTGCTCTGCCATTCAGTGAGAGCACGGCTGATGTGGTAATCCTGCTTTGATTCTCTTACTGATTTAAAAATCTGTTTCAGCCCTGAATACACTTAATGACCAGGCCTCTGGCGCCTTCTGCAGTGAAGAATTAAATAGATTGACTACCTGAGAAGTTGAGAGGCAACCTGATAGAAGTTTACAAGATTGTGAATGGCATGGATAGAGTGGAAAGTATGTAGCTCTTACCAAGGGTGGAGGGGTCAATTACTAGGGGACATAGGTTCAACATGCAAGGGGAGATGTTTAAGGAGACGTGCAAGACATGTTTTTCACACCAAGGATGGTGAGTGCCTGGAACACGTTGCCAGAGGTGGTGGTGGAAGCAGACACAATAGTGCATTCAAGAAGCACCTGGATGAATATGTGAATAGGAAGGGAATGGAGGGATACGGATTCTGTACGTGAAGACAGTTTTAGTACAGAAGGGCAAAATGTATCAGCGCAGGCTTGATCGGGCAAAGGGCCTGTTTCTGAGCTGTATTGTTTTTTGTTCTTGTCCTTTGTACTCAGAGAAGAAATTGCTAATTTATATATTAAATGGACAAACCCTTACTCTGAGATTATGTCTTCTGTTCCTGGGCTCTTCCGTAAGGAGAAACAACTTTTCTGCATCTACCCTGTGAAGTCTCATTGGAATCTTATATGTTCCAACAAGATTATCTCTCATTCTTCTAAACTCCAATGAATACAGGCCCAATCTACTCAACCTCTCCTCATTAGACAGTCCCAATATCAACCTATTGAACCTTCTCTGGACTACCTCCAATGCCAATATATATATGCCTTAGATAAGGGGTCCAAGCTGTTCACAGTATTCCAGTTGCAGTCTCACTAGTGCCTTATATAATTGTAGCAAGATTAAAGACAGAAAGAAGGGGAAATATTTTCCTCTGAGGCCTGACACCATTTGAAACTTTTATCAAGAGACAATGAAGCAGCATCTTTGAATATTGTTCAGCCAGAGGTTGATATATTCCTGATAAGCAAGAGGTTGAAAAGTTAACCAAAATAAGTGTGTGTGTGGAGTAATCCAATCATCTATCTTGTCGAATGGCAGAGCAAGCTTATGGAGCTGAGTCGCCTATTCCTGCTCCTAATTGATATGTTTGTATTTATGTTTGGATGTAATATCTTCCCCCTCGTTGGCTTATTAGCATATTTGGCTCTTAAAGCAATGTTACGCCAATCATCCCTCTGTACAAGAATAGCCAATTTGGTAAAGTGCCTTGGATGTTTGTTGACAACCGTGGGTCTGTACCTCAGCACAAAGCCATGCCTTCAGGAAGGGAAGTGAGAATATTCCTGGAAAAATGCTTGCACTATTCCTCTCTGTTCCAGTCATTAAGAATTACCTCAATGGTTTTCCTGATAAAACTGTCTTAACGTTGACATCATATTGACAGATACCCATAATCATGTCTGTTTGAGGCTTCTGTCAATTGAGAACCAGCAGGGAATTTCCACCAATTAACATTTTGTAGCTTTAATACAAATTCAAATAATTTGAATAGATTTTGCAGCTCAGCTAGGTTTCTATTTTTACTTCATTATCTGCTTAAGGTTAATCAAATAATAAAGTTCATCATTGAGCTGTAATAAGTATTGCTTTTTAACAGTACATAAGACTGTACAGAAGTTTTCTTCTTGGCAATTTAAGCCAACGCCTAAAAAGAGATGTTAGTTTGATGTCAAGTACAAACTGGTTGTGCTGCATCATGCAGTAAAGGAGTCAAAATGTGACTTTGCAAATCATTCTAATATGCTTGGTATCTACCGTAAATTAAGCATTCTGTTTTGAAAGGGAAGTCAACAATTCTATTAACTTTCCATCCCTTTTTATTGTTAACTGCGCAGCATGAAGGAATGCCCAAGAGAGAAGACAGTGAAATTTTACGCTATAGCTCTGATCCAACAATGCCCCCTGATCATGTTGACATAAATGGATGTTTCCAACCAGCCCCAGGTTTGTGTTCCTAATGTATTAATGTCGTTCTGTTTTGATACTTGAACATAATTATAAGCAATGTGTAATACTGTAACTTACACTAATCACATACTGTTGGTTTATACATTGGAGGAAATGCGTGGCCTGGCTGACTCTAGAATCAGTTTTTTGATTCAGTCTACTCGGTTGCGTACTTTGGTAAAAATGTCTAAAAATTGAACATTTTATCAAAATATAAAGTGACGTTATTAAAAATTATATTTGTCAATGTAGATCTTTTTAACCTGTTGTGCTTTGTTTACAGGATGTAACTATCATATCAGAAACTATGTTTATATTAACTGTTCACATTTACGTCGGAAGGTTGAATGCTGATTTTCTGACTATGTTTCCCTTTTTATTTGTAGAATACGTCAACCAAATTAGGGATAAGCCACTTCCTAACACCTTGAGAAGCCCAGCCTCTGATATGGAAAACCCAGGCTACCAAGAGCTTTTTATTCCTGTCAACCAGAATGGCAGGCTTCACGATTCCAGTGAACCAGTGAGCCCGTTCCCTGACACAGTGAAAAATCCAGAGTATGTGAATACCTTCCAACCCAGTAACAAAATAGTTCTTGAGCATCCAAATCACTGTGACCAGAATATAACCCGCAATGTAAGTCTGGACAATCCTGAATACCAGCAGAATCTTTTTCCAAAACATACAAAGGTGAATGGTCACGTTTTTAATACTGCAGCTGAGAATCCAGAGTATCTTGGTGTTGTGGTGCCACCTACAGGTCAAAAGAATTCTACAGTATGACATTCTACAAATATGACAATTTTCCCACAACAACTGATGACCCAACTGTGTGGTGACTTTGAGGCGCATCTATGCTTGGGTACGGTTACAAATATTTCTAAGCAGGAAACTGGGACAACAAAACAATGTGAATATTTTCTCCTAACTAAAACAAGTCATTAAGATATTACTGGTGATGGAACTTTACTTTGACAATTTAAGTTAGGTTTAAGCAATCTAGAAATGAAATAGATTATAGTTTTGTTGAGTAGCATTCCAGTTTTGTTTTTATCACTAAATTGCATCTTTGATATGTGTGTGGATAATGTATAAAGTTTTAAGTAGAATCGTTTTTTTCTCAGAATTCAGAAACCCTTGTCAGGGTTTTGATTCACAATATCCCCTTCATATAGCTGAATGTAATCTTCTCATCACAATGCCTGCATATTTATATTATGCAAGTAATTTAGATTTTAAAGATTTTAAAACCTTTTATCTTAGTATTTCCAAGAAAATATTAAATTTAGTCTCCAAGCAATATGTATGGTTATGTGATATGGATGTTAATATCCAGATAAACAGGCACTAGAATCGCACTGTGCTGGCTATCATTGTGAGAAATAACGAAGATGGTCAAAATGTGAAATGAACAAAGTATCAGCAATGTGTTTCCTTGTATGTTACACAAGCTAATTTTTCCTATTGATTTGCTTAGACTCTATCTTCAAACTGACTCTAATCTTCATGATGTTTCAAATTGCTTGCTGTATTACCTTTCCTGACTCAATTTGCTTTATTGAAAACTATTTGAGTATTGCCTATAACTGTGATTAAGTACAACATTAACTTAAACTTCTACTGTTTTGTCCCTCAATGCCTCCACCTTCCCAAACATAAAAGGAAAAGAAACCTACCCCTTTAGTCTGCGTTACTTCAAATCAATATTATGACCTTCAAGTTTATTTTTTGTTGCCCAGTTCCTCATTGCGAGGTCATGACTTGGGGGCAGGGTTCTGAAACGTAGCAGTTGATTATTAATTATCATCGTTCACAGAATCATTACACCACTGAAGTAGGCCATTCGCCCCATCAGTACCTGCACCAGTTCTAGATTAAATCAAATTTATTAATGCAGAAACAGTAAAATACTTCAGGTACTCATAGTCTGAAATAAAAACATGAGATAGTGGAAACACAATGCATGTCAGAGAGTATCTATGTAGAGAAAAGTAGTGTTCGCTATCTTCACAAATCTTCTGACCCTTCATCAAAACCTTTAACTCCTTTCTTTCTTGATCTGCACAGATGCTGCTTGACCTATTGAGTATTTCCATTTTTTTTTTGAAAACAGGTACCACTTTTTGTCTATGATTAATCCATAGAGTAGTTTTAGAATCAAAAGAGGAGAACTAAAATATTGTATGAATCTACCTATTTTTAAACCTATTAATTATTTTACTACTAATTCAATGTGATACATTCCTTCTCAAATTCACATCTGAATATCTTCATTGATCACTATGACAAATACCTGAAAGTATTGGACAAGATTCAATACCCAATTTATAGCCATAGGCTAATATTGATGCCACAATTAAGACCTGTATCACTGATGAGATATCCAAACCTAATGGGTACCATTTTCTTAAAGCCTGTAAATTTTAAATGTAATGGAACCTTTTCATCAACAAATTACGTTGCAATGCCTGCGTTGCCTGGAAGCTCAAAATAACAGAGTGGCGCAGGGCAAAATTGAACATTTCTCTTCCTGGGTCAGGATGCTCCAGATGCTGATTGCAAAAATCAAATATGTCCTTTCTTTTATCTTTTCACCATTAACTTTTTCTCAGAATCATTCATGCACCTATCTTCAACAGTCTGCAGCTGTTGCAGAACATTGCTGGGAGTCATTTGAAAATCGTTGTAAATGTTTTGAGCAACAGAAAATCTCAAATAATTGTGAGCACTTGTTAAATGATTCCAGGTGACTAGCAGGCACATACACAATGGGCCAAATGGCCTCCTCCTATGGTGTAACTTTCCATGATTCTATAAGCAGTGAGACAAATGATCTTCCCTATCTTGAAAAATGTCAGGATATTCATATAATTGTGCTAAGATTAATAATAAAAATGGTCAATATTTAACATTTAAATCTAAATAAATCAGAATGTAGGTCTCTGTGGACTTTTCTTTTCATGGAAATAGGAAGGAGGGTTCGGGATCCAAGTATGTCTCTAGGATCAACTTGCCCAATTATTTCCCCTTCTCACCACCACACTAATTAAGTCCTAACACAGTGTGGACCTGGAGGATCACAACAGGGCAGGCAGCATCAGAGGAGCAGGAAAGTTGACATTTTGGTTTGGGACCCTTCTTCAGAAGTTCTTCAGACCTTCCTCTAGCTCCACACCGTTATCTCTGACTCCAGCATCGGTTGTTCTTACTTTCACTGATTAAGTCCTGATCTATTGGGAATTCTCTTGGCTGACCAACATTTAAGTCCCGTAAATGGTCAATTAATTGTTGATAATGGCCTCAACTCACAACCAATTCTGATTTATGCACTGATCCCACAGAATGCATGATTTCTTTGCCCCAGTTTCTCGATCTGGGGAAAGGCCTGTAACTGGTTATTAAGAACATACATCAGAACAACGAATGCCATTCAGACCCTCCAATTCAGTAACATCATGACTTCCTCCATGCCAGCTCCTCATAGTCCTCAATTCCTCAATATTTCACAAATCTATCTACCCACTCTTTAGATGCTTTCAGGGATCTAGCCTCCACAACATTCTGGGGTAGAGAATTCCAGACATGCACTATACTCTGAGAGAAGAAGTTCCTTTGCTTTTAAGTTTAAGTCAATATCTCTTTATTCTGTAATTATGTCCCCAGTTTGAGATTGCCCCACTAATGGAAGTATGTTCTCAACATCTTTCCTGTCAAGCCCGCTCAGAATTTTGTATGTTACAATAAGATCCCTCCTCAATCTTCAAAATTGAATAAAGATCAAATGTATTTATTCATTTTGGTTAGTCAACCCCTTCATCCCAAGAAATCATCCGAGAGAATCTCTTTTGAACTGCCTCCATTATCAATATATCCTTTCTTAACTATAGGAGCCAAAACACAGTACACAGTATTCCAGGTGTGACCCAAATAATATCCTATACAGTTAGAACAAGACTTCCCTATTTTTAAACTCCAACACCCTCAATATAAAAGCCAAAATTCTATTTGCTTCTTAATTACTTGTTGCACATGTATACTACTGGTTTGTTTCGGTGTATGAGAATATCCAGATCCCTCTGTCCTGCATTTTCTTGGAGTCTCTTTACATTTAAGTAATAGTCTGTCTTTTGATTCTTCCCACCAAAGTGCAAGACCTCAATGTCCTATATTAATTTTCATCTCCCAAATTTTTGCTCACTCACAACCTATTTGTCTCCCCTTGCAATATCTTTATGTCCTTACCAGTTTTTGTTTCATCAACAAATTTGGATATATTAAATCATTAAGTATGCATAGGAAATAACTGAGGCCCTCGGACTTGTGGTACTCCACTAGTTATGTCTTTTTGACATGGAAAAGTCCAATTAATTCTGACTCTCTTCTATATGTTAACCAAACCTCAATCTGTGCTAATATATTACATCCAATAACATGAACTCTTGTGCAATAAGCTTTTATGTGGCACCTGATCGAATGCTTTCTGGAAATCCAAACACACTATATCTACTGGTTCTGCTCATTGTATTTTTAAAGAATGCCAGCAAATTTTTCAAATGTAATTTTGTTTTCAGAAAACCATGTTGATTCTGATTTTGTGAAGTTTTACTAAATGCCCAATTTCTTCCTTAATGAGTGTCTGGTACTTAATATAGGGAGGCCTTCTGCAAAGAAGGCTAAGTGGGACATTTTGTCAGATCTGAAACCAATAGGTGAGACCCCTAGCAACTGGATTAAATATCTGATCTGCCTGTGACTGGTGGTACTTCATTGAACAACGTAAATGTATTACTGAAAGCTGAATGCCTTTTTGTGGCCTTCCTATTTTCTGGCTGTATCTTTAATTATTCCTAACAATTTAAAATGTGGTCATTAATACAATGTTTGCATGTGATTAAGGTAAGGTAACAATTGTGAAGCATGGAAGAGGGCTGAGTTATATGGATGAAGGATAATGGAAGGTAGGGTAATTTAAAGACATGTTTTAACAATATGAATGGTTTCCCGTTTTAAATAATGTACATTTTTTGCAGGCAAATGTTACTGAGATTTAGTAATTTAAAAAAAAATCTTGATTTGATGCACTATTTGTATAAAGGTGAAATCCAGACTTTTTATATTGTGTACTGATAATAAGAATTTGTTGTATGCATATATGTATATTGAGTCTTGAAAAAAGGAATGTATACTACAGTGTAAACATTTTCAATCATTTGTCAAATATTTTGATTGTTCTGTCTTGCAGAAGCAAACATTTAAGATTTTATGCACATTAAGCTTTCTGGAAATATTTGCAAGTTTTATTTGATTTAGCAGAAATCACTTGACTCGTCATAGTTACATAAAGCAATTGGTTATGCCGGTCTTTTTGTAGTAAACATGTTCATTGATCACTGCCAATTCATTACTACCTGTATTTACCATTTTACAACCTCTTGGCCTAAACACCAATTACATGCTGTATTTGCAAGACCATTACTATTTTTACGTGTATATTTTACTGATTTTGTTTTCGTTTTCAGAGAAATATGAAACCACTAGCATGATATGTTACTGAAATAAAAGGTTTGTGACAAATCATGGGCTCAGCTTGGCTTGGTGTTGGCTTTTGTTGTTACTATTTTCTTAGCTGCTGCTCAGCTATATTTAATTATCAACAAATAATTTAAACAAAAAGTTAGGGCCGTTGATTCAGGGACAGAGTGGTTAAAGTGATGAGATTTATGACATGCTATTGTAGAAATGGAATAAGACAAGCATCATCATCTACCTGATCAAATATCTTGAACGTAAGCATCATCTTAACTTCCAACAATCATGACCCCCCCCCCCCGTGTCAGTTTAATCCCTCATGATGACTGCACTTGCCTCACAAATCTGCCCCTTTGTGTATTGGCACACTAGGATAAATATATACATTGGGGATTTATTTATTTTGAGCCCATCTAGCCTGTTCAGACTTCCATATTAAGTTTGTTATAATACATTGGATCTTTGCGAGAATGAAGTCAACCTTGCTCATGATTTCCCCTATTAGTCCTTGGAGGAAGTATTCATTCAGAAATGTATTCATTCAGAAATCCAGTGCTGAGGGAGGATCACTCGACCCAAAATGTCAATTCAGATTTTTCTTCACAGATGTTGCCAGACCTGCTGAGCTTTTCCAGCAATTTCTGTTTTTGTTTCTGATTTACAGCATCCATGGTTTTTTCAGCTTTTTATTTAGTAGATAACTTACTGCCACTTCTCTCCTCGGCATGCCCACCTTGAAGACGTTCTTCTCCTCTCTCAGACAGGATTTCTATTCCAATCTTTTCTCTTGCCCACAGTCATTAATTTCACTGTCGCTCCTGGTGTTTGACCAGTTATTTGCTAAAATTCATTTCCACAGCCCCGTCACATTGCTCAGAGACTGCTACCGGCTCAGACACACCCCACGTAGATTCCAACTCAAGTTCCATCCTTGGTGCTTTGAATCCACCACCGGTACCTCTGCGATGTTCAACACCCAGCTCTGAGGAAGGGTCACTTGACCCAAATGTTAACTCAGATTTCTCTCCACAGATGCTGCCAGACCTGCTGAGCCTATCCAGCAATTTCTGTTTTTGTTGTTCATTCATAAAATTGGCTATGTTAATCCTCAGTTTCAGGGCAATTTGCAACTGCTAAAATGTTCACCCCCTCCTCTGACTGCCCTCTTTCCATTCAGAAATTAGAGGGAAAATATGGTTGTACTTAGTTTCAGCCAATAGTTTTTATCCTGAGTGTTTCTTTTTCCAGGTTTCTCTGATCACCTTTTGACAGTTCTGCACTTCCATATGTTCATCCCAATGAACTCATCCTTATGGTTCCCTGCAAGATTTATAGAGGCTGCTTTGCCTCAAACTTCCTTTGATCATCTATTTAAGGTCATTCTTGTTTAATAACAGGTGGTTGATTTTGGAAAAGTATTTATTCTGCATCATCAGCATCATAGATTAAAATATTCTACATGTCAATAACCAAAGTGTTCTTGAACCACATCCGCTCAATTGACTCGTCTTAGTTGTTCACTTGTGTCCCTTTAAATCTATTTCTGCCTGTGCTGCCTTTTTAGGAAAATATTCCAGGAAAAAAAAGGTCCATTTTTCTTCCTGCTTCCCATTTTTATCCACTAAGTGGAGTTTTATGACATTGAGGAGATATTGGAGAATTATGCAGCAGTGAAGGATTGCCTATTCTTGCTTACTCTTATCATCATAATAGGAGAGATGGTGATGTAGTTACTTATACTAATGATGTAGAGACCAAGACAAATGCTCTGGGGCCAGAGTTTCAAATCTGGTCATGGCAGCTGGTAGAATTTAAAATAAATTAATAAATCTTCTGAAGCTAAGATCAATGATGGTTGTCATGACAACTACTATCAATTGTTCTTTAAAACACCAGCTCGCTGATGTTCGTGAAGAAAGGAGATCTGTCATTCATCTCATTTGACCTACATTTGACCCCAGACACACGGCAATTAGGGATGAGCAACAAATGTTGGCTTTTCCAGCAATACCCACATCCCAGGAAAGAATACAGAGATCCTAATGGAATCCGTCATCCATTATATGGTTCTGATTGTGTTGCTAGTTGGTCCTGAGTGTTTGTCTACCCAAGAGTTGGAGAATTCTAAATTATTACAGCTGAAACATCCACAAGAGCTCTGCTGGAAGGCATCCATAGTAGTTGACTGGAAACCACTCGCCTTCTCATTTGGATCACACTTTACTGCTATGTTCCACAAACTTTTTTTTTTACTGTGATGCTATTAATCAGGGTCACTTCGGTGATATGGAGCTAGATGATGAGTCATGACCGTCTAACCCTATTTTGATCTCCAGGGCGTTAAAGGGGGTGCTGTCATTTTCCAGGAAAGTTGTGGCATAATTTCTTTCGACCTAAGATGTAGGAGTAGAAGTAGGCCATTCAGCCTGTCAAGTCTGCTCTACCATTTTTTGAGAGCATGGCTGATCTGATAATCCTCAACTCCACGTTCTTGCGTTTTTCCCTTAACTTTTGATTGCCTGACTGTTTAAAACATACAACATAGAACAGTGCAGCACAGTACAGGCCCTTCGGCCCACGATGTTGTGCCAACCTATTATCCTACTCTAAGATCAAACTACCCTGCATACCCTTCATTTTACTATCACCCATGTGCCTATCCAAGAGTCGCTTAAATGTCTTTAATGTATCTGACTCCACTACCACTGCCGGCAGCGCATTCTATTCTGTGTAAAGAATCTACCTCTGATATCTTCCTCCAATCACCTTAAAATTATGCCTCCTCATAAAAGTCATTTCCACCCTGGGAAAAAGTCTCTGGCTATCCACTCTATCTATGCCTCTCATCATCTTGTAAACCTCTATCAAGTAACCTCTCATCCTTTTTTGTTCCAATGAGAAAAGCTCTAACTCCCTCAACCTTTCTTCATAAGACCTGCCCTCCAGTCCGGGCAGCATCCTGGTAAATCTCCTCTGCACCCCTCTCTAAAGCTTCCACATTCTTCCTATAATGAGGTGGCCAGAACTGAACACAATATTCCAAGTGTGGTCTAACCAGAGGTTTATAGAGCTGTGACATAACCTCGTGGCTCTTAAAGGAGCAAGAGTAGCCTATTTGGCCCTTCAAGCCTTCTCTGCTATTCACTGTGATCATGGCTGATCATCTAACTCAGTGCCCTGATCCTGCTTGCTCCTCATACCTTTTGATCCCTTTAGCCCCAAGAACAATATCTAACTCTTGAAAACGGATCAGTTTGGCCAACCTCAATCCCAAGAACTAAGTGTGACAATACCTCCTTTCCTGTTGAACTGGAAACATACTGTGGTTGAAAATTTTCACGGTAAGAATCTAGGAATTCTTGCTCATTACTGCCCTTACAATATCTATATTTCAGTTTATATTTAAATAGTTATAGTTCACCATTATAAATATGTTTGCATTTCCATTAGTTATATTATTAAACCTAATTTTATGTGCTTGATGAATGTCAACTTGTGTTCTATAGGAAACTGGATTTTGATAGTTTGTCCAAATGTTAACAGATGATTTTTTTCGGCACATTGACATGAACTGATTGTGGACAGTCTAAGACCAACGCAGCACATAATAAAAATTTCAGCTTGATGTGGAGGGGCTTCCTTATTAGCTTTTGCATGGTTACATCAATTACCTTCCCTGCATTACTACACTACAATCTAATATTGTATCAAAAGGCAGTGTCCTAGAGATTAATGCATGTTTTAATGTTTAGAACCAGATCTGTATCTTCAGGTCTATGAATAAGCGTAAAAACAAAGGACTGAGGATGCTGTAAATCGGGAACAAAAACAAAATTGCTGGAAAAGCTCAGCAGGTCTGGCAGCATCTGTGAAGGAGAAAACAGAGTTAACATTTCGGGTCTGCTTCTGAGGAAGGATCACAGGACCTGAAACGTTAGCTCTGTTTTCTCCTTCACAGGTGCTGCCAGACCTGCTGAGCTATGCATAAGCATGTTCCCAGTTTGAAATCAGAACACTTGGCAGGTGACAAATAGAAATCAGGAGCAATCATGCTGTGCTACCAGGGCTCTTTGCTTGATGATGGAAACTAGAATGATCCAATAATTTGTTTCATCGAATAGCATGACTGGAAGGAGCATCACTAAATCCCACGCCTGTCAGGCTTTGCAGATTTACAGAGGTGAAAAGCTGTCCTGGGCCACTTGTGAAGATGATACAAGCATGTTAATGTTGCCAAGTTCCCTGCAAGTCATGCAACCGCAAGACAAAATGTTAGCTTGCATTTTGGCTTCAGAACTTGTAGCAGGGTATGTGATCATGTATATTTGGCAGCCCATTGTCAGAATTTTGAAACATTAGAGGGAAATGTCAGCAAACCTCTGAACTGTTTCAGTCTATTTAGTTGAGAATTTGAACATCAGTGGTCAAGAAACAGATATAAAAGTAGGAAAGTGATGCTGCAACTGCACATGGACTACACCCCAGGGTTTGAAGCAGATAGCTGAGGAGATTGTAGAGGCATTGGTGGTGATCTTTCAGGAGTTTCTGGAGTCAGGTAGGGACTGGAAAATGGCTAATATAGCATCCCTGCTTAACAGGGGAGAGAGGTAGAGGACAGGAAACTATAGGCCAGTTAGTAAGATTTTAGAGTCCATTGTTAAGGATGAGTTTATGGAGTACTTGGAGCTGCATGGTTAAAAAAGGATTGAGTCAGCTGGGCTTTGACAAGGGGATTTCATGTCTGACAAATCTGTTAGAATTCTTGTCAAGGATGTAACAAGTAAGTTAGACAAGAGGAGAGCCAGTTGATGTGATCTCTTTGGATTTCTAGAAGGCCTTTGACAAGGTGCCATACAGGAGGCTGCTAAATAAATTAAAGCCCATTGGTGTTAGCGGCAAGGTGTTGGCATGGATAGAAGATTGGCTGACTGGTAGAAGGCAGAGAGGAGGGATAAAGTGGTCTTTTTCGAGACGGCAGCCGATGACTGACCAGCGGAGTTCCGCCAGGGTGGGTGGTCCGTGTTGAGACCACAACTAATCACAATATACATTAATAATCTGGAGGAAGGAACTGAGGGCATTGTTGTTAAGTTTGCAGATGACACAAAAATAGGTGGAGTGACACGTCGTGCTGAGGAAGCAGGGAGGCTGCAGAAGGATTTGGACAGGCTAGGAGAGTGGGACAGAGAAGTGGCAAACTGAATACAATGTGGGTAAGTGAGTTTACGTACTTTGATAGGAAGAATAGAAGCTTAGACTATTTTCTAAATGGGAGAGGCTTTAGAAATCTGAAACACAAAGAGGCTTAGGAGTCTTAGTTTAGGATTCTCTTAAGGTTAACATGCAGGTTCAGTTGGCAGTCGGGAAGACAAATGCAATGTTAACTCTCATTTCAAGCGGCCTAGTGTAGGGATATACAGCTGAGGTTGTATAAGGCCCTTGTCAAATCGCATTTGGAATATTATAAGTGGTTTTGGGCCACATATTTAAGGAAGGATGTACTGGCGTCACAGGCGGGCCAGAGGAGGTTTGCAAGAATAAACCCACGGATGAAGGGTTTGTCATATGAGGAGCAAATGAAGACTTTGGTTCCGTACTCAGTAGGGTTTAGAAGGATGAGAGAGAATCTCATTGAAGCTCACACCGTACCCAGAGGGCTGGATAGAATGGATGTGGAGAAGATGCTTCCACTAGTAGGAGAGACTAGGACTCAAGGCACAACCTCAGAGCGAAGGGATGACCCTCTAGAACTGAGATGAGAAGGAATTTCTTCAGCCAGAGGGCAGTGAATCTGTGGAACTTATTGCTGCAGAAAGCCGTGGAGGCCAAGTCATTGAGTGTATTTAAGACAGAGATAGATAGGTTCTTGATTTCTGAGGGAATCAAGTGTTAGAAGGAGAAGGCAGGAGAATGGGGTTGACTAACATATCAGCCATGATTGAATGAGATAGCAAGAACTGCAGATGCTGGAGTCAGAATCAACGGAGTGCAGAGCTTGAGGGACACAGCAGGCCAGGCAGCATCAGAGGAGCAGGAAAGTTGGGACCCATCATCAGGACTGGGGAGGGGGAAGGGAACTGGGAAATAAATAGAGGGAGGAGGGTGGGTCTGGGGGAAGGTAGGTGGGATGGTGATAGGTGGATGCAGGTAGGGGATAGTGGGGATTGGTCGATGAGAAGGGTAGGGCAGATAGGTAGGGAGGAAGATGGACAGGTTGTGTCAGGTCAAGGAGACGGGGATGAGAGGGAGGGTTGGACCTGGGATGAGGCCAGGAGTGGAAAGATTTTAAATCTGATGAATTCTGTGTTCAGACCATCGGGCTGTATGCTCCCGAGGTGGAATATGAGATGTTACTGCTCCAGTTTCCGGGTGGCATCATTGTGATACTGTAGGAGGCCCAGGATGAACATGTCATCCAGGAAGTGGGAGGGGGTGTTAAAATGGTTAGCGACCAGAAGGTGTTGTCGATTATCATGTACAGAGTACAGATGCTCCAGGAATCAATCACCAAGTCTGTGCTTGGTCTCACCAATGTAGAGGAAGCCACATCGAGAGCAACAGATACAGTCGACCAGGTTGGAGGATGTACAGGTGAACCCTGGTCGGATACGGACAATTTGTCTTGGGCCTTGGATGGAGGTGATCTCTGTGGCACATACCACCCCACTAACCTTCGCATCCAGCGTATCATCCTCTGCCAAGTTTGCCACCAGCAATCCAACCCCACCACCAAAGAGATATTTCCCTCCCCACCCCATCTGCCTTTCATAGGCACCGTTTACTCTGCGACTCCCTCATCTGCTCCACAGTCCCCACTAACCCCACCACCCCTGGCATCTTTCCCTGCAACCGCAGGAAATGCTACACCTGCCCATATACCTCCCCCCTCACCTCCATTCAAGGCCCAGGACAAACATTCCATACAGGGGTTCACCTGGATGTCCTCCAACTTGGTCTACTCTATCGGTTTCTCCCAATGTGAGACCATCGGTGAGACCAAGCACAGACTCGGGGACCGATTCCTGGAGCATCTGCGCTCCTTATGCGACAAACAATATCGGCTTCCAGTTGCCAACCATTTTAACTCTTCCCCCCCACCCCCCTCCACTCCCTTGGTGACATGTCCATCCTGGGCTTCTTCCAGTGTCGCAATGATGCCACACACAAACTGGAGGAGCAGCACCTCATATTCCACCTCAGGAGCCCATAGCCCAGTGGCCTGAACAAAGCATTTACCAGTTTTAAAATCTCCCCACCCCCAGCCCCGTCCCATGCCCAACCCTCCCTCTCATCCCCGCCTCCTTGACCTGACACAACTTGTTCATCTTCTTCCCCACCTATCCACCCTCCCTTCCCACCGACAAATCCCCACTACCCCTACCTGCATCTACCTTTCACCATCCCACCTACCTTCACCCAGCCCCACCCCTCCTCCCTCTATTTATGTTTCCAGTTCCCTTCACCCTGCCCAGTCCTGATGAGGTCCTGACCCCAAACATAGACTCTCCTGGCCCTCTGCTGCTGCCTCAGCTGCTGTGCTCCTCCAGCTCCACACTGTGTTGACTCAGCTATGATTGAATGGTGAAGCAGACTTAATGGGCTGAATGACTTTGCATTGCTTTTTTCTCCTGTGGTCTTATAGTGAGCCTGAAACTAGAATGTTTCATGTGGTTTTGTTCTTCTTACTTGAGGAGTGGAGTAGTTGTGTTAGAGGCAGTTCAGAGAAAGTTCACTAGATTAATGCCAGAGTTGAGGTGTTTGTCTTGTGAAGAAAGAATGAGCAGTTTAGGCCTATACTCACTAGAGTTTAGAAGAATACAACAAGATCTACTTGAGGTATCTTAGAAGCTAAATGGGGTTGATGAAGTAGGTGCAGAAAATATGTTTCTTCATGTGGACAATTTAAAATGGGAGGTCACAGTTTTGGGATAACGAATAGCAGATATAAAACAAAGATAAGGAGGAATTACTTCTCTCAAAGGGTTGTGAACCTGTGCAATTCACTCGCACAAAGTGCAGCGGATGCTGGGCCATTGTATAAATTTAAGGAGGAGAAAGATTGTTAATTAGTAATGGGTTGAAGAATTATGGAGAGCAGACAGGAAAGTGGAGTTGAGTTGAGATCGTGATGAGATTAGCCATGATTGTGTTAAAAAGCAGAATAGACCTGAGGAGCTGAATTGCCTCCTCCTGCTCTGGATTCTTTTGTATTTGTGTAAAGTGCAGGCCTGCAGAATGCAAGAAGGCAAAGAATGGGTTTCATGGCCGAGTGTTTGAGTAGGTGTGGTTCGTCCGATGGTTACAATGGGGGAAGTATTCCAGGCCTGAAACACATCTGGTCTCTGTTTCAAGGTGTGGGGCTGGATGAACACAGCAGGCCAAGCAGCATCATAGGAGCAGGAAAGCTAGA
>JAHRHZ010000013.1:54638510-54676570 GCA_024137785.1 Ginglymostoma cirratum
GTTATATCCCTCTGTGCCCCCACCTTAATGTGTTTCAGGCACGGCATAACGTTGGATTTTTCTGCTGTCAGCTCCTTTCTTCTAACCAAAAATCCACAAACAAGACTATCCAGGCAGATCCGTTGTTCCTGCGTGTTGCTGCCCCATGGAACTTATCTCTTCCTACTTCAACTTGATGTTTTTTCTCCCCTTGTCCATTCCCTTCCCACTTATATCCACAGTTCCTCTAATGCTTTATATCAGTTTCAGAATTTCCAGGTTGCGGGCTCTAGTACCTCTTCCTTTCCATGGCCATTCAATCCCATTACATGTCCATCCCCCATGAGGATGGTCTCTGGGCTCTCTGCTTCTTTCTGGAAAGAAGACCTGAACCGTCCCCACCCACCATCACTCTTCTCTGCCTGGCCAATCTTCTCCTCACTTTGAACGACTTCTCCCTTAACTCCTCTCGCTTTCTTATGGTCAAAGGGTACCCGCATGGGCTCCAGTTATACCTGTCTCTATGTGAGATACATGGATCATTCCATATCTGGTCCTACTCTGGCCCCCACCCACCCACATTTCTCCAGTACATTGATGACACCATTGGTGCTGCTTCCCTTCTCTCATTCGAAATAGGAAAAATTTATCAATTTTGCTTTCAATTTTCACCCTGCTTTCACCTTCATCTCCAAATCCTCTCTTCCCTTCCCCCATATCTCCTCTTTCTTTTCTGAGGATAGGCTGGCCACCCATGTCCACGACAAATGCACCAACTCCCACAGTTGGCTGGACTCTACATCTTTGCACCCTGCTTCCTGTAGAGAGTCCACTCCATTCTCCCAGTTCCTCTGTCTCCATTGCATCTGTTCTGATGATGCCAACTTCTGTGGGCCCCTCAGAAATGTCCACCTTTTTCTTCAACCGAGGATTCCTCACCACTATGGTTGACAGGGCGCTTTAGCCGTGTCCGACCAATCTCCCACAATTCTGACTTCACCCCTTCACTTCTCTCCCACGACAGCAATAGGGTCCCCTGGTCCTCAATTGCCATCCACCAGCATCAGCATCCAAAGAATCATGAGCTGCCATATCTACTGCCTCCAGCAGGATGCCGCCAGCAAACATATATTCCACTACTCTCGCTTGTGAGCATTTTGCACAGACCATTCCCTCCAGGACACTTCGGTCCACTCCTCTTTCACTCCCAACATCTCCTCGCATTCCCACAGCACCTTCCCATGCAAGCTTACTTCCTCCCTCCTCACTATCCAAGGCCCCAGACACACCTTCCAGGTAAAACAGTGATTTACCTGCCCTTCGCTCAATCTAGTCCACTGTATTTGCTGTTCATGATTGGTCTCCTCCACACTGGGAAGAAGAAATGCAGATTGGGTGATTGCTTTGCAGAATGCTACATTCTGTCTGTAAAAAAGACCCTGAGCTTACGGCTCCTTCCACTTCAACACACCACTGTGTTCCCTGGCTAACATCCCTGTTTCTGCTGCCTGCTGCAGTGCTCCAACAAAGCTCAGTGCAAGCTGGAAGAACAGCACCTCATTTTTTCCACTTAGAAATCTTGCAACCTTCTGGACTCAATATCAAGTTCAATAATTTTTAGAACCCGAACACCTTCTTCTACGTCTATTACCCACCCCTGGCCCTGTCATGACATGTGCTGCTTTCATCACAGCCACACTATTTTCATTAACTTCTGGTCCCCATTATCAGTTTTTCTCCTCCCCTGACATATTGTTATCCATCGTAGATAACAAGGTGTAAGAGCCTGATGAACACAGCAGGCCAAGCAGCATCAGAGGAACAGGAAGGCTGACGTTTTGGGCCTAGACCTTTCTTCAGAAAATTGTCTAGGCCCGAACGTCAGCCTTCCTGCTTGTCTGATGCTGCTTGGCGTGCTGTATTTATCCAGCTCTACACCTTGTTATCTCAGATTCTCCAGCATCTGCAGTTCCTACTATCTCTGATATTATTATCCATCCCTCCTTCTGCCCAACTGTCCTTCTTTCTCTCTCTCTCTCTCTCTCTTGGCTCCATCTCCACCTATCCTCCCACTCTTCCCACCACTCCCCATCCCCACCCACTGTCTTGAACATTTATACCACTTTTACCTAGCCACTACTAGTTCTGAAGAAAGATCACTGGATTTTAGACGTTTACTCTGCTTTCTCTCCACAAATACTGCCAGACATGCTGAGTTTCTCCAGCAATTTCTATTTCTGTTGCAGTCTCATTTTGTTTAATTAGACAATAAAAGTCTTGGTGCATCCCAATTTGCTATATGGGTGAGTGCGAGGAATCAACCTGGTGATGCATAACTTGTCATCTAATGAGTAGCTTATTCGAGAAAATTGCAAAAGTATTCCCCCCTCAATACAAGTATTTTGTGAAGATTTAAAATGTAGGTCTTTTGCTGGAATTTCATGGTTGAAAATCAAATTCCTTACACTGTTTGCTTTTTGATCAATGCCCATTCACTGGTCTTATCCCAGATTTCAGCTGGTAGTTCTGCCACCCCATTTTCTACCTTAAATGCCCAGAATTTCTCAAAACAGGCTGCAACTTAAAATAAGTTCCAGCTCAAGCAGCCATTGGGGAAATAGCTGAAGGATAACCACTGGGTGGCACTAAATGAACTGCAGATGCTGGAGTCAGAGTCAATGCAGTGTGGAGCTGGAGGAACACAATGGGTCAGGCAGCCTCAGAGGAGCAGGAAAGTGGACCCTTCATCAGAACGCCTTCACTAAATGGTTGTGTATGATAGTTAAATGCTGAATTTCTACTGTAGGTAGTGCTTGAGAATCACAGGCTTCTACACCAGCACAATTCACTGGTGCTGAGTTCTACTGCACAGTGTCTCAGTGGTTAGCACTGCTGCCTTGCAGCGCTAGGATCCTAGGTTCAATTCCAGCCTTGGGCAGCAGTCAGTGTGGAGTTTGCACATTCTCCCTGTGTCTGCATGGGTTTCCTCCAGGTGCTCTGGTTTCCTTCCACAGTCCAAAGATGTACAGGTTTGGTGGATTGTCCATGCTAAATTGCCCATAGTGTCCAGGGATGTGGATTAGCCATGGGAGGGGTCTAGGCCTGAAGTGTCAGCTTGCCTGCTGTGTTCATCCAGCTCTGCACCTTGTTATCTCATGAGGAAAAACACTATTTGGACATGTGTAATTCAATTCTAAAATAATTTCCAGCAAAATAGGTGTGAAACTGTAATATCATAAACCTGTCTTCTTAAACATTATTAACCCAAAGGACATTTGAAGCATGTTCTTTTTGTTTTAATTTGAATTAACCTTAGAACAGTGAAGTATTTATCCTGAGAATATTTTCTTTTAACCCATTGTAATTTATTTAATGGCGTTGATTTATTGGGTAGACTTCTAGATCACATAGTCTGGTGGAATGGGTGGACATATGACAGATGAAATTTACTGCAGACAATTGTGAAGTGAAACATTTTGGGAGCAAAACCGAGGAGAGGAAATATCAAATAAAGAACGCAATTCTAAAGGTAGTGCAAGAGCAAAGAGATGTCAACAGAAATTGTTCAAAAGTGGAAGGTCAGGTTGCTAAATCGGTTGAATAGGCATACTGGGCTTTTTAAATAGAACCATAAGTGACTAAGCTATGATGAAGCTCTACAAACTGTTTTGGCTTCAGCTGCCACATTGTGACCAATTCTGGGCATCACAAACATGAGAACACTGGGAGAGTTTGAGGGAATACAGAAAGAATTTACAAGAACATTTCTAGGAATAAGTGACTTCAATTACAGGAATATTTTGGAAAAGCTTGCGCTGTTCTTAGAGAAGGTTGAAAGGAAGTTTAAAAGATGTGCTCAAAATCAGGAGGAACCTGGACAAAGTGGTTACAGAGAAATAGTTTTCATTGATGGAACAGTCAAAAACTGGAGGACATTGATTTATGACGATTGACAAAAGAGGCAACAGTGACAATAAGAAATTATTCAGCAAGTAGTTCCAATAAGCATTGCACTGCCTGAGTGTGTACTCATGACATCCTGACTCTTGTTTCAATTCCCTGACCAATAAAGGCAAGCATGCCATATACCTTCATTACCACCCTATCTACTTGGGTGGCCACTTTCAGGGAGCTATGGACATGAACCCCAAGATCCTTCTGTACACCAATGCTGTTCAGGGTCCTGCCATTAACTGTACACAATTCATTAACACTTGACCTCCCAAAGTGCAGCACCTCACACTTACAGAGATTAAACTCCATCTGCCAAGTGTCCATCCATATCTGCAACTGATCTATATCCCACTATATCCTTTGACCACCATCTACACTCTACACAACTCCACCAATCTTTGTATCATCTGTGAACTCACTAAATCACCCATCTAAATTTTCATCCATGTCATTTATATATATCACATGCAGCAGACGTCCCAGTACAGATCCCTGCAGAACACCACTAGTCATGGACCTCCAGCCTGAAAAAACCTTTCCACCACTACTCTCTGTCTTCTATGGATAAGCCAACTCTAAATCCACGTGGCGAAGTCACCGTGGATACCATACATCTTAATCTCCCGGATGAGGGACCTTGTCAAAAGCCTTACTAAAATCCATGTAAACAACATCCACTGCTCCACTCTCATCAATCACATTTGTTACCTCCTCAAAAAATTCAACCAAGTGAGTAAGATATGATCTACACTGCACAAAGCCATGCTGACTGTCCCTAATTTGGCCATGCTTTTCCAAATGTGCATAAATTCTATCCCTAAGAATTCTCTCCAATAGCTTCCCAACCATTGATGTGAGACTCACCAGTCTGAAGTTTCCTGGAATTTCCCTATCTCCCTTCTTGAATAGAGGAACAACGTTAGCTACTCACCAGTCCTCCAAGACCTCTCCAGTGCTAGTGAGGATACAAAGATCTTGTTCAAGGCCTCGGCAATCTCCTCTCTTGCCTTTCTCAATTACCTGGGGTAGATACTATCAGGCCCTGGGGACTTATCTACCTTGATGCTCTTCAAGAGATCCAACACCACTTCTTTTTTGATCTAAAAATGCTCTGGCATATTAAAATGATCCACACAAGTCTCATTATCCTCCATATTCTTTTCCTGGGTGAATACTGATGCAAAGTATTCATTTCGGATCTCACCCACATTCTCTGCCTCTAAGCACAAGTTCCCTCTTTTATCTTTAAGTAGTCCTACCTTCTCCCTAGTTATCCTCTTGTTTTTGAAGTATCTATAGAATGACTGGGATTCTCTTTAACCCTACTTGCCGAAGTCATTTCATGGCACCATCAATGGTCTCCGAATTCCCTGCTTGAATACTTTCCTTCTTTCTTTATATTCCTCACAGGCTCTGTCCAATTTTAGCTTCCTAACCCTTACATACTGCTTCTTTTCTCCTTTTGACTAAATTCGCAACCTCCCTCATTATCCAACAGTCCCATCTTTGTCCTTCCTCCTTTCTGGAACATGTCAGCCTTGCAGTCTTGCCAGTAGGTCTTTAAACAGTTCCCATGTCAAATGTGGACTTGTCTGACAACAACTCCTCCCAATTAACACTCCCTAGCTCCTGTCTAATACTGACATAATTTGCCCTCCCCCAATTTAGTATCTTCCTGCAAGGTCCTGAATTACCCTTATTCATGGCCATATTAAAACTTAAAGGTTATGATACTGTTTCCAAAATGCTCTCCTACTGAAAGATCAGATACCTAGCCAGGTTCATTAGCCAATACAAGGTCCAGTATGACCTCTCCTCTAGTTGGACTATCCACATACTGTTTCAAAAAACCCTCCTGGATGCACTTAACAAATCCTACCCCATCTAAGCATCTTGCCCTTAGGGTGTCCCAGTCAATATTGGGGAAATTAAAGTCACCCACTATGACAACTTGATTTTTATTGCACCTTTCCATAATCTGCCTACGTATTTGTTACTCAATGTCTTAGTGGTTGTGGGGAGCTATAGTATAATCCTATCAGAGTGATTTCACCCATTTTGTTTTTGAGCTCTACCCATATTATCTCAGGTGGATGAGCCCTCCAGCATGTCCTCACTGAATGCAGATGTAACATTTTCTCTGACTGGTAATGCAACTCCTCCACCTCTTTACCTTCCTCTCTAACTCATCTAAAACAACAAAACCCCGGGACGTTGAGCAGCCAGCCCTGTCCCTCTCTCAACCAAGTCTCTGTAATGGCCATAACATCACAGTCCCATGCACTGATCCAGGCTCTATGCTCATCTGCCTTACCTATAATACTCCTGGGGTGGAAATAAACACATTTCAGCCCATTAGTACCATTGTTTTCATTTACCTGTCTCTTCTGCCATCAAACCTCACACTTAGGTGGTAAAGTCACCAGAGTCCTAGAGGATCATGGGGCTGTTCTCTCAGACAACTGGTGGTGGTTTAACCTGAGGGTCACCATGTGTCATGCAAGAGGTGAGGTTAAGAAAGAGAGTCCTTCACAGTAACCTTGGCCAGTTTAGGAATTGAACCTGTGTTGTAGGCATCACTCTGCATCGTAAACCACACTTATGTAATTAGAAGCTGAAAGCAATCCTGTGACAGTAATAGTTTTAGGTTGCAACTCAAGGTCTCAAGACTCTCATCAATGATGAAAGCCACGGTTGAGTTTAGACCTCAATCAAGAAGAACTCTACTGATGAAACTGAATCTACCTTGGTTCCTAGGAAGTAAGGTGAATTTTATAGACTCAATTGTAGATGCGTTAAACAGTACAGATTGCTTGGCACACTCTCAAACAATTGCATGAAATGCCAATGCTGAATTACCAAATTACAGTTGCTGGCCAGACCAAATCTCTGTGCTCAGCATGTTAAGTTGTTTCTCTGTCAAACAGACTGTGACTTTTTCCAATTTGGAATTGATTGTCTTTGCTTGCGTTTTGCAGGCAACAAATGTTCTTTACAGTCATTCAATAAACTGATTTCTCCCCAACTCTTATCTAGACAGGAGGCTGTGCTTTAGCTCCATTTCAACCTCCAGGTTGACAGCAATCATCACCAATTACAACCTAGTAACTGACCCGAACGGTGGAACCCCAGGCTTCAACCTTACTTAGAAAGCCTGGACAATCCTCAGCCACTTGATAACAGACCAGGGAAGAGGTGACCACATGAGGAGCTGCTTGAGTGGTAACTGTGGCCATCCAAATCAAATCATCACCCACATACAGAACTTGTGCCCTGAAAGATCCAGTCCTTGTGGCATCTACACCATTCACAGTTGTGGCAGCAGAAGCCATTGAATGGTTTGTTAATCTTGGCATCAAACTTTAAATGCTTCCCATCCATGCAAAAACAAATAAAGAAAATCATGTTCATTGATGTGAAATGTTACAACTGAAACTGACTTCCAGACAGTCCGATGTCAATGGAGTTCAATCTGGGCAAATGCGAGATGATGCATTTTGGAAGATACAATTCAAGAGCAAACTATACAGTAAATGGAAAAGTCCTAGGGAAAATTGATGTACAGAGAGATCTGGGTGTTCAGGTCCATTGTTCCCTGAAGGTGGCAACGCAGGTCAATAGAGTGGTCAAGAAGGCATACGGCATGCTTTCCTTCATCGGACGGGGTATTGAGTACAAGAGTTGGCAGGTCATGTTACAGTTGTATAAGACTTTGGTTCGGCCACAGTTAGAGTACTGCGTACAGTTCTGGTCTCCACATTACCATAAGGATGTGGATGCTTTGGAGAGGGTGCAGAGGAGGTTCACCAGGATGTTGCCTGGTATGGAGGGCGCTAGCTATGAAGAAAGGTTGAGTAGACTAAGATTATTTTCATTAGAAAGACGGAGATTGAGGGGGGACCTGATTGAGGTCTACAAAATCATGAGGGGTATAAATAAGGTGGTTAGCAAGAAGCTTTTTCCCAGAGTGGGGGACTCAATTACTAGGGGTCATGAGTTCAAAGTAAGAGGAGGAAAGTTTATGGGAGATATGCGTGGAAAGTTCTTTACGCAGAGGGTGGTGGGTGCCTGGAACATGTTGCCAGCGGAGGTGGTAGACGCAGACACGTTAGTGTCTTTTAAGATGTATCTGGACAGGTACATGGATGGCCAGGGAGCAAAGGGATACAGACCCTTAGAAAATAGATGACAGGTTTAGACAGAGGATCTCAATCGGCGCAGGCTTGGAGGGCCGAAGGGCCTGTTCTTATGCTGTAATTTTCTTTGTTCTTTGTCATTCTGAAATGAACAGTGATAGGAAAGATCAAGTACCTTGTGACAGGGAAAGCCCAAGGGATTGCATATCAAGTATCAATTTTACATTACATACAAGCACATAAAAAGCATCTTTGTATTTTGCAATGCCTCAACTTCATAGATGTTGCAATTCCTGTGGTTCTACAATTTCCATTTACTACTGTTATCTATTTAAAATCTGATAAAGCTGATGAATAGTTCAAAATTGGAAAATCATGTGAGCAAACATAATATATATTTAATATGGCAAAATACATCAATGGGGGATCTTTGCATAATTTCTGGTCAAAGCCTACTCCAGATCAGAAGGGAAGCAGCTTGATTACAGGTACATCTTTGGGTCGAATCTTTCCAGCCCTTGAACAATGTGAGACCTGATAAGAAGTTTGGGAAAATCAGTGAGATGCCCAGTGAGGGCCTTCCTAACATCAAGATCAAAAAGTCCATTTTCCAACCATGCACTGGAAGGTGAGACTAGTCTTGCTAATGAGAGGCCTATTTGAATGGATTATCACTCATCAGTACCCTCACTATGACATAATCTTGCCTCATTAATATGCAGCTTCCCATTCTGCCACCAACCCACATCACTGGATAGAAACCCATGTTTAGAATTCCCAACATAAAAGCCTGAGCAGTCAACTGGCAATTCAAACTTGCAACTTGTTGCTCTGGTCTCGTCTGGCCATCTCAGAGCAGTTACCAACAGTGGTCACACAAGCTCCATACCCACAGAAATTGGTCCTCAACATGTACTAGCCTCACACCATCATCGTAGCACATATTCAATCCACTTACTTGCTTTTCAATCGCTCAATGTGAAAAAAATAACTGTTCTTTTAGCCTGACTTACTGCAGCATTTAAAGTTTCCCCTTTTATACATGCAAGGTTTGATTTTGACTAGCCAATTCTCAGTAGCTGGTCAGCTCACTGGCTCAACACACATTCAGGAGTGTTCCCACAGACCACTGCCTTGCAATGTAGCTTGTATATCTGTCCCTGAATTGAAGATCTCTTTAGTTCTTGAGCATATTTAATCAGGTCTGAAATGTTTTCTGCATCATTTTCGAAAATATCCTACCATGTTAAGTGCTACCGCGAGGTTTGTGATGTTCAGTATCATCAACAATCAATAGCCGTTTCATTTGAAGTTTTTTGGATTGTCAGCTTTGTTATCTCTTTTTTTTCTTGAAGTCCAATTATCTTAGTTGGGTCTATTTAGAAATAGTGCTGGCCATTGCTGCTCACTATATTGTGGCAGGGACCCATTGTTCTCATTATGTTGTTTTTGGGTTCCTCAAGTCTAAGTGAATAGAGTAGAGTGACTCTAGTGTAGATTAGGACATCCACCTTTTTGATTCAATAAGAAATGTCTTGTTGAGTAATCAAGATGAAGTTTATCCCATGACTGCAACTATTTACAGATTGCATGAATACGCCGTCCATTACTCCAGAGTGTGCTAAGAGCACACTCACCCTGGGGCTGCCTCCACCAAATTCCTTCGTGACTCTGATGAAGTCACCATGAAATCATTACCATGGGTTGTGCTTACAACACTCAATCAAGTTTTAACTCTTTCAGATCCATATACAACAGCAGTTTACTGTCAATTCACATTGTTGTGAGCTTGGAATCACATGTCGGCCAGACTGGCTAAGGATGGCAGATTTCCTCCCCTAAAGAATAATAGCACTCCAGAAAAATAGATAATACACCTGACCTAATAGAAATAAATAACAAAATCAGTTGTTACTATGAGCACTGGTTCTAAAATACCTTCAGTTTATTTCTTTGAGGTGTATTACAGATCTCAACCAATGTCATATTTAAAAGAATGTTCTGATGAAGGGTCAGTGGATATGAAACATTAACTCTATCTCTCTCTCTGTCCACTGGTGCTACCAGACCTGCTGGGATTCTCTAGAAATTTGTTTTTGTTTCAGATTTCCAACATCCGCAGTTCTCAGTTACACTACCATGTTTAAAAGCTGCTGATGCCTACTGCCTTCAACAACTCATTATTAAAAATGGTCCATGAGTTACAGAAACAATTTGTGCACTGTGAATGTAAAATTATGTAACCAGTTAATTACATGAAGCATCACCTATCATTGACGACAGTGTACAGGACCCAGGCCTCAGAAATCTCAAGCTCTTCGATTCAGCAAAAGTTACGGTCTTGAGAGTTTGACATATAATTAAGCAGGAATAATGTTTTACAAGATGAAAATGAATCAAGCAATATTGAAATTTATATCAGGTGAGTTAAAATCAGCTGATAAATGTGTGTTAATCCACTAATTTAAAGTTTTATATTCAGGGTAAAAAAAACTGTCATACATTGTAATTCCTGAACAGTAAATAAACTATTGAATAAAGCCAATTGTATAATGGACAAGACTGGAACCATGAATATGTAAATGAAGATTTAAGGTGAACAGGTGTAGAAACCATGCCTATAAAACCATTATTTAATTGAAATGTATAAATTACATCTCTGACCCAGATTCCTCCACACACAATTTCCAAAACTTCAGTGCTGTGATGGGAGATAGTGACGTAATGGAAATGTTACTGAGCTATTAATATAGAGGCCAGGCTAATGAATTGTGAACATGGGTTCAAATCCCAAGTCATGGAATTTAAATTCAATTAATAAAATCTGGAGTGTAAAGCTAAAGTCAGTAATGGTAATAATGAAAATTCAGTTCTTCAAAAATAATCTGGTTTATTAATGTCCTTTCGGGAAGGAAGGCTACCACTTTTACCTGATCTGATCTACGCATGACCCCAGATTTATAGCAATGTGATTAACTCTTATCTCTCCTCAGAACTGTCCACAAACCACATGATTCAAGATTAATGAGGGATGGGCAACAAATGATAGTCTTGCCAGCAACATTCACATCCCATTAAAGAATAAAATGAAAGGGTGAAGTGACCTCCTGCTGTGCCGCATGACACCATGAATAATAGGATCACAGTCATAGCTTTCCACAGAACTGCACATTAATTCCAAAAAGTTGTGCTGGGCATTGAACTTACTTGTCTATATCTAAGAAAAGGCATTTCACTGCCCCACCCAAGAGCAACAAAGGTCTCTTGATCACCTATAAACTGTATACCCCTACCCTTGGTAAGGCTATATTTTTAAATTCCATGGCAGCTAAACTGATATGTCGTTCTCTCTATTTCAAGATGATCTAGGCTATTCATTTACAATATCACAGAAGATCACCTGACTTTTAATTAAAGTTCATTTTTATAATAAAAACCAAGAACCTTTAATTATATAAAAAAAAACAAGGATAGTGAGGCTGAGGAACTCTTATTGTGTTTGTCACTTCCATTGACAACTTTAATATATAGTACCAAAATTATTCCAGATGGTTTACAGTGAACTCACCACATCCACTCAGTTCAGCACATGGTCAGTAGGAGCAGTGTATACTATCTACTTAGATGTACTGAAGAAAAATTCATGAAAGATCCTTCGGCAATACTTTCCAAACCCATGTCCACAACCATCTAGAAGTACAAGTATGGCAGCTACTTGGGAACACCACAACTTGCAAGTTCTCCTTCAAGCCACACACCATCCTGACTTGGAAATACATCACTGCTCCCTCGGAATCGCTGGGTCAAAATCCTGGAATTCCCTCCCTAACGACATTGTGAGTCTACCTACAGGACATAGAATGCAACAGTTAAAGAAAGCAGCTCATCACCACCTTCTCATGGTCAACTAGGGATGGTCAATAAATGCTGGCCCACATCCCACAAGTGAATTTTTTTTAAAAAGACTGCCCCCGGAATATTGCGTGTAGTTCTGGTCCTCTTGGCTAAGGTGCTCTTGGGGCGGCATGGTTGCTCAGTGGTTAGCACTGATGCCTCACAGCACCTGGGACCTGGGTTTGATTCCAATCTTGGGTGATTGTCTGTGTGGAGTTTGCACTTTCCCCCTGAGCCTGCGTGGATTCTCTCCGGTTTCCTCCTCTAGTCTAAAGATGTGCAAGCTAGGTGGATTGTCCATGCTAAATTGCCCATAGTGTCCAGGGATGTACCGGCTATGTGGATAAGCCATGGGAAGAATGTGGGGTAATAGGGAGAGTTGGTGCAGACTCGAAGGACCGAATGGCCTATATCTGCACTGTAGGGATTCTATGATTCTAAACAAATATACTTGTCACAGAGTGAGTGCAGCAGAGGTTGACCAGACTGACTCCTGGGATGTTGGGACTCTCCTGTGTGGAATGATAAGCCAATATTCTTTGGAGTTTAGAAGAATGAGATGCAATCTCATAGAAACTTACAAAATCCTCAGACATATTAGAAGCAGAAAGGATGATCTGGCTGTAGGGCCTAATCCATGGGCCATAGTCTCAGGCTGAGATGAGGATGGACTTCTTCACTCAGAGGCCTATTCCAGAAGGTTGTAGAAGTTCAGTCATTATGTAAGTTCAGAACAGAAATAGATGGATTTCTAGTTACTTGTGACATCAAGAGATACGTAGATATGTAGGTATTGAGGTAGATGATCACCCACAATCTAAAATGGCAAAGAAGGACCCAGGAGCTGACTAGCCTACTCCTGCACCTATGTTTCGATATTCCTATTCAGTACTATCCCTCATCCAGCTTCAATATATACTTTCAGTAATTTCTTATCTACGATTACTAATGTAAACAAATCAGGTTGATGAAGAAAGAAATAAAATCTTAAATATTTGTTTCAAATTCTATGAAAATCTTGTGCTCAGGCTGTAATTAAAATAACTGAAGTTGTTGAATTAAATAATATCATCAATATAACATCTTAAAAATAGGGAGAACTGTGAATATGACTATAGATCTTATACTAATGATTACACAAAGCAGCAGCCATATTTTGGTTTAAATGTTTACAAAGATTGTGACTAAACACAACGATTACAAATGATTTATATTATTTATTAAACACTGTGATAGCCATCCTCTCAGTTTGGATCTCAAAATAATTTAAACTTTGTCCACATTGTCAAAATCAATATTGGTTCTAAAATCCAATAGAGTGAATACCTTTTCACTGCTTTATTCGGGACTGCTTTCCTTCATCAGTTATTCCTGTGGTACTGACTGAATTGTTTTAGCCACATTTTTTCAGGTTCCTGAGCTTTGGAAGCCCAGCACATGGAAGGCAATAATAAGGACTAGAATGAGGCAAAAATTGGCTGTGTGGTTGATAGAGAAGGGAAAAGATGCAGGCTGCACGAAGGCCAGTTGGGTTGAAAAGTGGTAAATGAAATCCAGTCTGCGCAATACATTTGGGGAGTGCAAATAAGACAAGGGAATGCAAAAGAAATGGTAGGATATTGGAAAGTGTGAAGGAACAGAGGGACATTTGAGTTCATGTCCATAGATCCCTGAAGGTAACAGGATAGGTAAATAAGATGTTAAAGATGCCGTACCCAATGCTTTTCTTCATGATTGAGGCATAGAATAGGACAGCAGAGAAATGATGCTGGAACTACTAATTAAGTAATAGTCAGAGTACTGTGTACTGTTCTTGTCACGGTGTTGTAGGAAGGATGTAGGAAGGAGGGATATGGAGGAGATTTATGAGAATCTTGTCAGGTACGGAGAATTTTAGTAATGATGAAAAATTTGATGAACTGGTGTTGTTTTCACTAGAACTGATGATGTTAATGGAATGTTTCATTGCAGTGTACAAAATTATGAAGGATCTGCTAATGTAGTGAATAAGAAAGAGCTATTTCCCTAAGCACAGAGACTAAAAAGCGAATGTCTTAGAATTAAAATAAGTGATAGAAGGCATTGCGGGATGTTAAGCAGAAACATTTACACTCATACGTAGTGGAGACTGGAACTCATTGGCTGAAATGGTGGTAAATGCAGAAACCCGCACTGAAGTATTTTTAAATGAGATAAGCACTTGAACTGTTATAACCTCCAAGGCTATGGACTAAAAGCTGGCGAGTGGAAATTGTGTCAATCACTCTGTTTTTAAACAATCACTCTGTTTTAAGCCAAAGTGTCATGATGTTAAAACTTTGTGGTGGTCTCCAACCTGAACTCTTCCCTCACTAATTGGAAATCCCACCCAGTAAATGAGACAGCTATTGTCTCCTCGCATTAGCCAAGAATAAATAGTAAACTTCTCCCTATCTCCTCCAATGTTCCTAAATGCTGAATCAAAACAGATATGGGTGGCTCAGTGGTTAGCACTGCTGCCTCACAGTACTAGGGATCCAGGTTCTATCCCAGCCTTGGATGACTGTGTGGAGTTTGCACATTCTCCCTGTGTGGGTTTCCTCTGGTTGCTCTTGTTTCCTCCCACATTCCAAAAATGTGCTAGTTAGATGGATTGGGACCAATCTAAATTGCCCATAGATGTTTAGGTGAAGTGGATTAGCCATGGGAAATGTGGGGTCATAGGGATTGGGTGGGATGTTCACCAGAGAGTTGGTGTGGACTTGTTGGGCCAAATGGTCTGTTTCCACACTGTAAGGATAAACAAGATACCTTGGTTGAGTAGCCCCCAATTATTTATTTCACTCAATACCAACTGGATACTCTTTTGAACAGTTTGAGATGGGCTTGCTAGCAAACTTATCAGCATCAAATAGAGGAGAGAGAAAGTCCATGACTAGAGGAGTAGCTTCCATTTTATTCATGGGAGTGTCTTTTTTCTGATTGGTCTCCCCTGTGAGTGAGCTTTAAGCATGAACAACTCTCTTCCACTAACACACATAATCTCCTATGGATTCTTCCAGGAGTCCAATATATACACTGAAATCTTTTATCAGTTTCTCCTCTACTAGTTGGCAGCAGTCTTTTTTTTCTGCACTCTTGGAACTAGTTGACGGCAGTTTTTGATGTCATAAGGCTATCGAAGTCAAGACATGTCTGCAGACTCAAAAATAAAAAGTGTAGATTGCGGACAATGTACATAGTTTCAACTTCCATTTACTCTGTGTTGCATTGTTACTTGTAACATGGCCATTGGTCTTATAAGTTATTTGACCAGTCCAATGTAATCTCATCCGTGAAGGTATTAACTTCCTTTTCTCAGCAATGGTATTTGGTCTGCAAGGACAGTGACACTTGACCTGTATCAGGTTAAAATTAATATGTTGCCACTTGACATAAACAAGCTCTGTGAAATTTGAATCGATTGGAAGATCAATTTCCTGTAGAACTGCCTCAAGTATCTTTTCTAAGTTATAGGGTTGAACCTTATTTTCTTTGGCTAGGTGCCCCTCCCCCTGCAGAATATTTAAAAGGCCACTGTGCACCCAGATATGCACTGACATTCTAAAGCTACTATGCCCAGTGACGGACATAGTTCAAAGATGTTGGAGAAGGGAAGATGGCTCCATGATTCTCTGACAAGCTTCTGGAGGTCCTGGCCAACGGCAAGTGCAAAGAAGGGGCTTCCGCTTCCCAGAAAACTGGCAGAGGAGGCCACGCCACCAAACCCTGGAATGATTTTGCCACCAGGATCAGTGCGATCTCAACAGTGCAGAGGAATGGCTAGCAGCAGCTCAGGATGGTCAATCACCTTCTCTGCTCTGCCAAGATAAGTGCCACACTCTCCTCTCTGAAACGTCAAACTTTCTCTACCTCTGCTACTGCTCTCACTTCCAACCAAAGTGCCACTCTCACCTTGGATTCTACATCTTCCCTCCCTCCCTCTCATTCTCCCCGTGCCCCCCAAACTCTCACATTAACTAACCCTGCATTGCCTCTGTGCTGCCCATTGACTACCTCTGGAAACCTCACCATTTTTTGATCACCTGCACTAACAGTCATGCCATTCTTTTCGGCCATCTCAATCCCTCTATTTCTCTCATTCCAAGAGAATATAACCCACAGTAGGACAGAATGGGCTCAGACAGGTGGAGGGGTATCTGACGTCAGGCTCCTCAGTTTCTACTGGGAAAGAATCCTGGAATTTGTAGAAGAGCAGACAATCATCCAGAGTAAGTATCACTTTTCATTTCACTATAATTTTCACATTAACCCTGCCGTCAGTGTCATTCATTGCACATCACCTCTAATGACTAGCTGTTTCGCCTTCTCTCTTTCATCATGCAGGTACCAGTGGATGTGGACAACCTCTATGGAGAAATGACCTGTTTTACTAGTAGCCTGAGGGGGAGAGTTCAGAGACCTCAGAGAAAGCATCAGCAAGGCTTCCTCTTGCATTCTCCACTACCTCAGATACTGACTCCTTAATGGGAAGGTCAGATTTAGAAAGTTTGAAAGTGTAAGGTGGTGAGCACCTCACTGTTACAATTCTGCAGTTCTGCAAGGACAGAACATCCCGGTTCACTAGCACTCGGAGGGCTGTCAAAGGCCAGGCACCTGCTCAGCCTTAGGCAAGAAAGGACCTTGTAGAGAGTTGGCAATCTGGGACTTCATCCACATGCACAGGGAGGAACAGGAGTGACAGTCAGGAATATGGGATACAATAATCCTCTCGCCCAGATACTCAAATGGAACTACCCTCTGATGGGCCACTGTTTGGCATTTAAGATGGTCTCCATTTCCTCAGTGAGACTTTGCTTTTCAGGTAACATCACTCAGGTATTGATTTACTTCCTGAATCAGCAGTTTGGTATCACTCTTTCAATTCCAAATCTGTTTGTGACATTGCTGTTAAAGAAGGTGAGAGTAATATATCAGTCTCATTCACATTTCTTTCATCTCTTTTAGTTATCTTTTTGTTAAATGTGTCCGTTAATTGAATCTCCAAATCATCTCTCTTTTTCAGAGACTCCTTTTCTTCCTGTCTGGTTTTGTGATTGAGATCTAGTTGCAATACAGTGAGGAAAAATTCTTTTTGGTGTTTCTGCCAATGTTCTGATTCTTTTACCTCCACTGGTTGTTCTACCACCTTTGGTGAAGCCAAAATTTTAGAACCTGCCAGACCATTTCCCAAATTAAAGTCAGTTTCTTCGAAGGGAATTTGTTTCATGACTCCAACTCTCATTTCTCTATTCACCAAGTCACTGTTTAATCCAACTCATTATAATGAAATCAGTTTGTAACCTTTAAGTCACTTGTGGCTTTAATTTACAGACTGGAATTGCAAATAACTTCTTCTAAGAGCCATTGGACATTTAAGCTTAAACATTTTCAGCTTTAAGTAATCTCTTCAGAGTTTTATCCCAATACTTCTTGCCTGGCAATAACAGTAACTCTTTACTCCAAAATGAATTAGTTTTACCAAATCTTTCCCTTTTCAGGAGAATTGGCCTATACAGAAATCTTCATCCAAGGACTTCACGAAACTCAAAATAAAACAAACAAAAATTCTCTCTGTATCTAAGGAATGGGTGTTTTCCTTAAACTTAAAAACCCAAGTTACAGAAATCTGTACAAAACTTGACACCCCATTATTTACCTTGCTGGGACACAAAACAACCCAAGATTAAAGAAAAACCATTAGTGCTATACAAAAATCTATTAATTCTAAAGCTAGGCCTTGAAAACTGTTCAAAAAGAAATCACCATGGCTTCAGAAGTACTTAGATGTTAATTACTAACTTCAGACACACAGAAAACCCACAAGTTATTAACTCAAAAAAGCCCCAACTTACAATAAAAGATAATAAATATATATAAATCACCCAGTCTACATCACAATGCAAACAGACACATTAAGAGTCAAGACACAATTATTAAGGTGGAAAACAAACAACAAAGTCATTGAAGTGCAGTGTGGCACCATTCCAGGTTACAAGTATTGATGAGATGTTTTCCTTCAGTTCTCTTCTGATCCTTTTCAATTCCTTGAGGAGGACACAAAGTTGTGCACATGCCATTTCTCAGCCTTTCATTCATCTGTTGAGGATTAGTCCTTCCAGTATCTCAGCAGGTGTTTGTACCTTTTCTTAATTCCTTTCAAGAAGGGAATTTGCAGAGAGACGGAGAAAAGTTAATGGCTTGAAATGTTCTTTGACTTCTCCACTGGCAGAAGGGAGAGTCAGAGCGATGCTTTTTCCTTCACAGGCCGGATGTGTCCACTGTAATGTCAAATTTGTTCAGGAAACAATCAATAAGTCGTTATTATGTTTGATGCTCCAGAGTGCATGTAATTGGCCTGTGTTGATAAACTTAACCAAACTAGGCAAAACTGCCCTGGACACACACCCACAGTCAATGTGTCTAGCACCTTCTCCCACTGCCTAAATAGGGCAGCATTGTAAATTCAACATATAAGGAGCTCTGCTAACTCATTTTTAAAAACTGCACAATCTCCTTCCACATCCCAATGATCTAAAACAATATATTTTCCCATTTTTAACACTCCATCTTGTTCTGATGTTGAACTCTCTATCCCTGCCCTCCAATTGTGTTTCAATCAAGCTCATGTAAGCTCAAGAAAACCATGCTTCATCTTTTTGATGAGGCACTTTACAGGTTTGTGGAGTGAACATTGTGTTCAACAATTTCAGGCCACAATCTCTGCCACCATTTTGTTTGCCTTTCCTTTGAAGGTTTCAGATTTACTTCAGTTCCTCTCTTGTTTTTGCTCTTGGAATGCAAATGTTCATCATTCTGTCATTACAGTCCTGTAGATTCGTTCCTTTATTTGAATTCATTGCCACTCACTTTGACCTCGCACATGAAATCTTTTGTGATTTAACCTACCTTGTTTTCCATCTTTTCATGGACTATCCCACCTGTTTTATTTTTAAATTCGGCTTTCTCTCTTTCACTTATTTATGATCTATTATATTTCTATTTTTTTTCTCAGTTCTGTCGGATCATTAGCCTGAAACATTCACACTATCTCTCTCTTCACAGTTTGCCTCCAGACCTGCTGAGTATTTCCAGCACATTCTGTTTATATTACATTAGACAGTTATATCTGCATTAGGTTGACAACCTTTTACAGATTGCCAATTCACAAGGTATTTGTCAACACAAGTATGTATGCAAATTACAGTAAAACCTTTCTATTATATATATAAAAATATAGAACCAAATGTTGCAGACTTTACCAGTTTGATTCTTGATCCCTGTCAAGTCTCCAGTTTCCAAGTAAGCAATTTTTTTTCAAGGTTGTATGCAAGAGAGCAGGTTTCTCCAGTCAGACAGCCTTAGTCAGCTCAAGAAAATGGGCAGCTTACACTTTTAACACTCCAGTCCTGTTCCCTCTTACATATTTTTGCAATTTCAAGACCTGTAAACCATCTGGCATCCTATTTTTGAGATAGCAAACAGATACAGTCTAATATTACCACATATAACCTAATAATGCCTTCCCCAATAATTTTTCTATTCATTTACGAGGCGAGGGCAACACTGGGGAGGCCAAAATTTATTGCCCAAGTTTAATGGCCCAGAGGGCAGTTAGGACAACCACACTGCCGTTGGTCTCAGTCACATGTAGGCCAGAGCAGGTAAGTGCAGCAGAATTCCTTCCCTAAAGGACATTAGGGAACCAAATGGGTTTTCTGATCACCTACAGTGGTTTCCTGGTCATTACTGGATTCTTACTTCCAGATTTTTATTGAATTCAAATTCCATCATCTGCCATGGTGGTGTTTGAACCCAGGTTCCCAGAATATTAACTGGGTCTCTGGACTAACAGTCCAGAAATAATGCTACTAGATCCTTGTTTCCCCATTGTCCCCCAACAGTGCCTCCTTTTGGATCACCATGCAGGCCAATCTGACACAGTTGGGACATTTCCTAAGATCCTACATTTATCTCCAAGATTCCGATACCAGAATTCAACAAAAGAGGAGCTAATTTGCAGCCACACCAAGGTACTAATGATCTAAGTTAAGCCTGGAATGTTTTATCACTTGTATTTCCCTCTCCTTTTGCCCTTGGAGTACTTTATCTGAAGTGGAAGTCAAAGTATAACACTTAGGTAGACAAATGGCAGGCTGGAAAAACACAGCAAGCCAGGCAGCATCTGGAGGAAAGGAGAAGTCAATGTTTCAGATATGACCCTTCTTCAGGCTGGGATGTGAGGGTAGAGGGAGCTGTAGATAAAGCAGGGGCAGGTAGCAGACTGGTGGTGATAGATGCACACCGGTAGTAGGTATGACCTAGTTGGTCAATGGGAGGGATGAATTCGGTTGGTGGCTGGAAGGGAGGGTCAGAGGGTGGAAGGGTGGAGGTGGGGCTGGAAAGGGAGCTGGGGAGTGGATGAGAAGGTTATTTGAAATTAGAGAATTCAGTGTTAAGTCCTCTGGGCTGTAGGGTGCCCAGGCGGGAGGTTGGGCAGTCCGTTTCAGGCTTGGCGAAGATCCTCGATGAAATGGTCACCGAGTCTACGTTTGGTGTCACTGACATAGAGAAGCCCACATCGGGAGCACCAGATGCAATAGACTATGTTGGAGGAGATGCAGGTGAAGCTCTGACTCACTTGGAAGGACTGGTAAGGGCCCCGGATGGAGGTGAGGAAGGTGGTGTGTGGGCAGGTGTTGCATCTTTAACAGTTAAGGGGAAGGTACCGGGCGGGTTGGAGTGGCTGGTGGCGAGTGTGGCGCAATCTAAGGAATGGCGAAGGGAAGGCAGAGAGGGGTGGGGAGTGGAAGATCTTCCGGGTGGTGGGGTCTAATTGGAGTTGCAGAAGTGTTTGAGCATGATACTTTGGTTGTGGAGGCTGCTGGGGTGGAAAGTGAGGACAAGGGAGACCCTATCTTTCTTATGTTTGGGGAGGAGGGGTTAAGAGCTGTGGAGCGGGAAATGGAGGAGGTGCAGTGGAGGGCTGTCTAGATGACAGTAAGTGTCAGTCCGTAAACTGTCACCGGAAATAGAAATGGAGAAGTCAAGAAAGGGGAGCAAGGTGCCTGAGATGTTCCACTCCCAGGCATCCCAGTTGTCCTGCTATTTCAAACAATATTCTTTTCCTCCTCTCTGTCATCCCAACAGCCCTCCACCGCACCTCCTCCATTCCCCACTCCACAACTCTAAACACCTCCACCCTCACCTTTAGCTTTTGCATTCAACATATCATCCCCAAACATTTCTGCCAACTCCGATTAGACCCCACCACCCAGAACATCTTCCACTCCCCACTCCTCTCTGCCTTCTGCAAGGACCATTCCCTTTGCCCCTCCTTTGTTCACACCACACTCCCCACAAACCACTCCAACCAGCTCGGTACCTGCCCCTGTAACCATAAAAGATGTAACATCTGCCCACACACCACCTCCCTCACCTCCATCCAGGACCCAAACAGCCCTTCCAAGCGAGACAGAGCTTCACCTGCATCTCCTTCAACCTAGTCTATTGCATCCGGTGTTCCCGATGTGGGCTTCTCTACATCAGTGAGACTAAACATAGACTAGGTGACCGTTTTGCCAAGCGTCTTTGCCCGGCCCATAATGGCCAGCCTAACTTCCCAGTCACCGTTCATTTCAACTAATCCCCCCACCACCCCAACTGCCCCTCCGACATGTCCATCCTTGGCCTCCTGCAGTGTCACAGTGAATCAGAATGTAAATTTGAGGAACAAGACCTTATCTTCCACCTGGGCACCCCATAGCCCAGACGACTCAACATTGAGTTCTCCAATTTCAATTAATCTTCCCACTCATCCCCCGGCTACCTTTCCAGTCCCACCTCCTCTTTCCATTCCACCTTCTGACCCTCCCTTCCAGCCACCAACCGGATTCAACCCTCACATCGACCAACCAGGGTCATACCTACTACTGGTGTTCACCTATCACCACCATTCCTCTACTCTTACCCTCCCCCCACTGCACTCTTTATCTGCAGCTCCCCCTATCCCCAACATCCAGTCCTGAAGATGGGAAATACCCGAAATATTGACTTCCCCTTTCCTCCAGATGCTGCCTGGCTTGCTGTGTTCTTCCAAGCTCCTGTTTGTCTACGTTGGATTCCAGCATCTGCAGGTTTTTTTGCCTCTAACAAAGTAAAGCACTTAATTGCTATTAATACCATCTTCATTACTTGAATAATCACTAGTGTTGTGATATGTTTCATGGTCTGTATGCCAGCATACCCTTAGGAGACATGCTCACGATTGCATCGCTGTATCATACCATGTGACCTGAAGATACTCCACTTTAATAGAAGGCATTTGGAGCATGATATGCTGATGGAAGCAATACTGCTGTTTGTAATTGAATAGCCCAGACACAGATGTGCCTCTGAATGTAATATTTGTAATATATTAGTTAGCTATAGTAAGCATCTTTTGAGTGCTTCAAATATTATGTTACGTACATCCTAGTCATGAGGGAAAACATAAGAATTGTCACATCAAGTATGGAATACCCTGCTGGAGGTAAAATAATATCAGACTCCAGCCAGCGTCTGCTGCTATTCTCCCGACTTCCCACCAGTTTCTTCTCAATTCAGCTTAGTTGCTCGGGGAGCCCTCTAACCTTTGGCCAGGTCCAACTGTAACCTTTCACTTGTGGATTTCTTGGCCATCATTAGATTCTTTTTTTCTAGAAAACCTCGTGGTTTTTCTTGATCAATCTTTTAATAGCAGCTGGGCCCTTTACCACCACTGGGTGTTTCTTCTCAGACTGACAGCCACGTTTAACATTAGCTATCATGAGCTGAATGCACAGTAGGTAAAGACCCTGCCTGAGAGATGGAATTCTTCCTCGGTAAAGAAGCCAATGATCTCTGAGTGGAAGGTGTATTTATTGCCACATTCTAATCCTCCATAGAGAAACATCGGGAAGCACCACTGGGTAAAGGAAGTCTGAGATGACTTGAAGGCTTCTATGAGAGGACTAGCCCATACCATTATAGTAAAATCATGACTGATGGATTCAGGGTATTACAGGAGCAGACAGTATAATGTTGTAATTTGATGCAAATTCATTCTGTGGTCATCAAAAGTATACCTCTCCAACTTCGGGGTCTGCACCCCCAGGAACCCCATCTGATCCAGTCACAGTGGCTCATAAAAATTCCAAAGCAAACTCATACAAACCTACACAACTTCCATTTGCATATTCCTATGGCACAGCCATCAGGAATATGCTTGTGTTCACCACACTTGGCCAGAGGCCACATGACCAGTTCCTGCCTCTTCTCAAGTTGTTCAAGAAGATCTAGTCTTTTTACACTTGATACATGAACTGAAGGCTGTTCCAAATCATGAATCCCCGACATCAGATCTAACATAATCTATAAGATCCTGAGCCAACATGTCACATGCTCTTCCCTTGTACAGGGAGTCAGTGATTTTGGTGATGGCTGGTCTTGTAGGTTTACTCTTTCATTTGTACCTTTCATTTGGACCTGCTTGGTCATTAGAACATTTTCATTTGCAAATGTCCTTTCTCTTGAGCCATGCAATGGTTTTAACTGTTCACTTAATGCTACCATGTACCTTTTAACTCTATCTATCAGCAATCTTGCATCTCCACTGCCTAAGGCAGTTCCCTCCTGGAGGTGCATAGCTCTTCCAGTCATTAGTTCAAACAGTGTTAGTCCAGTCATTCAATACAAGATTGCTGTTAGTTGCATAAATATTGCAGGCAGTATATCCACCCTGCCTCTGTCTGTGTATTCTATGGCCTTTGCTATGGCAGATTTGGTTGAATTCATTCTACCATGCCTGAACTCTGGGATAGTACTGGAAGTGGACCTTTTGCTTTATTCCCAGCAACTGGCATACTTTCTAATTTTCCCCTGAAATGAGTGCCTTGGTCAGAGTCAATTTGGAGTCATTTGCTGTATGTCAGTATTGCTTCTTCTGTCAGGACTTCTGAAAAAGTCAAGATGACACAGTCCTCTTGGAGACACTTCCACTCATTGGCGAAAGTGATTTATAATCACCAGACTATATGTTTCTTCCCCAATTATTGGGTAGGGACTTATCAAGTCATTTAGTATGTTCTCCCACAGGTTAAATGATTAACTTGTAGGTATTTCTTTAGCCATGGTAAATTCTCTAAAGCAGTTGGAGAGAAGTAGTCTCCAGAATGAATGGGCTTTCTGTTTTCACAGGACAGTTTACAAATGAGCAAGGTAAACAGAGCAGTACATTAAACAGGTTTCAGCAAGAAACTTCTGAACTTGGAATATTTTAAAATTTGGGGGTTCACACAATAACTTGGGGAAAAAATGATTTGGTTTGAGTTTGGGGCCATTCAGTTCAAGTCTTGAATGAAGTTAGATGTACAACCATTTCGTCCTGTGACAAGAAGGTTTTTAGATCTGTTAATAAAACATTTCCATAGAATAAGTGCTTAGTAATAGTGTCAGACCAGAAGTTTTTAGATAAAACAGCATGATGGCTCAGTGGTTAGCACTGCTGCCTCACAGCGCCAGGGACCCAGGTTTGATTCCAGCCTCAAATGGCTGTCTGTGTGGAGAGTGCACATTCTCCCCATATCTGCGTGGGTTTCCGCCAGTTGGTCCCAAAGCAACCTTCCTCCCAAAGTCCAAAGATGGGCAGGATAGATGGATTGGCCATGATAAATTGACCGAAGTGTCCAGGGATGTGCAAGCTAGGTGGATCAGCCATGGGAAATGCAGGGTTACATGGATAGGATCTGAGTGTGGTGCTCTTCAGATGGTTGGTATGGACTTAATGGGCCAAATTGCCTGCTTCTACATGGTAGGGATTCTATGAATCAAAACTGTGAATAAGTTATTTAAAACTGAGAATATTTAAGCTCAGGTGTATGATGGCTCCTGGGAGATGTTTTCAGATTTTTCAGTTTTGGAGCAGAGGGTCCAGCCTAAAAGGTGTTAGAAAAAAAAATTGTTCTCTGGTGCGAGTACTCGTACCAGAGGTGCTTTTGGGATTTGTACAGGAGTATTTTTAGGATCTGTAAAGGAGTATTTTCGTAATAATGGCATTACCATGTGTTTCCAGTCTTTAAGTTTGTATAACAAGGAAAGAGTCTGGTTTATTTTATCTTCTTTGATTTCGCTTAATAAACTTATTATTGTTAAAACCAAATGTGCACAATTGTGTGCTTGTGTTTCACTAAGAAACAACTTGTTTATACCAAAATAAAACAGAATATGATCTAACAAGCCAGATTTCAGTCTTGGCTTTGACTCACCCAGTTATCAGCCGGGATCATATCAAAAGCATATCATCAATTGTCAATCAATAGGGTCTGTCTGGTTTCAGGGCTGGCCTCCTGTGTATTAGTTTGGAGGTTGCTCCTTGTGCCTCTATCCATAGTTCTTTGACTATTTGCTTAACCACTGCTTTTGCTTCTGGTCTGATAGGGTTGTGCCAGTGAAGTCAGTGCTCTTCACTGGGAATCACCATTGGATCTATTTCTGCCTTCCTGTAATCGTAGTTCTATTTGGCCCATACTCTGAGGAATATGGTACATATCAGACTGTACATTCTGTCTTTTAACCAGTCTTGAGCAATAAACTTGATTACCACTGCCAGGACTGAGATATGACTATAAGCATGTGGCCCTTGTAAATATTATTTTTCTCTTCTTGTAGCTGGCCAAATGACTTGTTTCTTTAGGGGTCCACTACTCCCCTTTCTGCCTCGATCTAACTGGTTTGTTCCAACACTCCTGTAATATGCAAAAATTTCTTTGTGGTGGGCAGTTATTGGTTGTTGATTGAGAACTCTGGCCTTCTAACTACTCTGTTCTAAATATTTGTAAAGCATCTCCCTCACTTCTTCTTGGGGTCAATGCAATCTATTATTCATTCTGGTAAACCCCTTGATTATCTCTGCTTATTCATTATGTTTGCATGGGACCAACTTCCTTACTGCAGTACCTGATAGGGGTTACATTCCTTTCTCCTTCTCTCCTTTTCCCTTACTACAACAATCCTCTGACCGTGTCCCTGTTTTTCACAACTACTATGCCTGAATCTTCCTTTCTTATTCTGTCTGATTCTTTTAACCTTCCTTACTTCTGTCAGGGGTATACGAGGGGTCCCAGCACTCCTTAGATAATTTGCCAAAACCCATTGTGCCCTTGTCCATCAAAAATTTAGTCAGCGTCCCTTTGAGTTTCCACAATGGCTCTTGGTCCGTCATGACTGAAGACTCCAGTCCACCAATTTTCACACTTCAACAGGGAATGGATTACTTTTTGCCCCACCATTTAATTCTCCTGGTTTACCCCGGATATCACACCTTATTTACCTGTGGAACCTATGACGGTTTTTTAATTTTAGCAAGCTACCAGCTCCACTGTTTTACCCTACGGTTGTTCTTTTAATTCATCTGGTTTACCCTAGGAATAATAACTTAATTATCTGAAGAATAGCTGACTTTTTTTTTAATTCCAGCAGGAAATAGTCTCTCCCACTTTAGCCTGTAGCCATTCTTTAATTCATCTGCTATACACTAGGAATAATACATTGTCAACAATACTTGCAACGATACTTGTTTACCTGAGAAAACATGATCCATGAGTTACACTGTCTAAGTTACTTCACTCACAGACCTGTTCCTTGATTTGCATCCTAAATCAGCCCACTACCTTTCCATTCTGAACATTGACTTCTCTATCTAATGGGTTGTAATAGATATACACCCAGCCATCTATTGATGTCAACGTTTCATCCAATATCAATTATTGGGCTCTAGAAATCCTTCTAACTCTACCAAACATTGTGGTAAAATGGCTGCTTTCAAGTTTAAAGGATTAAAGCAAACAAAAATTATTTTACTCAAACATACATACAAGATAGTAGGTCTCCCCAGTCAGAAAGCCTTACCAAATTCCAGAAAATGCTCACATTTGTAGCACTCTGGTTCTGTTCCCTGTTACATAGTTCTACAATTTGAAGACCCATTAGCAATTTGGGATATTCTAGACTCAATTTCTGACTTGAAAACTCTCAATGATTGAGCTTTCGCAACCCTCTTGGGTAGGGAATTCTAAACATTCATCACCCTCTGTGTCTGACATCTATCCTCATTTCAGTCTGAAATGGCTTACACTTTATTCTGAAATTAAGTCCCCTGGTTTGAAATTCCCCATCCAGGATAAATTTCATCTTTACATCCACGCTGTCATGCCTTGTATGCATTTTTCAAGTTTCAATGAGATCACCACTTGTTCGTTGAAACTCTAGAGAATACAGGCCACACAAGTGCAAAGAAATGACCATCTCCAATCATCACCCTTGACATTCAATGATATTTGCATTGCAGAACCCCTTATTAACAACATCATGGGGACTTACATTGACAACAACTGAATTGGACCAGCATATAAGTAATATCAGCAGACTGCAGATGCTGGAGATCTGAAACAAAATTAAAATGTGAAGAAACTCAGTAGGTCTGAGTGGCAGCAATATATACCATTTACAAGATACACTGCAGTAACTCACCAAGGCTCCTTAGATAGCACCTTCCAAAACTGTAACCTCTACTACCTGGAAAGATAAGAACAGCAATGCAAGATCCCTTCCAAGCTACACACAGTCCTGAATTGGAACCATATTGCTGTTTCCTCACTATCTCAGGGTCAAAATCCTGGAACTTCCTTCTTGTAAGTGTACCTACACCACATGGACCACAGTGGTTGAAGAAAGCAATTCACCACCATCTTCTCAAAGGCAATTAAGAATGGGAAATTTCTTCAGTCATGTTGTTTTCTGCCCACACCAAGAGTTTTAAGTTCCAGACAGACTGATTGAGTAAGCAAAGTCAGTAACTGTCTTAGGCCTTGGACTTTTTTTTTAGAACTGTTTATTCTATGTTAAAACTGCATATAAATATACATTTTATTTTGAGTTATAACAGGTTCTAAACTTACTGTTACATTGTTAAGAAACTATTATCTACATGTGTTTCCTGCTTCAAATCTAGTCAATTCCTCCCACACTATGCTATTAGAGCTATGTGTGCAGGAGCTCTGTGACATCATTGCAAAGTTCTCCAGGAACTTAAAGCCCTCACACAACAGAAATAAATGATCATCTAGCCAGTGATGCCACATCCCTTGAATGAATAAAATGCTTCCTTAATGGCTCCTCATAGAGCAATGACGCCATCATAGGGAGTGGTTTGGTGAACTTCCATTTCGCTGCTGCTTCAGCAAGATAAGGAGACCGCCAAACTGTACAAAATACTCTATGGTTTCTCCAAGGCTTTATATAATTGCAACGAGACGTCTTTACTGCTGTACCAACATGTCCTAACCTTTCACATTTTAAGAACTATTCTGTCTTTTTGCTTTTTTCTACCAAAGTATTTAACTTCACACTTACACTACATTCTATCTGCCATTCTTTCGCTCATTCATTTAGCCTGTGCAAGTTCTCTTAAAGCATCCTTGCACACTCCTCACAACTTACAATGCCACCAATTGTTGCATCATCAGCAAATTTGAAAATAATAAAATTGGTCCCCACAGCTAAATCATTTATAATGATTATGAATAGCTTGGTAGCACCTCACTTGTACCAGCCTGCCATCCAGAGAATAATCTGTTTATTCCTGCTGTGTACTTCCTGCTTGTTGTCCAATTCTCAATCTATTGCAGTATATTGCCCCACTAATCCCACATGCACCATTAATTTTGTCAAACGTGGCTTCCTTCTCATATTAATGTTGACTCTGCCGAATTTTACTATTCTTTTCTTAAGTGTGCAGCTATCATATCTCCTTTAATAGGTTCTACTGACATCAAAGTAACTGATCTATAATTTTCCAGTTTCCCTCTTTCTCCCTTCTTATATAATGCAGTTATTTTTGTTACAGAAACCTGATTAAAATCTATTGAATTTTGAAAAGTAATCACTAATATATCCACTAGCTGTAATGACTTTCTTCAATACTCTGGGATGTAGCTCATCTGGTCCAGAGGTTTTATCAACGTTCGAACTAGTTTTCAATTACTGTCTCTCAATTGTTTATCAATCCCTCAGTTTCATAAGTTTTGGTCATTTAGTATTTCTGGAAAATTCTCTGTGTATTCTTCTGTGAAAACTGACACAAAGTAGTTGTTTAAGTCCTCTGAAGAAGGGTCTCGACCCGAAACTTCAACTTTCCTGCTCCTCTGATGCTGCTCGGCCTGCTGTGTTCATCCAGCTCTACAATGTTTTATCTCAGATTCTCCAGCATCAGCAGTTCCTACTATCTCTGCCATTTTCCTGTTCTCCAGTGTATATTCTCCTATGTCCACCTAACAATAACACCACATTTGGCCTAGCTAATCTTTTCCTTATCACATACCTAAAGAAGCTTTCAAAGTCTGCTTTTATTTTCTCTCTTGTTATCTTGAATTCATTCAATGTCTTTTCTCCTTCTTTATCAGTTTCTTGGTCCTCCTTTGCTCAATTCTAAATTTCTCCCAGTCCTCAGGCTTTCCATTTTTTTCTGAATATTCTGACCTAAGCAGTGTTGAGTTTCTTGTGTTGTCAGAACTGCAATATTGAGGCATGCAGTGGCATTCCATCACACATGACTGTAGATGGTGGGGGATTTCAGCTCATCGGGAGTTAAGGCCCTGATTGTAGGCTACCCAGCTCAGGATGTTGATATACCCGGACCAGCTAAGCTTCTAGTCACTGTCCACTGCCAGGATTTTGATGGTGAGGGGATGAAAATAAGGAGGTTATATTTACATTGCATCTCTTAGGTTTTCATGACCATCCTCCTTTGCCTCAGGTATGATTCCAGTGACTAGCTGGATTTCTTTATGATATCCTTTAACGCCAGTTTTGCTACAGTGTCTTGATAGAATGTTTGATTGAATTCTGCCTTGGTGTCACTGTAGCATTTCTTACCCCTGCATTTAAAAATAAGACTTCCACTTACATGTCACCAATTACTTTGAAGTGGTGGGACTATGGTTACGTAAGCAAATGTGGAAGCTGTTTTGTACACAGACAGTAATGAGATGAATGATCAATTAATCTGTTATCAATGGCATTAGCTGAGGGAAGATGATCTGCCAAGATGGTGAAGAAATCTTCTTTGAATAGCATCACTGCCATGTTAAGATCTATAAATGTGAAATCTCATCTCCAGATATCAATAATAAGATATCAGTTTGACAAATGGCTGTGCATTAGTTGATCCCCCTAACATATTTTTCAGCATCTTTGGCAGCAATCGTTTATTTTAAATAAAATGTTTTAAACAGCCTGCCAGATGGCTCTGTTCCTTGCAATAGCTGAAGACTTTGAGAACGTGGTTTTGAAAGCCAGCTGGTTTTATAACACTCTAGCTTACTAAGCGCAAATGGATTTCTGGATAAATATGAAGCCTTTTGGCTTCTTGACAAGTAAAGTGCAAGTAATGATCGTTATTGTATCTTAAGGAGGGATATTGGTCTTGTTTAAACTACTAATGCAATTAATAAGTATATTACAGTGTCATTTATGTCAATAGAATTGTTATGATTTAATCTCATTTTTTTTTGTTACGTTAAATTTGTGTTGCCTGTTCTTTTAAACAGTTGTTGCATGCTGACAATAAACCCTTTACTGTTCATTTAAGAAATCTGACGTCACATGTGGCTAGATCTATTTGAAAGATAGTCTGCACCTCTTAAATAAGTAATGCATTGTTGTTTCAATAAGTGATGGGATCTTTTCTTCCCCAAAAGTAAAACTAGCTTGTGAAACTGAACGTAGAAAAGAGCGATCACCAAAGTTTCCTGATACCACATTGGAGGTTTTAGTGGAAGAGAAGCTCAGCTGCCAGTGGGGACAAGTATTGGATGAAGTCTTTGCCAGAAATATTGCTCCAAGAAAAAGGATGCAGTGAAAAAAGACATTCAGAAATCTGGTTAGACTTGTCAAGGTAAGTGAGTTCACCTTAAATGGCACTGCTTGCCAACTGCACCACTAGAGTCATTCACTGCTCAATCACTGTATGCCCATCACCCACCTACGAAAATTCTGTCAATCAGTAGTCATTTTCAAAATTCATACACTTTATCCCACCCTCACATATCAAGCTATTGCAAGCCTCACATCCACAACTCAGATCAAACACGTTGAGCTGCAGCCAATTCCTGAAACTCTGATGTAGTTAAAATGGCAATAGTTGCTTCCGTCTTTTGAAGGCCAGTCAGGGGTCTGGCAGCTCTTCTGTTGCAGCAGGGCCACTGAAAGCAGTCCACTGTTAGTATTACAACCAGCCAGAACCAACAAACATGAAATCGGCCCCAGATCTCTACGCATTGCATCATGTAAACAGGGACAAGTCGGGCAGACAACACATGTGGGGCAGGGTCAGTGGTTAGGGACTGGGATGCAGTGCCCTCCATGAGGCACAGTGTGCCTGAAAAGGAGGGACCTCTGTCCCCTAAGCCACAAGGAGGCTACCATTCTTTACTGGATGTCTTCCCTACACACCATAGGGCCCTATCCCTCTGGCATTCTGCCTGTGATAGCAGAATAAGGCCCTTAAAATTCACATTAATTAGCTTTTTAAAAACCTTAATTAACATCTGGGTGGAATGTCCATCTCAAACTTCCACACCCTGGATTGAATTGCAGGGAGATGGATAAGTGATGGGTCCACCACAGCCACACATTCCTTCTGAGTTATATGTTCCCTACTTCCCAGTCTGCTCCAGAAAGATGGATTAAGGTCTAGTTTATAACCATGATGCTTGTCCTTCTCTCTTACAGGAGAAAGGAAGGCATAGTGGAACAGAGTTTTCAGAGACAGCAAGTTACGCTGGAACTGTATAAAAACTTGGTTAGGCTGAGCTTGCTCGTTTGAGATGGGCATCGTTGGCTCGGCTAGCGGATTCCTAATGGCTTAGAGATCCCACATTAAGCATGATGTCCGCTGTAGCGTACTTTAATTACATTTGTACAAAATTCAGAGTTCAGATCTGAGGCACAAAACAACGTTATATAATTGAGAAGGTCAGAGCCCATGGGATCCAAAGAAAATTGGCGAATTGGATCCACAATGGTTGAGTGGCAGGAAGCAGAGGTTGATGTCTGGGGGTGTTTTGGTGACTGGAATCCTGTTTCTAATGGAGTCTGTAGGGATCAGTGTTGGGGCCCTAGATGTTTGTGAATACATAAATGATTAAGACTTGAATGTAGGAGGGTTGATCAGTAAGTTCATGGACGATTCGTAAATTGATAGAGTAAATTGGATGAGAATATTGGAGGCATGGTTAGCAAGTTTGAAGATGACACCAAAATTGGTGGTATAGTAGACAGTTAAGAAGGTTATCTAAGGGTACAATGGGATCTTGATCAACTGGGCCAGTGGGCTGAGGAATGGCAGATATCTCTGGACACTTAATGTAGCAGGACAGGTAGATAATGTAGTTAAGAAAGCAAATGGGTTACTTGCCTTTATTAGCCATGCCATACAGTTTAAGAGCAGAGATGTTTTATTGCATCTATATAAAATGTTAGTTAGACCACAACTATAATTTTGTGTGCAGGTCTGGATTTCATATTATAAGAGGCATGCGATTGCACTGGAGGGGGTGCAGAGGATATTTACCACGATGTTGCCGGGCTTGGAGTATTTCAGTTATGAAGAGAGATTGGATAGGCTGGGATTGTTTTGTTTGCCTTGGAGGAGAGGTGACTGAGTGGGGTCATGATTGATATGTACAAAATTATGAGAGACATAGACAGGGTAGATAGGAAAGAATTTTTCCCCTAAGTGGAAGGATCAATGACAAGAGTCATAGATTTAAGATAAGGGGCAGGAGGTTTAGAAGAGATTTGAGGAAACATGCTTTCACCCAAAGGGTGGTGGGAATCTGGAATTCACTCCTTGAGTTTCATAGAGGCAGAAACCCTCATAACATTTAAGAAGCAATTAGAGGTACACTTGCAGTGCCAAGGCAGACAAGGCTATTGACCACATGCTGGAAAATGGGATTAAAATAGTTAGAATAGTGGCTGCTTTTGACTGGCACAGACTTCATGTGCCAAAGGGCCTTTTTCTCTGCTGTAGACCTCTCTTACTGTCTGACTCTAAAGTGATATATAACAAGAAGCAGCTGGTGGAACTGATTTATCCATATGTTTTAACATGCTCTCCCACCACTCCCTATATTCCCCTCTCCCTTTCGCTACTACTAATGCATGTCCCATTTTTATTTCAGATATGCAAAATCTACAATCTTTCTAGTCAGTAGAAAAGATGGTGAAGATGAAGACTCAACAGCACATGATCTTTCACTCACAGCTACCAGCGTAGAGGCCGTGCTGTGTTTGTTTTAGAGATGCTGGGAACAAGTATGCAGAGACATAGAGGTGTGTGTGTTTAGTGTGGGTCATGTGTGAAGAAAAATAGGGTGCAATTTGGAAAAAGGCCAAGGTCTAACACAAATCTAAGATAAGTCCTGCAGAGCAATGCGATGAGGACTTCAAGAAGAAAATTGATGAGTGTACACAAGTGAATGCTTGCTCATACAATGCCTTCCAGAAAGGCAGCACTCAGTATCAAGGGGAATTGAAGAATCCAGTTCCAACTTGGCAAAGGATATTTACGCAAAGCTTAAAACTCATTCTTTAAATGGCATATAATTGTAATGTCACTGGACTACTAATCCAAAACCCAGGCTAATGCTCTGGGAACAAAGGTTTGAATCCCACTATGGCAGAGGGTGAAATTTTAATTCAATTTTTAAAAATCTGGAATTAAATAGCTAGCCGAATAGCGACTGAGAAACCATGGACGTGAAAACCCATCTGGTTCACTCACATCCTTTAGGGAAGGAACTCTGCTGTCCTTACCATGTGATTCCAGATCCACAGTAATGTTGTGGACTCTGAACTGCTATTTGAGTAACTAGGGATGAGTAATAAATGCTGGCCCAGCCATCAACACCCACATCCCATGTTCAAATAAAACAAAAGTATATAATAACAGCCATCGCTTTGAGCTCAAAGTGAATGGTTTAATTTAATCAGTGGTGCAAGTAAGTGTGTAAGTAAAATATAAACTGAAAGAAATATACAAATGGAACTTTGAAATAAAATAAAGAGTATGAGCCAGAGATTTTTTTTTAAAAATCAGTGTCTAATTATAGAGTGCCTACGAGGAAAGTCACCCAGTGATTCATGACAGAAGTAACCAGACAGGTCAGTCATGTGCTGAGGAGGAATCGGTGCTGCTTGTGCCAGTTTGCCAAAACAACCAGTAAGTTGGTCGGGAGCACTTCCCTGTTCCTTCATGGAGCTTTAGGATTACTCCATTGGAAACTGGTAAAAACAAATGATCAAGACCTTGATTTACTTGAAGCAGAAATAATAATTGTGCTCCTATGTAATCTAGAAGGAAAAATAAAGAAAGACTGACATTTCACAGAATGATAGAATCCGTACAGTGTGGAAGTAGGCCATTAAGCCTATTGAGTCCATATTGACTCTCAGAGCAGTATTCTACACAGATCAGCCTTCCTACCCTATCCTTTGCATTTCCCATAGCTAATCCACCTGGCCTGCCCATCCCTGGACACCATGGGCAAGTTAGCATGGCCAATAACCTGCATATCTTTGGACTATGGGAGAAGACCAGAGCACCTGGAGGAAACCCATGCAGACACAGGGAGAATGTGCAAACTCCACACCGACAGTCACCTGAAGCCGGAATCGGGCCCAGGTCTCTGGTGCAGTGAGGCAGCAGTGCTAACTATTGAGCCACCATTCTGCCCCACACAGGTACTCTACAAAGTACTTTCCATAAGATGCACAAACATACGAACAGGGAACAAAATTAAGTCACTCAACCCTTTGAGCCTGCTCACCCTTTGTAGAAGATCATGGCTTATTTAATTTTAACTGGAACTCTACATTCCTGCATACCCGTAATAATCCTTTCATCCCCTTGGTAATCAAAACTGCATCTCAAACTGCTTTACAGCCAGTGAAGTATTTTTGAAGTGTAGTCAGTGTTATAAGGCTGGAAACAGGGCAGTTATTTAGGGCACAACTTGGTCCCATAAACAGCAATATGATAATAACCAGTTACTGCATAAAAAGGTCTCATGTTAACTGTTCAACCTACTCATATGGCATATCCTGCTGGTAGCAGCTCCGTGGTACCGCCCACATTCTCCTTCCACTCAATGTGAGCAACAGTTTCTTAACGTTAAATTCTTCAGAGCTCCTGGCAGCAGAACCATATCATTTACATAACAGCACTGCTGATGAAGATATTACTGCTGCTATTCATTGCACTGTTTGGTGAAGGTGACAAGTGTCTCTAAATCAGATGCCACCATTTAGATAGGCATCAAATTAAGCAATCTGGCTGGACAACACAAACTATCCCTGCAGGCATGGGCCTAGATATCCATCTGGTGACTTGCAGCACTTTTATGTGATTGAAAAATGGATTGTGCCAACTGAAGATCTGTCTTGGTGCTTAATCTGGCAATTCCTAGGTCAGCTCATTGCAGTATGTTTTGATATAAAGACAGCATAAAATGGGAGTATTCTGAAATGCAATGGAAATTGAGAACAGCAGATATGAAAGGAAATGTACTTAGCTTAGTGACTGGATATCCCATGTCTTTGTGCTACTTATTAAGAATATCTAGTGCAAATAACAGAGGTTGGGAAGACAAGGCAAGAGCATGACATAAAGATGGAGAAAAAGTCTAACCTGAAAATTGTCCTTGATGAACTTCCCAAGACATGACATAAAAGATAACATTTTGACTAAGTCTTTGATCACCGGACCTAATCTGGAGATTGATGTCATATCCTGGTTGTTTCTCCTCTGAAACTTTGTGGATGCTTTATTATATTAAAGGCACTATATAAATTTAAGTTTTTGTTTAAGTCATTGCAAACGTATTCCTGGCAAGAGGAGACTGTCTTCTTTGGAGAATTTGTGTAGACTGGGCTTTGGCACTGGCATTTAGAGGAATGAGAGCTTATCTCTTAGAAACATATGTAATTCTTATAGTGTTTAATAAAATAAACTCTGGAAAGATGGTTCCCCTGGCTAGAATGTCAAAAGTACAAGGTCAAAGTCTTAGAGTAAAGAGTTAACCATTTAGGACTGAGAACAGCAGTAGACATTGTTTACTTGAACTTTAGCAAAACCTTTGGCAATGTTACAATTGATTAATTAGTAAAGTTAGGTCACATGGGATTCAGGGTGAGTTTGCCATTTGGGTACCGAATTGGCTTAATGGCAGGAGACAGAGAGTGGTGGTAGAAGGTTGTTTTTCAGACTGAAGGCCTATCACCAGCAATGTTCCACAGGAATTGTGTCTGGGTCCTCTTTTGTTTGTCATTTATATAAATGATTTGGATGAGAATATAGAAGTTGTGGACACACCAAAATTGGTGACATAGTAGAAAGTGAAGGTTTCCTAAGATTACAAAAGGATCTTGATCAAGTGAGTCAAGAGCTGAAAAATAGCAGATGGAGTTCAATTAGATAAACGCAAAGTATTGCCAATTTGATACAACAAACATGGGCAGGACTTATACAATTAATGGCAGGGCCTTGGGTAGTGTTGTAGAACAGACATTCAAGTTCATAATTCTTTGAAGCTTGTGCCACATATAGACCAGGTGGTTAAGAAGGCAATTGGCAAGCTTGCGTTCATTTCTCAATCTTTTGAGTATAGGAGTTGGGAAGTCATATTAAGGTTGTGCACGGCATTGGTGAGGCCTCTTCAGGGGTACTGTGTCCAGTTCCAGTCACCCTGTTATAGGAAGGATATTATTAAACTTGAAAAGGTTCAGAAGAGATTTACCAGGATGTTGCCAGGTTTGGAAGGTTTGAGTTATAACGAAAGACTGGATAGGCTGTGACTTGTTTCACTGGAGCGTCGGAGGTTGACAGGTCACCTTATAAAGGACTATAAGGTCATGACGGGTATCAATAGGGTTAGTGGTAGGTAACTTTTCCCTAGGATGGGGGATTTCATGACTAGGGGACATATTTTTAAGATGAGAGGAGAGAGATTTAAAAAAGACATGAGAGGCAAATTATTGTTTTTTTTTAAGAAACAGAGGGTGGTTCATGAGTGGAATGAATGTCCTGAGGAAGTGATGGATGAGGGCACGGTTACAATGTTTAAAAGACATTTAGATAAGTAGATGAATAGGAAAGATTTGGCGGGATATGGATCAGGAGCAGGCAGGTGGGATTATGTTTTGAGATTATGTTTGTCACGGACTGATTGGACTGAGGAGTCCGTTTCTGCGGTGTCTGACTTTATAACTCTATAACTCTATAAAAGGAGAAATTTTCTCTCTCAAATGGTCACATATCTTTGGAAATTTTTATCCAAGAGAGGTGTGGATGCTCAGTCATTAAATATATTCAAAACATAGATTGATGGATTTTTGAATGCTCAGGGAATTAAGGGATATGAGAATAGTGATGGGAAGATGAAACTGAGGGAGAATATCAGCCGTTATCATACGGTAGTAGGATGATAGAACAGGCTCATAGGATTGAGGTCCTTTGAACCTATTTATTACATTCATATATTCTTATTTACAACGGTGGAGTTGTACTCTGTCTACTGTTAGTTGCTCAAATCAGAAGAAGAATTGGTGAATTGACCCTAAAATTATTTTGCTTCAATTAAAATGCATTGATCAGAAAGTGTTTAGAATATTTTACAGCTCTAATACGAAAACAGAAATTCTAATTAAGCATGTTTAATGAAATACTTTCAATAGTTAATAATTTATCTGGATAAATTTCATTTTGAAAAGTTTTTTTTATAAAATATGTACAGAATTTGGATTAAGTTATGAATGTTTGGTCTAACTAATGTCAATGCTGATTTTAAATAAAAACCAAAAGAACTGAGGATGCTGTAAATCAGGAACAAAAATGAAATTGCTGGAAAAGCTCAGCAGGTCTGGCAGCATCTGTGAAGGAGAAAACAGAGTTAACGTTTCGGGTCCGGTGACCCTTCCTCAGAACCAGTTCTGAGGAAGGGT
>JAHRHZ010000013.1:54676970-54721862 GCA_024137785.1 Ginglymostoma cirratum
CCAGTTCTGAGGAAGGGTCACCGGACCCAAACGTTAACTCTGTTTTCTCCTTCACAGATGCTGCCAGACTTGTTGAGCTTTGCCAGCAACTTCGTTTTTGTTCGATGTTGATATTGTTTGATAATAGTTCAAAAGTTCCTTTAAAACTTCGAACAGGATATTTGGAACATCAAGACACAATCTATCAGAGTCAGCATGGTTTTATGAAGGGTAGGGTAACAGGCTCATACAGAATGGAAGCAGATCCTTCAGTCCAACATGTCCATGCCAACCAAGATTCCCAAACTAAACTAGTCCCACTTGCCTGTATTTGGCCCATATCCCTTTAAATGGGGAGGTGATGGCCAAGTGGTATTATCACTGGACTGTTAATCCAGAGACCCAGATAATGTTCTGGGGACCTGGGTTTGAATCCTGCCACAGCAGATGGCATTGAATTTGAATTCAATAAATATCTGGAATTAAGAGTCTAATGATGACCATGAATCCATTATCGATTGTTGGAAAAATCCATCTGGTTCATTAATCCCTTTTAGGGAAGGAAACTGTTATCCTTACTTGGTCTGGTCTACATGTGACTCCAGACCTACAGCAATGTGGTTGACTCTTAAGTGCCCTCTAGGCAATTAGAGATGGGCAATAAATGCTACCTAACCAGCGACGCCATCAGCCCATGAATGAATAAAGAACAAAAACCTTTCCTATTCATATATCTACCCAAATGTCTTTTAAATATTGTAACTGTATCCGCATCTACCACTTCCCTTCATGTTTAACTAATTTTCTAGAGTTCTGTGAAGATGTAACAAGCAAAGTGGACATGGGGTCTGGTAGAAATAGCATGTTTAGACTTCCAGAAAGCATTTGATAAGATGTCACACGAAATAAGGTTTACAAACAAGGTAAGATCACATGGATCAGGGGATAATGTAGTAGCTCGTCCAGTGGTTTGGCTAACCAATAGAAAACAGAGTCGGGTTAGGTCTTTTTCTGGTTGGCAAGCTTAACTGTTGGGGTGCCACAGGGGTCTGTCCTTGGGCTCCAAATATTTAATTTCAATTTTCATGACTTGGACACAGGGATAGAATGTAGTAAAAACAAATTTGTAAATGACAATAAAATACTTGGGAAACTGAGTTGCAATGAAGAAATAAGAAATTCACAAATGGATTTGATTAGGTTAGGTGAATTGGAAGCAGTTCAGAGAAGGTTTGCCATTAATTACAGAGATGAAATGCTATCTTATGAAGAGATGCAGCAGCATATGCTTATACACTTGAGTGTAGCAGGTAAGGGAAGATCTAATGGAGTTTATAAAGATAATAAAGAGGCTTGACAAAGCAGATGAAGAGCAGACATTTCCCCTTGTGGGACAAGCTTGACTGTGGAGGTCAGTTTTAGGTGGTGGCAGTTTTGAAAAAGAGATTAGGACAATTACTTCTCTCAAAGGGTCATGAACCTGGAATTCATTACCCCAGAATGCAATGTGTGCCAGGGCACTGAATAAATTTAAGGAGGAGATAGGCAGATGTTCAATTAGTAATAGGTTAAAGAGTTCTGGGGAGTGGGTACCAAGGTGGAGCTGAGGCCAAGAAGAGATCAGTCATGATAGTATTAAATGGCAGAGCAGGTTCAAGGGGCTGAATTGTCTACTCCAGCTCCAAGATCTTTTGTTGAATCGCAGTAAGGTTTTTGCTTATATTACATGAAAAATAACATCAAAAAGGACAAATATCAACTTGCATTTACATAGCATCATTTACATTTTAAAATATTAAGATAGTTCACAAAGGCAAAATCAACAAAAATGAATGCTGAGCCAAATATAGGGTGGATGACCAAAAGGTTGGTCGAATAAGTAATGAGAAATATAACAGTAAGATATGAGCAGGAGAGAGCCATACAGCCCTTGAGCCGGTTCTGCCATTCAATAAGATCAACACTGATTGTGACCTTAACTTCATTTTCTTGTCCATTCTATCATCCATGCACACAGGCCCCAAACCCAAACCCCTAGTAAATCAAAAAAATCTGTCTAACTCAACAATGCATTCAAGGAGTTTCAAAGGGGAAAGCAGAGATGGAGAATTGGAATGGATAAGGAAGGGATTTCTAAAGGATTGTATCCAAATCTCTGATGGCATGATTACCAGTGCTGGGTCAAAGGGAGGAGTTGGAAGAGTTTTGAATGTAGAGTTTCAGGTTACGTTGTAATGCTGGAAGAGGCAGCAATAATATAAAGGAGCTAGGCCATGAAATGTGTAAACACAAGGATGAAATTGTTAAACTGCAGGATTCAAGGAACCCAAAGCCAATTTTACTTATTATCATGTGTTCAAAAACAGAGCGTTATTAGCTACAATAACAAAATACCATGATCTGTATCTGCAGATTGTAGCTTACTTAACAATAACCTCAAAGTTGCCACAAGATGGCAAGAACAAGAGGAAAATCTGTGAGAACAGTTGTAAGGACATTGACAGCTACCATGTAGCAAAGGACATACTATTCTACCATCAATGGTAATAGACTGCATCACCAATCCTACCTCCATCTACTTCCAAGTGTGCCACAATACTAACCTATAGGGCAGTGCCCTAAAATGGATGAGAATTATCATTTTCATGATCTTTTCCATTACAAGAGTCACATCATCAAAATGGAGCCATGAGTAACTACAATGATAACTTGACCATGGAAACATGGTAACCAGCTCAACGTACTTCAGTTGATCCTTATACTCACATTGAACATCTGTGATTAATTGTATTGATGCGTGAAAAATCTAGGCTTTTCTCTGAAAATGCGTTCCTTTAGATTTGATTCTGTATGGGAGAGGAGCACATTGTGTCCACAATTATAACAGACATAACAGATAAGGTTTGCATGGGTGTTTAGTTATTTAAATTCAGCTTACTGCTCCTTTGCATAATACACCAGTAAGATTGCTTTAGAAATCATGGGAAATGTCCATTACATCAAAAATGATTAATTAAATGAACTAATAGTTCAACTGTGGGTCCTTTATCATCTTCAGTTGCAGCAACACATACTGTCAACTGTTTTTTAAATAATTCAAGTGTTTAAATAATTCAAATGTTTAATTATATGCAGTCTTGTACACTACTGGGAGAATGCAACTGAAATGGTAGGAGGATTTCAAACTACATTTGCTGAAATTTGTTAAATTCAATAGTACACTTGGCAGAGTGAAAGGTTGTTGAAGCAATTATGTCAGTCAAACCATGTGTCTTCTATGAAGCAGAAAAAGAAATCTGGAAATCTAAAATTCTTATCGTGTATTGATTGTAACAGGGTCAGCTGCGTGGATGTCATAGAATGAGTTCCCTGACTGAGGCTGTGAATCTGATCCAATCAGAGAGTCCTGGCTGATGGATATAAAACAGGAGCATCAGAGGTTCTGTTCACTTTGACAGATGCCTCTGAGAAAGCTGGGCCAGGCTCAAGTACCATGCATGTGTCAATAAAGGGTGACTTGGTAATGGGATACCGGCCTCTGTGAAGTTATTTCAATTATGGACAGACAAAGCCTGGTTAAACATATTTAAAAATGTGATTTCTTTTTCCCTCTTGCAGTGGTCTATAGCAACAGTTGTTAAGTTAGAACAACCAACAATGACACAGCAGTATTCCTCCATCTTATAATGTATTAGTGCTGGTTTGCTCGATGCTCAAAGCTTTCAGTAGTTTGTTTCAAATCCGACTTGGTGATCAGGAAATATTTGCCATAAAACATTTCCCCTGGTCATCAACAGTACTAAATCTGAGAGTGGTGTTTATTAGGGCACCAAAATGAAGTCTTCATTCCTGATTAAAGAGAAAATTATTTTGACAACCTGCAGAGTGCACAGATAAAGGTCCAGATAGGGAAGATTAATTATGGTCCTTCAAACTCTTATGATAATATTAGTTTTTATTCTGTGTTTTTGAAGTTGAATGTTGAAAATTATAACATTAGCGCAGCATGTTCCAAAGATTGCTGCATTTGATCCTATCTAGGGACAAGGACAGAATTTGGCATGATGTTTTTCACTAGGTCACTCAAAACAGTTCAAGGTTCATTAAATAGCAGTTCAAAGGTCAGGATCAATCAAGGGAGGGCCAGGGATGATAACTCCATGTGGCTAAAGTATTGCTGTTAGTTGGTTTCATGTGGTTAGGACACAGGACATCCCATGGGCAAAAGAGTTTTTTAGAGCAGCTAAATAGCTGAAATTATGCCAGTGATGCTGGAGTGCAGCCTCGTCAAACAAAGTGGAATGAAATCTCAGGATAATCATTTGTGTAGCTACCTGGGAATTGAACAGTGGTTGGCTGAATTGTTGTTCAGGTGCTGGTACTATGCCTGTGTTTAGATACTGGAGTACAGTCTGACCAAAACAGTTGGATGCAATCGGAGGTAGAGCAGATCACCTGTAAAAAGAAGGCAAAGACAGCTATGTCTGGAAGAAGATCTGAAAGAGAACTGGAAAAGCGCATCTTTTGGGTGACAATTGTACACATTGGATCTTTGGTGGCATAGAGTTCCAGTCCTTCTGTAGAAAGAAATTTTATAATCAGCGGTCATCTGGGTGGACTGCTGAGAAATTTGTGTCACGAAGACAGAGATAGCTAGAAAAGTTCAGCAGGTCTGGCAGCAACTGTGGAGAGAAATAAGAGTTAATGTTTTGTTTCCAGTGACTCTTCCTCAGAACTGGGTTCAGAGAAAGAGTCACTGGACCCAAAACGTTAACTTTTTTTGGAACAGGCCATTTGGACAATAAGTCCACACCAAATCTCCAAAGAGAATCCCACCTAAACTCACCCTGCTACCCTCTCCCTGCATGTCCCATGGCTAATCCACCTAAATCTGCACATCTTTGGACTGTGGGAGGAAACCAGAGCACGTGGAGGACACCCATGCAGACACAGAGAGGATGTGCAAACTCCACACAGACATCTGCCTGAGGCAGGAATTGAATCCAGGTCCCCGCTGTTCTGAGGCAGCAGTGCTAACCACTGAGCCTCTCTGTCCACAGATGCTGCCAGATCTGCTGAGTTTTTTTCTAGAAATCTCTGTTTTTGTTTCTGAATTACAGCAACCATACAGCTTTTTCTTTTGGATTTTACTGAGAAATTTGTGGCAGCTGCCTGGATTGTATTTGCCACTTAAATTGCAGTCTGTTGGGTGTTCAACTACAATTTAGCAGTTAATACTCATCCGTCTCATATTCATTTCAGATGTTGTATATGCATGTTTCTAGTGGATTCGTTTACTTTCTAACTGTATGTAGTAATATTTATTTGAGAAAATAAACATTTTAAGAAAGATTTTTGTCCTGAACTCATGAGCACAATTCACAGGAATACCAATTCAGGAAAATCAAAATATATACTGTATGAGATGAGGACGCTGTTAGGTAGAGGTGATGCCATGGAGAATGCATATGTTAATACTGATGAACAGTTAACTGCCACGGCGTTTTAAAAAAAAAATCAGGGCCATGATATTGCCCTAAGAAATGAACCAATGAATGGCTAAACTATTTTGTTGAGTTGAAACAGGTGCAGTGCTTGTTTGTGATAACAAGGTGTAGAGCCGGATGAACACAGCAGGCCAAGCAGCATCAAAGGAGCAGGAAAGCTGACATTTCGGGCCAAGGACTTGTGGATCGTATCAAATGTATATCCCTTCAGGTACTTGCCACAAGCAAAGGTACTGACCATACTCAACCAGCACTTGCAAGAGTGTCCAACATTAGATATGATTCTTCTATTGGATAACATTGGCTATACTTTCCAACAATCAATTTTGGATTGTCAGGCAGGCTTGCAGTATGGCACACTTGTGTCAGTTCCTGCTTAGTTTAAAGTTTAAACAAAACCAGGCAATTCACTGTCAAATCAGCATAAATATGTTAATTCTCAAAGGCAACATGTTTGTCAGAGTCCATTTGCCAATCAATTAGCACTCTCCTCTCATGTAACTTAAAGTTGTTTTTGCCATTCAATTGGCATTCTTGTGAATTGTCCTGATTATGTTGAAATATTTTTTCTTGGCCTAATGTGTCTTTTATCAGCAATACTCAAGTTCTGTACTATCAAATAACTATATGTTTCTTTTGTTTGTTAAAAACTATTAGAATCTTGTGGATTCATTCTTTTAGCAAACATCTGGGATTTAAAACTTTATCTACTTTAAACATCACAGTTACAGGGCCCCAACCACATTGTATCATTACATTTGGCAATCTTGTCTGGGATCCTAATACTCTGTAAAGAGCAATTTTCAGTGTGATCAGAATCCTAGTTGAAGCTTCCCTCTGTGCTTACCAGACTTATAAACAACATCAGGTTTTGAGAATAGTATGTTTTTCTTAAGTTGCAGCTATGCTAGTTTTAGATAAAATGATTTTGTCTATACCAAGTTATACTATTTTCATCAGGTAACGATGAAAAAAGAACTTCTACATTTTGTATGAACCTCAGAAAGACTTTATGGCTCTTTCTGAAAGTTCTGTAGGAGGAAAATCATCCCAAGTTAATTTTCTGATCAAATAATGAGCCAGCCCGTTTTATGTGGAGTGCACTATAGCTGCATCAACGTTGATAAATCAAACATGGAAATCAATTTATTTTTCAACTGACAAAATCCTTTTTGATGGACCTCTAATTAAAGGATTGAAAGTGAATTTAAGAACATAATAACATAAGAACTAGGAGCAGGAGTAGCCCATCTGGCCCCTCGAGCCTGCCCCGCCATTTAATAAGATCATGGCTGATCTTTTTGAGACTCAGCTCCACTTACCCGCCCACTCACCATAACCCTTAATTCCTTTACTGTTCAAAAATTTATCTAGCCTTGCCTTAAATGCATTCAGTGAGGTAGCTTCAACCGCTTCACTAGGCAGGGAATTCCACAGATTCACAACCCTTTGGGTGAAGAAGTTCCTCCTGACCTCAGTCCTACATCTGCTTCCGTTTATTTTGAGGCGATGCCCTCTAGTCCTAGTTTCACCTGCTAGCGGAAACAACCTCCCTGCCTCCACTTTATCTATTCCCTTCACAATCTTATATGTTTCTATAAGATCTCCCCCCATTCTTCTGAATTCCAATGAGTATAATCCCAGTCTACTCAGTCTCTCCTCATAATCCAACCCTCTCGACTCTGGAATCAACCGAGTGAATCTCCTCTGCACCCCCGCCGGTGCTAGTATATCTCTTCTCAAGTAAGGAGACCAAAACTGCACACAGTACTCCAGGTGTGGCCTCACCAGGACCGTATACAGCTGCAGCATAGCCTCCCTGTTTTTAAACTCCATCCCTTGAGCAATGGCAGACAAAATTCCATTTGCCTTTTTAATCACCTGCTGCACCTGCAATCCCACCTTCAGCAATTCATGCACAAGGACACCCAGGTCCCTCTGCACAACAGCGTGCTGCAATTTTTTACCATTTAAAACATAGCCCATTTTGCTGTTATTCCGACCAAATGGATGACCTCATACTTATCAACATTTGGCTATTATGAACCAGGGTTAGTCAAAAAGAAGGCAGTAATATAAAAGGATGAATTATAAGAATAACAGAAAGAAAAAGTGAAGATTTATATATGTATTTGTTTTATGGTTTCATTCTTAAATCCAGAAAATTATGGAAAGGAATAGTAATGAAATACGAGATGAGTTTCCTCGATGTCAAGATGGTTTTCCTTTGTAAGTAAAAGCATGGGTTTACATGCTTGACTGGCCTGAATTAGCAATCATGAGTGAGGAGAGGCAGATTTCTCATGTGTGGAAAATTAAGGTGGAGAGGTATTTTTCAGACTGAAAGTATAAAACAAAAACAGGTTATATTTATGTAACACAATTAACGTAATTAAATTTCCCAAGACACTTCACTGTAGCAATAAAACCAAAGTATGGTACTGAACCATATAATGAGATATTGGATCAGATGATCAAAGCCTTAATCAAGGAGGTGGATTAGAAAGAATGTTGCAAAAGGTTGCAAACTAGAGAATGAGGTAGAAAGATATAGGGAAGGTAATATAGAGCTTAGGACCTAGACAAATGAAGGCACAAAGACCAAAGGATTGGTAATCAAAATCAGGGATGTTCAAGAGACCTTAATTAGAGGAGTGCAGATATCTCAAAGGATTTGAGGGACTATAGTGATATGGAGCAATTTAAAAAGATGACAATTTTAAGACATTGCTGACCTGAAGCCATTGTGGATTAGCAAACATTGCTGTAATATGTGAATAGCACCTTGAGTGAATTAACACATAGGCAGCAAATGTTTGGATGATCAAGTTGACAAAGGGTAAAATGTGGATGACCGGTCAGGTTCGAGCTTAAATTGGTAAGTCCAGCAGTAATAAAAACGTGACTGAAGAGTTCAGCAGCATATGATCTGGAAATGAGGCAAAGTCAGGCAATTCCCATCAAGGTGGAAATAGGCAGTCTTCATGATGGCAAACACGAGGTCAGATCTCATCCTGAGGATAGGAGAGGAAGAAAAAAATGTGTCTGTATGTATTAGAAGAAGCTGCATCATTGATTAAAGAACTAATATTTTACATTGTAATATTTCTTTAAAATATATTAAGAGTGTTCAATTGTTCAATATCTAGTTTTTCATTTTTGTCAGTTTAATCACTGATTTGTTTTTATATTCATGCATGGCGATTTTTGATCTGATCACATAATAATCATTATCTGTGTTACATTCATTTCAAGTTTAATTCAAATTTTGAGGCTGCTAATACTTGGAGATTTGAGAAGACATTTTAAAAATATCAAAAAAGTGATTTGATTATATCATTAGCTGCTTTTCAATGTCAAAGAACAAGTAGTTAATATAGTTGACTATATAAATCAATATGCACCATTTCTAATGTCTTTTCTTTATGCTTCTAAGTCACCAAAAATAATCATGGCATGATAAGGAAAGCAGCATCTAACCATGGCCAAAGCATCAGAACCACAGGAACCCCTTGAGCACATTTCACCATTCAGGCCAATTTATAAACAGCATTACTAAAATTAAACTGAGATTCAACAACTTTTCATCAATTTGACTCTGTATACAGATAATATTCAAAGCATTAACAATCACACCATTTACAGAGACAAAAGCAAAATGCTGCCAATATTGAAAATTTGAAATAAAAGATGAAATACTTGAAAATCTCAGCAGGTCTGGCACATCTGTGGACAGTGAAAGAGTTAACATTTCAGGCTGATGACCATTTTGTCAGAACACATTAATGAGAAGGATACCCAGTCTTTCAACAGTGCCTTGCAGTGGCTAACGATGATAGCGAGCTCCGGAAATAAATCTATAACATCTCAGTTTCAGTTAGTTAATTACATCTGTGTCTCTGCAACTTCATCCCTCTGGCAACAATCTAAATCACTTCCTTGCAAACAGACTCATTTTTGATTTCAAAAATGAACTTTAATGCACATTTTCGCACCATCAGACCAACAGCATATTTTTAAACACCATTAAGCATTTCTTGCTTTCACTCCAGTCTCATTCCATCTGTTGCTAGAATCTTATTCATGCCTTCATTATCCTATACTTGACTACTCCAAAGCACATCTGGCAGGTCCCTCACATTCTACCCTCTGTAAACTTGAGATCAAAATCTCTGATGCCCATATCTAAACTCACACCAAGTGCAGCTCACTTCTGACTCCTGTACCCAATGAGCCACACTGTCAAGCCAAATCAAGCAAAATCTTGATCTTAGAAATCTTATCCTTGCTTTCGAATTTCTCCATGGCCATGGCCCTTCCCATATTTGTAATCTCCTCAAACACCACAACTCAGAGATATCTACAGTAATCTAACACTCGCCTTCTAAGCATCTTCAATGTTAAATGCTCCACAATGGTGGCTGCATCTTAGTTCCTCAGGCAGCTCTGCTATTCTCTCCCTATACTTTTCTGTCTTTGTATCACACCCATCTCTAAGACACTTAAAAAAAAAACTCATTTTGGTCATTTGACATATCTTCTTAAATGACTCATATGCCATATTTTGTCTTATATCATTGCTGCGAAGGCCCTTGAGATGTTTCATTATGTTAAAGGCACCAAATTAATATGTTGTTGTTTTTGCATAGACAAATAAGGTCATATTTTTCAAGAAAATTAAGATCAAGCTTCTTCAGAGTGAACTGTGTAATGGAATAAAGCACAGAGCATGTACCCACCCCCATACCCAGGAATTGAACTTAGAGAACTAAAATGATAACATCATACATCAGAATCACTCTTAAAATCTGTAGTTTGAGAGTTTAGCTTCCTCTTGACAAGACATTTTCTCTAGAAATGCATTGAGATTGTCTATATGCTATGTAAGTGGCTTGTCTCAAACTGCCAGATATATATTTAATAGATTTTAAATGTAAATCCTAAGTTAAAAAAAACTGATCACTTGAAAGTACAACAATCAGAACTTTGGGCAAGTGTTAGCATCTGAATCAAAATGAATTTATAAAATCTGATAATACTATGATGATGAGATAAAAGGTACTGCAGATGCTGGAGAATCCGAGATAACAAGCATGGGGCTGGATGAACACAGCAGGTCAAGCAGCATCATAGGAGCAGGAAAACTTGACGTTTCGGGCCTAAACCCTTCATCAGAAACTATGATGATTCTTGGTTTATAGCACCTAATTATATTATAAGAACACCAGTAATACCTGCTGTTAATTAGTCTATCTGGTAAAATATTTAGTAGAAATTGTAAGCAATGGTATTTCCTTAAATTATTTGGTAGTTTTAATGACTTAAGCGCATTGATACATACCTCTACCACAAGAATTGCAGACACTTGTGAACATCACCACCTGCAAGTTCCCCTTCAAGCCACCTGACTTGGAACCATGTATGCTTCACTGTCCTGGGTCAGAATCCAATAATTTCCTTCATAAAAGCACCATGAGTGTATCTGATCCCCATGGACTGAAGTATTTCAGGAAAATAGCTCACCACCACCTTCTCAAGGGCAAATAGGCATGGGAAACAATTATTGTTTAGCTAGTGATGCTTATATCCTGAAAGAATAAAACAAAAACTCATAAGATCATATTTTCTAGCCTGTTGATAATTCATCTGGAAGAGAATGGTACTTCAGTTAGCCTGGATGTTAATAAGGTAGGGGAAATTTGTTCAAGAATAGAACTACGATCGAGTGCGATTAAGGTTAGTTGTAATGTTCCCACAGCTATGAAAAAAAGCTATCAATTCCCATTAGTTCATAAGCCAAGTAGTAAAGAACTACTGCTGCTCTTGAAACTTTACCACAAATTATCATCTTTATAAGAGAAGGGGTGGTAGGGGAAACGAGGAAAATCAAAGGAGAAAAGATCCATAAAAGTATATGATTCTATTTCATCCAAATGCAAAATAATGATTTAACGTTAAACATTTAATCTGGATAGAAAATGAATTTGCAGCTCCAGAGACAATAAAGCTTCGGCACATTATGATTTTTCCCCCTAGCAATATTCAAGTTTGAGTAAAGTATTGAAAATAAGAAATGCACCATCTGTTTAGTTGACGATTGGTCCAATGATGCCGATTTTTCAATAGCTTTACGGCTCCCTGAAGGTGCCCAACCCCCTTCACCTGCTCCACTGTATGACAACAGCAAAACAAGATAAAAGTCATTTGCAGAAATCTTTTCTATAGATCTCATTCCTCGATTAGCTTTCCAAAATGGAACGATCTGTCATTATAAAGCCTTGTGTAGGGTGCTTAATGTGAGATAAAATAGGAATGAAAGCGTTTGTTTTTTTGTTAACAGATGGTGGGTTCTTGGCACTAGAAAGTAGACTGTGATATTCCATCAGCATTAGTTATAGCAAATTTTAATAGATTTCTGATTTATTTAAAGAATATAATCATTGATTTTATGTCGGTTGTTTTAATGATCAAAAACATCTTTATCGCCATGGGTTGTGCTAAGTAGAGAAAAAAATTGAGAAAATAAAACTTAATTAATCCTTTGTCAATTATGGAAAACTGATGGTGTGCGCTGCAGAGTATTTAAGAGACAACCCAGACAGCATATATTTTTTAATATAAAACAGTTCTCTGACTCCTTTGAAGGGCGTATTATGTTGCAGTGCAATTACCGAGGGGCGAATTAATTTGCAAGTGGCCGGAGCCGATTGATTAAAGCCGTGAGGGAATACGTTTTTCCCCCTCAAGAGAACAGGGGGTGGGGAAAGGTTGGTATGAATTGACTGGGACGTGCAGGTGGTCTGGGCTGTTTGCAGCCCCTTTCTCTTTCTCTCTGTGGGGAGTCTGCTACTCAGTTTATGAATGACAAATACAAAAAGAAGAGGGGAGTGGCTGTTGATTTTTCTCCCTCTCTCTGTCTGTCTGTCTCAGAGTGTTGTGCCTTGTAGTCCAGAGAGCAGCAGACGGTGCACCTCTGCAAGATTTGTCTCCTTCTTCCGCCCGGTCCCGGCTGGTAGTGGGGAGGAGGGCAAAACGCTTGCACACCCGCCGCGCCTTTTGTCCCTCTCGGGGTCCCGTCGCCCCGGGGTGTGATGGGAGAGACCATGTCGAAACGGTTGAGATCGGAGCCGGAGATGGAGGAGCGCTCGTTCTGTAACCCGTACCCGGACTGCAGAGGTAACGGCGCCGCCTCGGCACCCACCAGCAGCACCGGGGCCGGAGCAGGAGCCGGGGCGCACGATCAGCAACAGGAGGCAGCGGACTGCTTCGACTCGAACGGGAAGGTAATAGAAATAACAACAGAAATAGCGATGGAGGGGCGGGCTGGGGATGATCCTTCTCCGCTGTGACAGGGGCCTTTTGGCCGCTTGTTCACCTGTCGTCTCCTCTTTCCATTCCCCCCCACCCCATCATCTCGGGGGCTCCTGCTACCTCCTCCCGGGGAGGGACGGGGACTTGTTGGTTCCGCCTCTTCAAACCCGGCTGTTTCATTTAATTGACTGCAGCCGAAAGCAGGACAGGCAGACAGACAGGCAAGGCACGAGGGGCTGAATGGTCTACCTCTGCTCCCAGTTTCGGTGACTAGTAATTCGGGTAGTTTGTTTTCTGCCGACGTTTATGCCCCAACATGGCAGGTTGTGACTCTTGAATTTAAAAAAAAAACCTGGCCTAATGACAACCATGTACTCATTATTGATTGCTGCAAAATCCCGTGGAGTTCAGTAATATCCTTACAGGGAGACAAATCCCCCGTCCTTACTTAGTCTGGACAACATGCAATTCCAAATCCACAACAATGTTGTATCAGAGATAAAAGGTTTCCATGCTTGTTATCTCCACAACAATGTTGTTCACTCTTGATTGCCCTCTGGGCAGTTGGAGATGGGCAATAAATGCTGGCTAGTCCAACCAGAAACCCCTCGTCCTGTGAATGTTTTGTTTAAAAAGTATTTCGGATGTACAGTAGCAATTGATCGAATGTAATAGAAATATCGGATTGCATTTCTGTTAGCCAGGTTAAAGTCTCAGTAGTGAAATCAGTCCTATCAAAACAACAAATGGCATCCTCCCTGACTGGGAAAAAAAAGCAAAAATTCAGTAAAGCAAAGAACTGGATGCTGCAGATCTGAAACAAACAAATGGACATTGCTGCTGGACAAAGTCAGCAGTTCTGGCAGCCTCTGTGGACAGACAGTTGTTTTTCTGCATGGATTTTTTTTTAAAAACAGGTGTTGCTAGACCTGAGTCTCCTGGCAATAGAGATAGTGGGAACTGTAGATGCTGGAGAATCTGAGATAACGAGGTGTAGAGCTGGATGAACACAGCTGGCGGAGCAGGAGAGGAGCATTTCTGAAGAACGGTCTAGGCCCGAAACATCAGCTTTCCTGCTCCTCTGATGCTGCTTGGCCAGCTGTGTTCATCCAGCTCTACACCTTGTTATCTCTCTGGCAATATCTGTTTGTTTATCCCTCTTCCTCCTTTTGAACTTGTCTGCAGCCTTAGAGACTGTTGACCGCACCATTCTCCTCCATCTCCTGATTGGTCAACCAGCTAGATGGAACTGTTCAGATTTGGTTCCATTCTTATTTCTCTAATCAGAACCTGAATATCACTTGCAATAGCTTTGCTTCCTACTTTGATTACTTCTGTCTACTGCGGATCTATCTCCTAGCTGCACCTTATTTCCCTCTAGGTGCAGTGACATCAAAATTGCAGCTATCGTTTTCACATGTACACTTGTCTTATATTCTCAGTTTAATTTAGTTTTTGGAAATCTGAAAAGCCAACTGAATGAAGCCATAAAGTCATAGTTAAAATCAAAATAACTTTACCAACCAATCGAAACATGAGTACATACTGATAACTATCTTAAATATTTCTCAGTCAGTTGTTAAATATTAAAATACAATGAACGGTTACTTGTATACTAAAGCAAAGTTCTTAGCTCAATTTTCCATCTACGCTCATTTGACTTGCACTCCCAATAACTCAAATTAGGTATTGAGAACATAGAACAGTACAAGATATGAGTGGGTCCCTTGGCCCACGAAGTTGTGTCAGACGTAACACCAAACTAGACTAATCCCTCGTGCGTTTCATCCATATCCCTGCAGCCCATGCATATTCACGTGCTTGTCTAAAAGTCCCTCAAACAGCCCTACCGTATTTGCCTTCACCACCACCCTGGCAGTGCATTCCAGACTCCTACCACACTTAAATTTAAAAAAAAACACTTGCCACTCACATCTCCTTTGAACCTTCCCCCTCTCGCCTCAAATGCATGTCCCCTAGTATTGGACATTTCAACTATAAGGTGCGGATTTTGACCATCAATCCTATGTTTGCATCTCATAATTTTATAGACTTCTATCAAGTCTCCCCTCAGCCTCCACCACCCTGAAGAAAACAACCTGAGTTTTTCCAGCTTCTCCTTATAGCTCATACCATCTAATCCAGGCAGCATCCTAGTAAACTTGTTTTGCACCCTCTCCAAAGCCTCCATATCCTTCTTGTAATGTGGTGACCAGAACAGAACACTATATTCTAATGTGACCTAACCAAAGTCCTGTAAAGCTGCAACATGACATTCTGACTCCTGTATTGAACACCCCAACAATAAAGGCAGGCATACCATATGCCTTCTTTACCACCCTAGCTACTTGCATGGCCATTTTCAGAGAGCTGTGGAATTGAACCCCCGAGATCCCTCTGTACATCAATGCTGTCCAGAGTCCTGCAATTAACTGCATACTTTTCCTTAACATTTGAGCTCCCAAAGTGCAGCTCTTCACACTTAGCTGGATTAAACTCAATTTGCCATTTCGCCACCCATATCTGCAACTGATCTTTATCCCACTGTACCCTTTGACACCTTCTCCACTATCCACAACTCCACTGATCTTTGTATCATCTGCAAACTTACTAGCACACATCTACATTTGCATCAACGTCATTTTTGTATAAAAATATCTTTCACAAACAGCAGAGGGACCAGTATGGATCCCAGTGAAACACCACTAGTCACAGACCTCCACCCAGAAAAACACCCTTCCATCACTATCCTCTGCCTTCTATGGACAAGCCAATTCTGAATCCATGTGGTCAAGTAACTGTGGATCCCATGCATCTTAATATTCTGGATGAGCCTGCCATGAGGGACCTTGTCGAAAGGTTTACTAAAATCCACGTAAACAACATCCACTGCTCTACCCTCTTCGATCACCTTAGTTACTTCCCCTAAAAATTCAAATTTATTGAGTCGGACATGATCTCCCCTGCACAAAGCCATGTCTTACTAACCTGATTAGGCTATGCTTTTCCAAATGCGAGTAAATCTTATCCCTAAGAATTCTCTCCAAAAGCTTCATGAACACTGATGTGAGACACACCAGTCTGCAGTTCTTGGATTATCCCTATGTCCCTTCTTGAACAGTGGAGGGAACGTTAGCTACCTACCAGTGCTCTAGGACCCCTCGAGTGGCTAGTGAGGATACGAGGATCTTGGCCAAGGCCCCAGCAATCTCCTCTCTTGGCTGTCTCAATAACCTGGGGTAGATACCATCAGGCCCTGGGAATGGGGACTTATCCATCTTAATGCTCTTCAAGAGACCCAACCCAACTTCTTTCTTGATCTCAAAGTTCCCCAGCATATTAGCATGCTCCACACAAATCTCACTGTCCTCCATATCTCCTCCTGGGTGAATACTGACGCAAAATTCATTTAGGATCTAGAACGCATCCTTTTCGTCCAAGTACAAGTTCCCTCCTTTATCCTTGAGTTGTCCTGCCTTCTCCCTAGTTATCTTCTTGTTTTTAACGTATGTGTAGAATGCCATGGGATTCTCTTTAACCCACAGTTGCCAAAGTCGTTTCAAGGCTCCTTCTTGCCCTCCAAATTCCTTGCTTGAGTTCTTCCCTTGTTTCTTTATATTCCTCATAGGCCCTGTTTGATTTTAGTTTCCTAAACCTATATATGCTTCTTTTTCTCTTTGACTAAATTCAGAACCGCACATGTTACCAAGAGTCCCTTACCTTGCCATCCTTGTCCTCCCACCTTATTGGAACATGCTGGTCCTGAACTTTGATCAGCAGGTCTTTAAACAATGGCCACATGTCAACCATGGACTTGCCTGATAACAGCTCCTCCCAATTAACACTCACTAGCTTCTGCCTAATACTGACGTAATTTTCTCTTCCCCAATTTAGTACCTTCCCACAAGGTCCTGACTTAACCTTATTCATAGCTCCCTTAAAACTATAGGAGTTGTGATTACTGTTTCCAAAATGCTCTTCCACTGAAAGGTCAGTCACCTGGCCAGGTTTATTAGCCAATACAAGGTCCAGAATGACCCTTCCTCTAGTTGGACTATCTGCATACTATTTCAAGAAACTCTCTTGGATGCACCTAATAAATCCTGCCCTGTCTCAGCCCCTTGCTCTAAGGGAGCCCCAGTCAATATTGGGGAAGTTAAAGCCACCATTGAGACAACCCTATTGTTGTTGCACCTTTCCATTATCTGCCTACATATTTGTTCCTCAATGTCTCAGTGGGTGTTGAGGGAGCCTATAAGTGTAATCTTATTAGATTAATTGCTGCCACCTTATTTTTGAGCTGTACCCATATTGCCTCAATGGATGTGTCCTCTATTTATCAGAATTGGAAGATTAATTATGTGATCTGAATATCGTTTCAGACATTTATATAAGATGAGATTTCTTGGCCTCCTGCTTATTTTCTACAACGCTGTCTCTTCAAATCTCCTCCGCTGTCCCATGATTGTTGACTGCCTGGTTGACACATGTCCTTCTTGAATCCAACAACTGTGGGTCAAAACACTCCTAGTTCTAATATTCTTGAAGTCTGGAGTCATAGAACATGGAACAGTACAGCACAAGAATGGGCCCTTAAGCCCACGATGTTGCGCCAAATATGATGCTAAGTTAAACTAATCCCTTCTGCCTGTCCTTGGTCCATATCCCTCCATTCCTTGCATAATCATGTGCTTATTTAAGAGCCCCTCCAATGCCCCTATCATATCTACTTCCACCACCACCACCCCTGGCAGCATGTTCCAGATACCTACTACACTCTTGGGTGGGGAAAAAATACTTGCTCCTCACATCTCCTCTGAACTTTCCGCTTCTCATCTTAAATGTACGACACCTAGTATTAGACAGTTCAACATTGCATTTAACAACTTCATTTTGGCAATCCCAGAATTTCAGTCCCAGTTACTAGATTACTTTGATCAAAAGACTTTTTTTCAAAAAATTTTTTAGCCAGCATGGAAAATTTCTATTAAACTCTGCTAGAAAGAGATGCTCTATGATTTTATTTAAGTTTATCTTGTAGTCCTTCAATTCAACTATTACTTGAAAATTTAACCAATTTGCATTGTGTTTAAGAATCTAAGGTGGAATCTTTTGCTTTCATTGGTAATGAACTTGAACTTGAATGTGGGAAAATCATGTAATTAGATGGCTCTCAGCATGCAGCCCTGAGCACAGGTGAGTAATGTGGGGTTACTTGACCAGACGCTGAATGTTCTTTGGACCACCCACAACCTGACAGCTGCTGGGCACACTGCATGGTGACAAGCCCCCCCCGCAGTTAATACTAGTGGCAGCAGGATAAGACCCTTGGGTAGCCATTAATCAGTCACTTAAGGACCTCAATTGATAGAATGTCAAGCATGGACCTCACTTTGATTAGTGGGATGGTGGTGTATCTGAATTTTGCTCCTGGCAGTGTTCATTTGGGGGTTGCTTCTGATCTTGGGATTCTGATGCCTGTTTCACAGCAGCAGCAGCTCCCCTATCATGCTGCTGAGCGCAAGTTTTGTCGTGATTGGTTGGCAGCTCTTGTAAGTGAGACTTCCACCCCTGGGGTCTTGATTCTAGGGGAAGGCCTGTCAGTTTCCTCACTACGATCTGACTCATGATTCAGCAAGCCTTTGCAAAAACAGGCAGTGAGGATCCCTTGGTAGATCCCCAGCCAGCATGCAAGACCACAATGCCTCAAGAATCTGCCCTAGGACATTCCTATAAATAAAAAGCAGTGGTGGCCTGAAAAATAACCCTTAAAGTGCTGTCTTGATTTGAATGTTTCTCTTCCATGCTGACGTCAACCATCTGTTATTTTATACCTTCCTGATGCTTTCCTATCCATACCCAAATTTTTTCCTGAAACCCCACAACTCTGGACCTGTTTACTAGTTGATATAGAAAACCATTTTATTTTGGCTGAGGATTGTGGAATACAAAGCAAGTGATTTACTTCCCTACTGTTAACTAATGGAGATTTGATGCATTGGCTTTGTGGGAACTATAAATCTGTTAAACACTAAGATCAATTAAGTGACTAGTACAATCTCCAAGTAAAATCCTTGTGTGCCTTTAGCTTTTGTTTTGTAAAATGTAATTTGCTTCTCTTCCCTTTTCTCATCAGGTTCCATCCCGTTAGCCTAATATCTAAATTGTGAAATGATAGATTACACATCAAGCTTTCAAACTAAGGTTGTACTAGGAACAATGCTGTGCTATTTAGCCCCTTGATTGTGGTCTGCCATTCAATTTCTTGTCACTGCTCTGATCTCATATTGCTGCCTTTGCCCCACAATCCCTTATTTTTCATTTTAAAAAATCTGCCAAACTCGGTTTTAAGTTTTAACAATTGACCTAGTAGCAATTCTTGTTTATTTAAGAGCATCATACTTCTGTTATCCATTTAGATGTCTGTCTTAACTTGATCCCAGCTTTCAGTTTTTAGACTAATCTATTAGTCTCTCACTTCTCAACCTAAGGAAATTTGAAAAATATCTTAAAAACATTGATCAAATCATCCCTTATCCATATAAATTTAAGGAAATGCAAACCTAATTGGTTTAATCTCTCTATTTAACTCATGGAGGCCAATTATCATTCCAGTAAATTGATTTTGCACTCCCTTCAAAGCCAGTATAACATTTCTAAGCAGTGATGCCTGAGACTGTTAATATCCTGGTGTAGTCTAACATTTGTGAGCTATCAAACCAGTGGCATGTGGATGTAGGCTTGTTTTCGTGATGAGAATTAACTAATAACTAGGTCTCTTTTTCCTAAAGTATGATTTAAAATCAATATGTCAGAGCAGGTGACTGCAAATCCTTCTGGAATGTTCATGGATGTTTGTTGATATGGTTGGGTTTATGCTGAAAGAAAACATTGTCATTGGCTGTAGGAGGAGCAGGATTTTTTAAAATTTTTGTTTCAAAGCTTTTTGTTCTGCTTGAAGGAGACCTGATCGAAGTCAAATGCAAGTACAGCCTTTGCTTGAAAAGGAGATTGTTCAGTGGGCTAAGGGACTAGGTTACCTTCTGTAAGAGTTTGTGAAAGCTGTCAGACTAGAAGTGTTTCTTTAGAATGCTGCAGATTATAATAATGCTGAGAAAGTGTAAGCTCTCAGTTGCATGAGTTTTCCATGGGAAAGACTTCACAGCTCACAGGACAAGAACAGTTGAGTCAAACCCAGATCAGGCAGGAAAGGAAGATTTACTTTGATTTTAATTAACTGTAAAGCAATGGTGTGGAGTAAATGAAATTGTATTTAGCTACGTATTTTGAAATCTTTCAAATGGTTGTATTAGCTTGTTACATTTTATTTCTTCTGTTGTACGATAAATGTCTATTTACTTTTAACGTAATTGTCAAAATCAAATCTGCACCCTTGTGGCAGTCTTTCACTGAAACATAACCATACATCAAATTAAGAGCTGATCTATCAAGCCAAATTTTATTGAAATCTGACTTGTCTAATTGTAAAATTAGCTGGGATCATAATAGCCAAGGCATTCATCACCCTTGTATTTTGGTCCTACAGTTATAAAGAACAGCATTCTTCTTTGCCTTTTTTTTTTCAATGATTTTTAGATCCCTGCACTGGCCACAGTTTATAGGTTTTGCCCATTTTAGAAAGTGTCCTTTTTTTAGAATTCATAGTGAATTATCTCAATTTTTCCACTCTGAAATCCATTTTGTCCATTCATTTAATTTAACAATATGCGATGGTACTGTTACAATTCTGCCTATAGCACTACCAACTTTGTGTCTTGAGCAAATTTGGACAAGTGGCTTTTTATTCCATCTAAATTGTTAAATAAACAAGCTGAATAATTGAATCCCCAGTACAGGTCCTTGCAGGACACAAATAACTACATCCTGTCTGGGATTGTTTGTTGTCACGATTCTGTCTACTAGCAACTTAGTTTGCTAACAAACTCAATAATTTGCCTTCAATTCTGTGGGCTTCAATTTGTAGCTGGCAATCCCATGAGGGACCTTTTTATCAAACGCCTTATGAAAGATGATACAAATAACATTCTTGCTCCTTCATCTGTGCCTTATTTTAGTCACCTCTTTGGGGGCAGGGGGTGAGGATGGTGAGTGGAATTTGAAACTCAAATTTGTCAAGTGTGACTTCCGTTTTTACAGTTCCAAGCTGGTGCTCTCTGGTCACCTGAGAGTTTACAGTATTCAGTCACTATTTTTAATTATAGACTCTTCACAATTTCCAGGTAAGAGATGTTAGGCTAACAGGCCTAATTCCCTGTCTCCGCACCTCCTCCCCCCCGCACCCCCCAACCCTCCGCTCCAGCTTTGGAAAACTGCATCTTATGCTGCTAGTTAAGCAATTTGAGTGAATGGGTCCCAAATTAAGAAGATTTGGATGATTATATTTGGGGCATCTACATATTCCCACTCAACTGTACTGTGGAAATGTCTGGTCCTGGGGATTTGTCCTTCTTTAGTGTTGAGAACAATGCATAACTTAAGTTTAAATTATATTTTGTTTAAAAAAGCAAAACATGGTTTTGAGTTTCGTTTGGAAACTTGAGGGTTGGTGCTGGGAGGCTGAAGTCTGTTTTTGTTTACAAGTATTTTAATGGTGTTTTAAGTCTTTTGAGACTGACAGTTCAGTGGCATTCAAAAAAAAAATACTGGAAGAAGAAACTGTTACTTAACGGCATGGGTCCAATGACACAAAAGCAATTTAGAAACTCTGGGTGTGGTGTATGCCAGAGTATGAACAACTACTGGACGCTGTATGCAGTTGCTCTGAAATTATGTTGACATCTAGTTTGACATCTGTTTTCAGGTGTTTCTGGCAGAGATGCTTGCTGAGGAAAAAAAAAAGCATCTAGTGAATCCACACATTCACCAAAAGGAAACTGGTGCCAATTTTACCAGTCTGAGCAAGGAGCATTGCGCAGAGATAGTTGTAACTCTTCACTGACATTTGGGTATTTGTAAGGATATTGCTGGGATAAAAGGAGTATTATGAATTTGAATCCTTTACTCTGATGAAATCTTCAGTGTTTTTGTCTGGTGTAATATCAAGGCTTTTCTTGTTCTGGTAACAGTTTATTCTTTGTCCACAAAGACAGCGTCTTGTGAATGTGTTCAGTAATTGACCTCCCATCAATTTTTTTTAAAAGTTAGAATCAAACAAGCTAGGGTTCACTCCAGTTCCTGACTTGTCTAGTATCCGCTTCAGTTTATGTTACAAAAATGTTACAAAAACAAAGGTGGACAATAGTATTACCTCAACAAAATATGTAATTCAGCTACTGCCACAAACCCGTGTGCCACCAAAGATCAGCATTGCAAACTCGTACTGTCTTCAGGACTTCCAGGCTGCTCATGAATCTCTCAAAAGGCAGGACAACAAAGCATCAAGTATCATGTGAACTTTCTTACTCTAATCTATAACTTATAAAACCAGATGAATGAGCTCAATGTTAGCACCATTAATTAATTCAAAACTTGGTTGTTAGTGTGTAAATATACAATTATCTACATTACCTAACTTTTTTCTCCAAGTTTCGGTAAATGCTGAAATGAAAATTTGTCACTAACGTTCTTTCAAGCTGTGAAACAGAAACTATTTCTGTAGAGAGAGCTGCCAGCTTTGCATCACAATTTGAGATGATAAGTCGATAGTTTTCTGCATCAACTGCACCTTTGATAGCAAGTAGTCATCCTGGACTTAGTGCTAGTACATTTGTATCAATGGGTTTTATGCCTAACTGTAGTGACTTGACTACAGAATCTAGGTTGACACTTTTAATCCAAAAGAGCTGTGTTGTTGAGCACTAGTGTTGGAAGTGACGTTTTTGGGTGACACTTGCCCTGATTGCACACTGTCCGTGAGTGAGTGTGAAAACCAGATTGGCATTGTTTGAAGCATTATCTGCTGGTTAAATTAATATCTGCTTTTAGGGTCATGTGTGCAAATTGGCTGCTGCATTTCCCTACTCAACAGCAACAGTACTTCAGAAGTAATGCATTGGCTGTGAAGTGCTGTAAATTAATATATTACATCATGTCTAATGTGACAACATTATGGATGCCCACATTTTTCAGAATAACAAACTAAAATAAAGACATTAAACTTGGATATTATAACAGGAGTTTCCTGTCCACACACAAATACAGGGGAAGAACTCCAGAGGCAAAATCTCTAGACTTAGTTAGGGATCAACCAAAAAAATGCTGCAGTGATGATATCTTGAAATCATGAAAATTTAGAAACAAAAGTGGGGACATATGCCCCATTTATTTTTGAGTATTTGTTCATATTGATGCTGTAGTGTAAATGAGGAGGTATAAAATAATGATCCAAGCATTTCAAATTTGCCATTCATCTTTTATCTAGGTGCAAGCAAGTATGGATGGTGATGGCTATTGCTATTTCAGGTCACAGGCTAAGAACTTAGTATGTCTGTAAACATCAGCAATGCAGTTTTCAAAGTGCCGGTCTCTCAGGACGTACACCCAGTCATCAAAGAAGATCTAACAGCTAGAAAGTGGAAAAAATGAGCACTGTTTTGTTTTGTGTTGTGGGATATATCCCACAGTGAAATATATCCCACAAATCAAACAATAGAAAATCCACAGTACTGAATGCTGGGAAATCAGAGGGGGAAGAGTCAGTGGATTCTGTAATACAAAGGCATTCAAGATCTAGTAATAGTAAGCAAAAGTTGGAAAAAGGTGTACTACATCATTTTAACAAACTATTCAAAGCATCAAGTACCTGTTTAGGGTGTACAGCACAGTCAATCTACAGGAGTGAAGTAAAATTTGCAATCTAACAGAAATGATAGTATTCCAGAATCTAACAATTTACATCAAAAGCAGCTTGGGGTATATTGTATTTTGGTGCCTGGATACTGCCCTTGTTCCAAGTTGGTCATATCCTTTTTGTTTATAAAAAGGGGCCTTTACGCTCCTCTTCCAAAAATTCACTGCAGAGAATAACGTTGTGGTTTTTAATCGGTGCCTTATTTTTGTGCTTAGTGCTTTCTAATGGACCGGATCAATTTTTTTACTGTTAAAATATTCTCAATGCACAAAGTTGTATCATAATTCCACCAGGTGCGATACAAATATTTGTGGAAAGCTTAAAGCTCAAGTGAAGAAAAATCTGTTTTCAACTCCTAACAATCTGACAGCTTTTTTTTTGAAAGCTGAAATCAGATGATATTTCTAACCTGGTCAAATATATGTTGTCAAATATACGCTGTCTGTCTTTGTCCATAAAGGACGATGACAGTCTGTCTGTTATTACTGCAACATGAATTCTATTTGTATTGAGTTTAAAAAAGCAAGGAGTTTTGATTTTCACAAATGGGATTTTCTATTCAATAGTCTATTTATAAAAGAAATTTTCATGTGTTTTGTAGAAGTGCAAATATTACAACATTGATAACATTTTTCATTGACATATGGCATAATTGGCAAATTTTAACATTGAAATTGGACAAATATTTTAGATTAATGAAAATTTCCAAGAACAGACCTTTCCAACCTGTTCTACTGTTCAGTAAGATGATAGCTGATTTGCAAGTTAACTGTACAAACCCACCTTTGCCCCATGACCCTCAATATATTTGATAATGACAAATTTTCAATTTTTGATTTTAAATTACAATCGATGCCAGATCAATTGCTAATTTTCAAGAGACTTCCAAACTTCTGCCATCTTTTTGTGTATAGAACAGTAGCCTAATTTTATTCCTGGAAGGCCTGACTTTAAATATCAGATTATGCTGCCAAGTCCAAGACTGCTCAGTCAACAGAAATAGTTTTGCTTAATTGACTCTAACGGTTTCCCTTGATGATTTGAAAATTTTGATTCAATCACCACTTACCCTTCTAAATTTCTGGCCATACGGGCCATTGGAGTAGAGCTATCATTTCAGTAAATGTATGCTGCACTTAGTTCAAGGCCTGTATAACCTTCCTAAAATGCTGTAGCTGGAATTGTTTTTGGTCTTTCAGGGGTCTGTTAGTACCTGTATAGCTATCAGTGCTAATACAGTGTGCTGTACAGCAATCGGATGTGGAGAGCTAATGAATTGCTGTTGTCCACTAAGTTAGCAACTTTCCACATGTGATTTAGTCAAAATTGTGACGAATTGCATTTCTGATATAAGACCATAAGACACAGGAGTGGAAGCAAGGCCATTCGGCCCATCGAGTCCACTCCGCCATTTAATCATGGCTGATGGGCATTTCAACTCCACTTACCCGCACTCTCCCCATAGCCCTTGAGTCCTTGCGAGATCAAGAATTTATCAATCTCTGCCTTGAAGACATTCAACGTCCCGGCCTCCACTGCGCTCCGTGGCAATGAATTCCACAGGCCCACCACTCTCTGGCTGAAGAAATGTCTCCTCGTTTCCGTTCTAAATTGACCCCCTCTAATTCTAAGGCTGTGCCCACGGGTCCTACTCTCCCCACCTAACGGAAACAACTTCCCAGCATCACCCTTTCTAAGCCATGCATTATCTTGTAAGTTTCTATTAGATCTCCCCTCAACCTTCTAAACTCTAATGAATACAATCCCAGGATCCTCAGCCTTTCATCGTATGTTAGGCCTACCATTCCAGGGATCATCCGTGTGAATCTCCACTGGACACACTCCACTGCCAATATGTCCTTCCTGAGGTGTGGGGCCCAAAATTGGACACAGTATTCTAAATGGGGCCTAACTAGAGCTTTATAAAGTCTCAGAAGCACATCACTGCTTTTATATTCCAACCCTCTTGAGATAAATGACAACATTCCATTTGCTTTCTTAATCACGGACTCAACCTGCAAGTTAACCTTTAGAGAATCCTGTACTAGCACTCCCAGATCTTTTTGTACTTCGGCTTTATGAATTTTCTCGCCGTTCGGAAAATAGTCCATGCCTGTATTCTTTTTTCCAAGGTGCAAGACCTCGCATTTGCACACGTTGAATTTCATCAGCCATTTCCTGGACCACTCTCCTAAACTGTCTAAATCATTCTGCAACCTCCCCACCTCCTCCGTACTACCTGCCTGTCCGCCCAACTTCGCATCATCAGCAAACTTCGCCAGAACGCCCCCAGTCCTTTCATCCAGATCATTAATATATAAAGTGAACAGCTGCGGCCCCAACACTGAACCCTGCGGGACACCACTTGTCACCGGTTGCCATTCTGAAAAAGAGCCTTTTATCCCAACTCTCTGCCTTCTGTCAGACAGCCAATCCTCAATCCATGCCAGTAACTCACCTCAAACACCATGGGCCCTCACCTTACTCAGCAGCCTCCCATGAGGCACCTTATCAAAGGCCGTTTGGAAGTCTAGATAGATAACATCCACTGGGTTTCCCTGGTCTAACCTACTTGTTACCTCAAAGAATTCTAACAAGTTTGTCAGACACGATCTCCCCTTACTAAATCCATGCTGACTTGTTCTAATCCGACCCTGCACTTCCAAGAATTTAGAAATCTCATCCTTAACGATAGATTCTAGAATTTTACCAACAACCGAGGTTAGGCTAATCGGCCTATAATTTTCCATCTTTTGTCTTGATCCTTGATGCATAAGTATGAGTAATGGGTACAGTTGCTGGGATATTATCTTTATCTCATTGATATTGTACATGATCACTTAAATTCTGTGTTAGTAAGCTGGCTGGTAAGACGAAAGGTAACAGACTTGAAATGCTAACTCTGACTTTCCTTCCACTGATACAAATAATCAGCAATACGAACAGTATCATTTTCTATGTTTATTTCAGGAAATGTGCTGAGTGATTCGTTTTTGATCATTGAGTGTTTTAGTTGGTTACTGATTGACATGTTATGACACACCCCTGGAGTGGGCAATATTTGAACTCAGCCTTTGACTAGACTCTCTGTACCACGAGACCGTAGCTATGATCACTGATGGATAAAGCATAGTCGTGTGAAATGCATTTACCTGGATTATGTGTCCCTCCCTCAAGGCTGTTATAGTAGAGTGGAAATTACCCTATCTCTGAGACAGGAGAACTCAGTTCAAGCCTCGTCTGCTCCAGGGTTGTGAAATTTACTTTTCTGAGCAGATTGATTAGAAAATACCTGGACCTGGGTTTGTGAGAGCGCTTGTGACACATGGTAATGTCCCTATCTCTGAGCCAGAAGACCTGGGTTCGAATCCCACTTGTTTCGGAGATGCTTTGTAACATAGGTTGATTTAAAAATATCTGTAGTATGTTTTCAGGAGTTTTGTGGCACAGTGGTAGCATCCCTGCTTGTGGGCCCAGAAGTTCTGGTTCAAATCCCAGCAATGTCATAGCATGTCTGAACAGGTTGACTAAAAATATTTATAGTATGTTTGGCATTTATAATAGTTGGATTTGGCTGAAATGATGCTACATCACCAGGCTTATGACTAATCAGTAATTTCTACTGTGCAGTACACTACTAAAGGGTATGTAGAGAGGGTAACAACGAGTGGTAGTAAAATAAAAATTCTTTGCCCTTTCTCTTCCGTTCACCTGCCTGTGTCCAATAATCATTCTTCAGACTGAAGGGAAGAATGGACACGTTGCAAAGGCCTTGATCATCATATTAAATCTATCTTTCACAAAACGTGTCTTTCCTTGGCTCAAACAAATATCTTGTGTACGTGATTTTCCTGAAATAAGCCTTTTTCGACTGAAAAGCAACTATTTATGATGTTACAACTTCAACTAGTTATACATCACTGCATTTAACTCTATTAGTCCATCAGTCTTTTTATAATTTCAAATCCAGATGAATAGTGCTATCTTTATTTTAGTAGCAATAAACAACAAATTAGTGATATTTTAAAATCTATCAGGAAATTTACGTTTTGCTGAACCCTGAGCATGACATTCATATTTCTTGGGCCCAGAGTAAAAGGCCTGAATAAGTGGCAATTCCAAGAATATGTCCTGGAATTGCATGATTTACCAGATAGACTGTATTACTGCCTAACCTGCTGTGTTCCTTCAGCTCCACACTGTTTTGAATCTGACTCCAGCATCTGCAGTTCTTGCTATCTCCGAATGACCTATAACCCCATTGCAAAGCCTCTTCCAAGGATGCCCAACTTGAAGAAGTTTTCCTCCTCGGGGCGGCACGGTGGCTCAGTGGTTAGCACTGCTGCCTCACGGCACCAGGGACCCGGGTTCGATTCCAGCCTCGGGCGTCTGTCTGTGTGGAGTTTGCACGTTCTCCGCGTGTCTGCGTGGGTTTCCTCCGGGTGCTCCGGTTTCCTCCCACAGTCCAAAGATGTGCAGGTTAGGTGGATTGGCCATGCTAAAATTGCCCGTAGTGTAGGTTAGGTGGGTTGTTGGGGGGGTGGGTCTGGGTGGGATGCTCTGGGGTTCGGTGTGGACTTGTTGGGCCAAAGGGCCTGTTTCCACACTGTCGGGATTCTAATCTCCCTCTGGAAAGACCTCAGTCGATCTCTTTCCCACTGGTGATCTCCTCCGTCCCGAAGCTCTTTGCCTATCCGCCCACCCTTCCCACTGACCAATCCCTACTACCCCCTCTGCATCCACCTATCACCATCCCACATAACTTCTCCCAGCCCCACCCTTCTTTTCTGTATTCATTTCCCAGCTCCCTTCACCCTCCCCAGTCCTGATGAAGGGTCGAGGCCCAAAACTGTCCTGCTGGTCTAATGCTGCCTGACTGCTGTGTTCTTCCAGCTCCACGTTGTATTGATCTTAAGACCTGTTGTTGTATGTACATAATGTATATACAATCTTCTCATTTTTCTTTATCTTGTGCACTAAAATGAGAAAAGAACTGTTTTAAAACTTAAGGACTGAGGAAGGAATTGCTGCACTTTTGAAAGTAGGTTACTGATACTGATTGAGAGTTGGTTAACTGTTGCTTTGCAAACAGTGTGGAAATTACTTTAAGTAACTCTCAGGGGTGTCTCTTTCCTCTAGTGAACTTAATACAAATAAGAGGTGCTACATACAATTGTCTTAAATTCTGATTGGATAAAATGTAATTTGTTTGAAGAAAATTATCATTTGGAAATTTTACACAAACATTAAAAATCTCGACAGTTCCATTCCCAACTCTGACAGGTCTTAATTTTAGTTTTAAAATTCTTAACCCTAACACATGACTATTTTACAGCAGTGTTCTAAAGCCTAGTCCTTGAGGAATGAATAACCAGAAACAGGGCTCTGTTAAACATAACACTGTTGTCACACCTCACTGAAGTGGCATGCTGGAAGTCTAGCCTAACTATTCCTGAAGTAGTCACAAAGATTTGCAAATTTTATCAAAGTATGTGAAGTCTCCAATTTTTTTTTTTGGTGAAAATCCAGGTTAACATAAAACATCGATTAGGTCTCTATACGGGAGTCCTCATTATGCGTAGGAGATGTGCATCACAAAAATCAAGTAGTGAAAGAACATAAAAAGGGATCTATTTTCCACAAGACTTGATGCATTTTCCGCAATACACAGAAGTAATGATGTAAGTGTGAAACTGTTGAACAAATAACAAATTGTTCCCTGGCAAAATACTATTTATTACAAATGAATAGGCTCTAACCACAGAGATGCACAATGACCTTTTAATAGTTTAAACTCAAAGCCCCTAAATGTATACAAATAAATACAGACAGACCAAAAAATCATTGGTATTGGGGTGGAGGGGCAAAAATAGTGAGGATGCAGTCCATTAGCACCAGTCTTTGGGATTCGATGGAGTTATTCTTTTGTTTCCCATGTCTTTCAGTTTTCTGTTCGTTTCTATGAAGTTCTTTGACTTCTTTAAAGGAAGCATAGAGCAATTGAGTCACAAATGATAAAGTTGCTAGTTAAAAGCAGCACCTTACAGCAACTGTTGAGAACAAAATAATCTTCAGGCTTAGGTATTTTACTGGAGAGAGAGAGAGAGACAACACTATGTACACCATGTATATTTCAACATACTAGCAGACACCTTCATTCACACTCTCAAGCTATTCAGTCACCCAATATTTGAATATTTGTTGTCAGGCTGATTGCCTTTATTATGCATAACTGGTTGCAACTTCACAAACCAATCAGCAACCTGTTGATGGCCAAATCGCACCTGTACATGCTCCCCCAGAACCAGGCCAACTACAAACATCTTCCCCTGACCTCCACCTCCCCAATACAGTGTAAATACCTCACAGTAACTTTTTTTTATTCATTTACGGGATGGGGGAATTGCTCACTAAGCCAGTACTTATTGCCCAGAGGGCAATTAAGAGTCAACCACATTGCTGTGGGTCTGGAGTCACATGTGGGCCAGACTAGATAAGAATGGCTGTTTCCTTCCCTAAAGGATATTAGTGAACCAGATGGGTTTTTCCAACAACTACGAATGGATTCATGGGCATCATTAGTTTCTTAATTCGACTTTTCTTAAAATTTGCATTCAAATTCCATCATCTGCTGTGGAGGGATTCGAACCAGGGTCCCTAGAACATTAGCTGGGTCTTTTGGATTAATAGTTCAGCGATAATACGATAAGGCTGTCACCTTGCCTAAGTTGATTTTCAAAAGTACTGGAATTCGTTCCTCATACTTTACTGTAAAACAGCCTGCTTCTCTTCAGTACTGAATGTAAAGTAAAATAAAATGATAAGGCCTTTATGCTGAGGTCTAGACTAATTGTATCCTTTCTTTTTGAAATGGTTTTAACTTTTTGTTTTTACAATCAAGATTGGTAGTTTGTTCGTGTTAATTACATTTTTGTAATGCGAACCTGTCTGAATTAGCTGTAGGATTTGACCTGCCTGATCTGTTGTTTGATCGTGTTGACTGAGGTGTTAATTTTAGTCCAAAAGCCTGATATGTTCTCTCGGTGTTGAAATGAGGCTACAATTGGATGAGGGAGGAGTTAGCTAAAGTAGACTGGAAGAAAATACTTTATGGTGGGACAGTTGAGGAACAGTGGAGGACTTTCAAAGCAATCTTTCAAAGTGCTGAGCAGAAGTATATACGAGTGAAAGGATTGTAGGAAAAAGGGTAATCAGCCATGGATGCCTAAGGAAATAAGGGAAGCTATCAAATTGAAAGATAAGGCATACAAAGTGGCAAAGACTAGTGGGAAACTAGAAGATTGGGAAAACTTTAAATGTCAACAGAAATCCACAAGAAAGCTATAAAGAAAAGTAAGATAGATTATGAGAGTAAACTAGCTCAGTATATAAGGACAGATAGCGAACATTTCTACAAATCTATAAAATGATAGAGTGGCTGAGGTAAACATTGGTCCTTTAGAGGATGAGAAGGGTGATTTAATAAATGGAAAAAGCTGAGGCATAGAACAGGTATGTTGTGTCGGTCTTCACAGTGAAAGACACAAATAACATGCCAATAATTGATGACAAGGAGACTAAGGTAGGTAAGTACTTAGACATAACCGTTATCATGAAAGAGGTTACGTTGGGCAAGCGAATGGAGCTAAATGTAGCCGAGTCTCCTGACCCTGATGGAATGCATCCAGGGTACTAAAAGAGATGGTGGGAGAAATAGCAAATGCACTTGTGGTAATTTTCCAAAATTCACTGGACTCTGGGTCAGTTCCAGCAGATTGGGAAACAGCAAATATGATGCCACTGTTTAAAAAAGGAGGTAGACAAAAGATGGGGAATTATAGGCTGGTTAGCTTAGCTTCTATGGTGGGGAAAATGCTTGAATCTATTATCCAGGAAGAAATAGCAAGAAATCTAGATAGAAATTCCCCATTGAGCAGACACAGCATGGGTTCGGGAAAGGCAGGTCATGCTTAACTAACTTGCTGGAATTCTGTGAAGACATTGAGTGTGGTTCACAACGGAGACCCAGTAGATGTGGTATATCTGGATTTCCAAAAGGCATTCAACAAAGTGCTACAGGAAAGGCTGCTGCATAAGTTAAAGCTGCATGGCGTTACAGGCGATGTATTAGCATGGATCGAGGATTAGTTAACTAACAGGAAGTAAAGAGTGGGGATAAATAAGTTTTTTTCTGTAACTAGTGGTGTGCCTCAGGGATCAGTGTTAGGACTGCAATTATTTACAATTTACGTAGATGATTTGGAGTTGGGGACCACGTGTAGAGTGTCAAAGTTTGGGAAGACACTAAGATGAGTGGTAGAGCAAAGTGTACAGAAGACTCTGAAAGTTTGCAGAGAGATGTAGATAGTTTACGTGAGTTGGCAAAGGTCTGGCAGATGGAGTATAATGTTGATAAATGTTAAGTCGTCCATTTTGGTAGGAATAACCGTAAAAAAGATTATTATTTGAACGGTAAAAAATTGGAGCATGCTGCTGTGCAGAGGGATCTGGGTGTCCCTGTGCATGAATCGCAGAAGGTTGGTTTCCAGGTGCAACAGGTAATTGAGGCAAATGGAATTTTGTCTTTCATTACTAGAGGGATTGAGTTTAAAAGGAGGGAGGTTATACTACAGCTGTATAGGGTGCTGGTGAGGCCACATCTGGAGAACTGCATGCAGTTTTGGTCTCATTATTTGAGTAAGGAGGTACTGGCACTGAAGGGGATACAGAGGACATTCACTAGGTTGATTCCGGAGTTAAGGGGCTTGTCTTATGAGGAGAGACTGAGTAGACTGGGATTATATTAAAATGAGGGGGGAAGGGAATAGATAGGATAGAAGCAGAGAGGTTGTTTCCATTGGCAGGTGAAACTAGAACAAGAGGGCATAGCCTCAAAATTAGGGCGAGCATATTTAGGACTGAATTGAGGAGGAACTTCTTCACCCAAAGTTGTTGTGCATCTGTGGAATTCTCTGCCCAGTGAAGTTGTTGAGGCTTCCTCATTGAATGTTTTTAAAGCTAAGATAGTTTTTCGAACAGTAAAGGAATTCAGAGTTGTGTTGAGAGGCTGGCTAAGTGGAACTGAGGCCACGAAAAGATCAGCCAGGATCTCACTGAATGCTGGAGCAGGCTTGAAGGCCCAGATGGTCTACTCCTGCTCCTGGTTCTTATGTATGTGCCATGGGATTTGTCAGATTTTTAGATTGGCCTTCAACTTAAATGTTTCATTCAAAGGGCAGGAGTTATATCAACATACCACCCCAGTGCTGCACCAAAGTATCAGTTTACAGTAGGTACTTGAGTCCCTCAAGTCACCAATTGAACTTTCAACCATCTGTCACACAGCCAAGTGTAATTACTAAACTTAGACTACTGCAGAGCCATTTCCAATAACATGATATCTCTTGTGGGAGCCAAAAGATGCAGTGCTCCAGATGAACAATTCCAGGTATATATTTAAATTGCCTTTTTTGATCTTTTTCTATTTTCTAGCCGCCCACTTTTTTGAGATATCTTTTTCAGGTTTGACAGATTTGCATTAGGTATACATTCATAATACCTGTTACATTTTCTTTGAAGTGCAGAAGGAACACGTACAAACTAAACAGTTATTATGAAACTTCGAGGGAAAAGATGTTAAGTAATTACAAGGCACTCGTTATATACTACTGCAGTTGTAATATTTAAAAATACTGCAGTGTTAATAAAAATTACTCCTTTGCAGATCAGTCCAGCCTTCGTAAAGCGGATTCAACATAAAATCAAAGACCTTGTGATACAGATGGAAGAGGGTTTGAAGACAGCAGATCCTCATGATTGCTGTGCTTACACAGGTTGGACAGGTGAGAGACATGGCAGTATCTTTGTACTGACTCGTTTCATGCATTCAAAGCCAAAATTATTGACTGTTACTCAAAACTTTTAGGATACTTCTCCAAGTGAGAATTGATTTTTGCTGTTTAACAGTTGTCTCTGTAGTTTTCTAACCACTTGATGTTAGATAGCAGGTCCCTTATTACAGATTTGCACATCCCTCAAAAAAATACACTTGCAATCCTACTGCTGTCGTCATCTCCACTGCCCTCAGCAACCTGAAACGCAGTCCATTTGAGCCAGCTTCCTTGTCAAATTTGAGCAGTGCCACCTATTTAGCACCTACTTTCTATTTTTATTCTATTAAATATCTCTCAACCACTGTTAATGCACCCCTCACTGCATTCTCCATTTTGTTTTTTGAAGGCCGGTGCAAAAGACTCATTTGGTATGTAAGTCGAGCCCATTTCCTCCACCAAATAATATTTCCTTTTCTTCCCTTTTGTCTTTATTTGCCTCTAGCTCCCATTTAACTATTGTTTTTACTTTTTCTGTTTCTGGAAGATTTTTGGGTTCCCCTTGTACTTTTCTCTTGTATCCTTTTCCAATTCTCTTTGCACTCTCTGCCTGATTCACTATGTATCCTGTCCCTGACCTCTTGTTATAAATGTTTTTAACTGTTCCGCATCAATCTTTTGTCATTGGAGGGGTTCTAAATTTCCTCCTTAAGTTAATGTTTAATTTATGCTTGCAAAATCATTGCCTTGAAAGTCTTCTGTTGCTTATTTACAGTCCACTTAAAATCTTGCTCTCATATTGCAAGGGGCTTTCTCCAATCTTTGGTTTTTATTTTGTATTTAACTCACTGCCACATCTCTTCCAGGCATGCCCACCTTGAAGAAGTTCTGCTCCTCTCTCCAATGGGATTTCCGTTCCAATCTTTCTTCTTGCCCACCGACTTTAATTTCCCTGTCGCTCCTGGTGTTTGACCATGTATTTGCTAAAACTTGTTTTCACAGCCATATCACATTCCTCAGTGACTGCCTGCGGCTTAGACTCACCTCACATGGATTCCAACTGAAGTTTCATCCGTCATGTTTTGAATCCTTCCAGGATCACCGATATCTCCGTTCAACGTTCCATGGACGGCTGCTCTCGCCGCATCCTGAGGTCCACACTCCGTGCCATGCCGTGTCATGTGCAAACTCTCAACCTTTCTCTCCAACGGCATTGCAACACACTGGCTCAGGGTTGCGCCAGTCGGCAGTTCCAGTTCATCCTCCGGCTCATTCATCGTACTAACAAGAAACATTTCTTTTCCTTTCAGGCATCAAGGCCCACAAGATGCAACAACTCAAAAATACCCATGACCCTCTGGAGCCTACCTCTCCTCACCTTCCCTCAGACTGCACACCCCTCCCCCTCCCAACTCATGTTGGGTATTCACTATCCCTCCCAACCTTCTGCTCTCCGATGCTGAATGCTCCGTACTCCGCAAAGGCTTCAGCTTTATTCCTCTGCTTCCCCACCTTAACGAACTTCGGGCACAACATAGCGCCAAACTCTTCTTCTGCCGTCTTTGCCTCCAGGCCCATTTCTTTGGACAAGAGTCCTCTCCCCATCCCACAGACCCCTTTGACCAACTCCAACTCTCTCCCTCCACCTGGACCCATCCCTCCTGCCTTTTACCTGCACTCGGTCTTTTCTTTGAGAACTGTCAATGTGACGTTAGTCGCCTCAGTTTCGCTGCCCCTCTCACCAAATCCAACCTATCTCCCTCCGAACTGACTGCACTCCCTGCACTCAGATCTAACCCTGACTTTGTCATTAAGCCTGCTGATAAGGGTGGTGCTGTTGTAGTCTGGTGTACTGACCTTTACCATGCAGAGACTCAGCACCAACTCTCAGATACCTCCTCCTACCTTCCCCTGGACCATGACCCCACCATGGCACATCATGCCATTGTATCCACTACGGTTACTGATCTCATTTCATCTGGTGATTTCCCCTCTCTCCGCTTCCAAGCTAATAATCCTCCAGTCCCGCACAGCTTGTTTCTACCTCCCACCAAAAATCCACAAACAGGACTGTCCGGGTAAACCCATTGTTTCAGCCTGATTGTGCCCCACAAAACTCGTCTATTCCTACCTTGACTCAGTCTTCTTCCTCTGCCCCGGTCCAATCCCTACTCACGAACATCCATGATTCATCTGACACCTTACGCCGGTTTCAAAACTTCCAGTTTGCCGGTTCCAGGCACCACGTCTTTACCATGGACGTGCAATCCCTTTACACGTCCATTCCCCACCAGAAAGGTCTTAGCGCTCTCCACTTCTTCCTGGCGCAAAGACCTGAACCATCCCCACCCACCACCACCCTCCTCCGCTTGGCTGAGCTTGTCCTTGCTCTCAACAACTTCTCTTTCAACTCATGTCATTCTCTTCAGGTAAGAGGGGTTGCCATGGATACCCTTACCCTCATGGGCCCTAGTTATGCCTGTCTCTTCAACGGGTATATGGAACATTCCTTGACCAGTCCTATTCCAGCCCCCACCCACAACTCTTTCTCCGATACATCAATGATATCATCAGTGCTGCTTCCCTCTCTCGTCTGGAATTGGAAAACTTCATCAATTTCGCCTCCAATTTCCACTCTGCCCTCACTTTCACCTGGTCAATCTCTGACTCCTGCTTTCCCTTCCTTGATGTTTCTTTTTCAATTTCTGGGGATAGACTGGCCACTAATATCCACGACAAACCCACTGAATCCCACAGCTACCTGGACTATACATCCTCACACCCCACTTCCTGTAAAGACTCCATCCCATTCTCTGGGTTCCTCCGTCTCCGTCGCATATGTTCAGAAGAGGCCAGCATCGACAAGGGAGCCTCCAAAATGCCCACCACCTTCCTCAACCAAGGATTTCCCCCGCTCTGCTGTTGACAGAGCCCTCAACCAGGTCTGACCCATCTCCCGCACTTCCGCCCTCACCCCTTCTCTTCCCGCCCGCAACAGCGAAAGGGTTCCCCTTATCCTCACCTACCATTCCACCAGCATCCACATCCAGAAGATCATCAGATGCCATTTCTGCCACCTCCGGTGAGATGCAACCACCAGACACATATTCCCTTGTCTGCCTTCTGCAGGGACCGTTCCGTCTGGGACACCCTGGTCCACACTTCCTTCACCCCCAACACCATCCCACAGCCTGTGGCACCATCCCCTGTAACCGGTGAAGATGCAACACCTGTCCATTTATCTCCTCCCTCCCCAGTATCCAATGGCCCAAACATACCTTCCAGGTGAAGCAACACTTCACCTGCACTTTCTAGAATCTAGTCTGCTGCATTCACTGCTCACAATGTGGTCTCCTCTACACTGGGGAAACGAAGCGTAGATTTGGCGACCACTTCGCAGAACATCTACGTTCTGCTCGCAGAAAAGACCCTGAACTACCTGTTGCCTGCCACTTCAACACACCACCCTCCTCCCTGGCCAACATCTATGTCTCTAGCTTGCCTGCAGTGTTCCACCGAAGCCCAATGCAAGCTGGAGGAACAACACCTCATTTTCCGCTCGGGGACCCTACAGCCCTCCGGACTCAATATTGAGTTCAATAATTTTAGGGGCTAAGCTCTCCCATGCCCCAGCCCCTTACCCCACACACCAGGCCTTGTTACCACATAGCCTGCCATTACACACACCCTGTTGTTAGTCACTAACAGTCCTCATTAACAACTATTCGCCCTCCCAGCCTGATTGTCAGCAACTCCTTTGTCTGTCCAAATATCTTTCTCTCTCTTTGGGCTCTATCCTATCGTTTACTCCCTACCCCACCAACCTCCCTATTTTCTCCATTTAAACTGACGTTTTCCCAGCCACCATCAGTTCTGAGGAAGGGTCACCGAACCTGAACTGTTAACTCTCTTTTTTTCCTTCTCAGATGCTGGCAGACCTGCTGAGCTTCTCCAGCAACTTTGTTTTTGTTCTCTAATCTTATATTTTTACCTTTAACATTTCTTCGTGCATTTTCATAACTACTGAATCAAACTGTCGTCATTATTAGCCAGATGATGTTTGTTTTCCTGATTTACTCTAATAAATAAGCTCTCATGAGTGACTTGTCCACTTCTGTCAAGAATTTTTAATGCATGTCCGAATGCTTATCACAAACTCTTATTTTTCTGCGGTTTAATACTTGGCATCTCTAAAGGAAAGATGGATTTACAATTATGTGACATTTTTTGTTTTGAGAAGAAAATGGGACAAAAGCCTTTCAGCTGACCCACAATGCCAAGTATCTTGGAATTAACTGGTACCCATCAAATGACCACAACGCGCTTTCAGAGTGTCAGGTGAAGTGAGAGAGAAGCACACAGAGCACGGAATTTAAGGCAGAGAGAGTCAAAGACAGATCAAAAGACCATACAAATGGTGTGAGTGTAGTGCCAAATTATAGTCCCTGCAGGTGTCAACAGCTGAATAACAAGTGAAAGGATGACCTATAATCCGATTAAATGAGGCACAGAAATAATTACAAAAACTTAAAAATAAGGTGGTGCTACAGACAATGCTCTGAAAGCTTATGATTCCGAATAAACCTGTTGGACTATAACCTGGTGTCATGTGACTTCTAACTTCTGAAAAAAACATACAGATCACTTATGTTTTTGCACTCTTCTTATTTCTAATCTGTTTCTTCTTGCATTTAGTAACTAATAACCTTTTTTTGTCTAATAAAATATGACAGCCTGAATGGCATCTACAAGGGAAGGGATCCCTTGTTAACATAATATTGTTGTGAATGCCCAAGGAGGTGGGTCCCTCAGAAAATGTAGCTTCAGCAGGCAGGCAGGGTTCCCACATGCAGGACTACATGAATCCTGTTAAGATCCTGGATCAGATAAATTTGGCCATGTTGTAATCTGATGAGGGACCAGTAATGTTTTTTTCTAAGGTGAGGGATAGTTTGACTCCTGTTACCTGCTAAGAGAATCAAGCCACAAGATTCTGTAGTTTTGAACAAACAGCAATAAACTTTACCAAATTAAAATAGTACGATCTATAGTATATATTCTATACTAACTTTTAGAATCAACATCATAAGGCAGATATGACTTCCAGTAAAACTCTGGTTGAACACATTGAATCACATCATGCAGCGAATGTGGTAAGGACAAGTTCCGTGGATTTCTATTCCATCCCAACTCCCCCCCCAAACCCCTCAAAAAAAGGGCACTGTGGCTTAACAAATCTCATTAAAACTCTGTTAGGGATTTTAGTTCGGTGATCCTATGATTTCTAAATGATCTAGCTTTGGAACTTGCTCAATAGCCACTCCATCATTGACCGCTCATGTCCTGGTAGTTCACTCTGTCATTGAGACTGCATTTCCCTGCGTTCTGGAAACTGCATTCCATCACCTTTTCAAAGCCACAATCAGCTAGTCCGTAAACACAATTTCACTGTTGCTTCTGCATTTCTGAGATTTAATCTTAGCTGCATTAGGAAAATACTCTTTTGTGGGCTTCTTTCACCCCACCAACTTCTGCATTGAACTGTTAAGCGCTCATAGGTTTCTTCTAAAAACTTAACAGATCCAAGACTTGTGATTTTTTGATTCCCAACTCTTAACACCTAGCTACACCTGCAGGACTGCTCTGTGCAGTTAGCACTCAGGAGCTATCAGACAACTCCTGGCACATCTTCTTGAGACTCAGCCATGCAGCAACAGTGGCTTACTTAGCAGCATAGCTACCTTCTGCATAGAACCTGTACCTCTCCCTCTGTATTGTAGACCAGCTCACATTGAGGCAAGCGTTGAAATTTTGCTCAACATCTTTTGAGGACTGTCTGTCCCAAACTCAGAACGTCCAGCTGAGATGTTGCAGCTGCAGAAGATCCTCCAAGAATCAACACCATGTGAACTTCTGGTTCTGAGGAATTCCATGCCAGCCTCTCGTCAGACTCTTAGAGAGGACAGGCAGAAGATGAAGTAGTCACTTGCAGCTTGAACATAGCTAGTACATAAGAACTAAGAGCAGGAGTAGCCCATCTGGCCCCTGGAGCCTGCCCTGCCATTTAATAAGATCATGGCTGATCTTTTTGAGACTCTGCTCCACTTACCCGCCCACTCACCATAACCCTTAATTCCTTTACTGGTCAAAAATTGATCTAGCCTTGCCTTAAAAACATTCAGTGAGGTAGCTTCAACCGCTTCACTGGGCAGGGAATTCCACAGATTCACAACCCTTTGGGTGAAGAAGTTCCTCCTGACCTCAGTCCTACATCTGCTTCCGTTTATTTTGAGGCGATGCCCTCTCGTCCTAGTTTCACCTGCTAGCGGAAACAACCTCCCTGCCTCCACTTTATCTATTCCCTTCACAATCTTATATGTTTCTATAAGGTCTCCCCTCATTCTTCTGAATTCCAATGAGTATAATCCCACTCTACTCAGTCTCTCCACATAATCCAACCCTCTAAACTCTGGAATCAACCGAGTGAATCTCCTTTGCACCCCCTCCAGGGCTAGTATATCTCTTCTCAAGTAAGGAGACCAAAACTGCACACAGTACTCCAGGTGTGGCCTCACCAGGACCGTATACAGCTGCAGCATAGCCCCCCTGTTTTTAAACTCTTTTAAACTTTTAATAAGGATTCCACCATCATCCAGATGTGTTTGCAGTTTTTTTTAATGCCCATTGTTCAACAAAAGCAAGGTGATAAAAGATTACACTAACTCAAGAAAGAATTTTCTCCATTAAGAACAACGAACTAATATGCCACCTGAAACAACAGAATTGGTTCTGAGCACTGACCCAGGGTCACTGGATCCTAAACGTTAACTCTGATTTTTTTTCTTCACAGATGCTGCCGGACCTGCTGAGCTTTTCTAGAAACTTCTGTTTTTGTTCCTGATTTACAGAATTCACCATTCTTAAGGATTTTATTTAACAGAATTGGTAACTTGGATGCAAGATGTAAGCAAGTGATCTTGAACCTTTGCAAGATACTTGTTAAACCTCTGATGGAGTATTGTGGACGCCATATTACAGGAAAGATGTGAACGCATTGGGAAGCGTATAGAAGGGATTTATAGGAATGGCTCCGGAAATGCAAACTTGGAGAAAAGAAAGCTGAGAGGAGTTTTGATAGACATTTTCAAAATTATGATTGGGCTGTATTCAGTAGATAAAGAGAAGCTGTTCTTCCACTCGAAGAAAAAAAGTGAGAGGGCATAGATTTAGGATGTAAAATAAGCAAGGGTGATGTGAAAAAAGCTTTTCACACAACAAGTAATTAGAGTATTGATTGCAATGCCTAGAGATTTGATTGGAGGCAGGCTGAATTGAATTGTTCACGGGGGCATTGGATGTTCATTTGAATGGAAATAGTATGCAGGGATATGGGGGAGAGGCCAGGAGATTGGCTTTAAGTAGTAGACCTTTACAGGCATGATGAGCGAAATATTTTCAACTATGCTGTAACAATTCTGATTTTTTAAGGGCTTAATTGGAAGGGCAAGGCAATGTGCTTGGAATTGCAATGGATTGTCAGATTATATAAGAGGTATGAATTCAAGGTTCATGTCTCTATTTGTTAACTTTCTTATTTAAATCATTTCAGCATGATTCCCTCTCTTCTACTTATCTTTGGGGAATGCATCCTAAGTTTACATCAAGCTGTTCCTTCATCCCTGTTATCATCTTGGTGAACTGTTGTTAAGCTACTTGCATATTTTAAAAGTTGGTTATGTACAGACTGAGGATGAGAAGATTACAAATTAGCTTTGCCTGTTGATGTTTATAGTAAAAACTTTCCTTAGTACCTTGACTAAAATAAATCAAAAGCATTTCGCAAGTCTGCTGGTGCAGTACTGACTATTTGGTCCTCCGTTCTGAAATAGGTTGATGGGAAACCGAACAAGTACAGTACCACAGAATTAGGCAGTAATAGCTTCCATTCTTCTTATTGAGCCTATTTTGAAATCTAACATCCATTCATGCAGCATCATCTGGCTTGGGACCTTAAAAGCATTCTGTGTGTGCATCTTGATGCCATTTGCATTTGAGTTTCTGCTTCATGAGCAATATAGCTGGATCCATTGATCCCTTTAGCTCTTTCCTTTTTTGAATTCTCTTCCCATTTGCCTTTTAAAATTAGAAAATTATGTTGCTTGGTTATATTAAGCCATATTATTCTATATAATTCACTTCCTATGTTAGGGACTTACTTAAGAACTAAGAGTAGGCAATTCAGCCTCTTGAGTCTGCACCACCATTTAATGTGATAATGGGTCATCTGATCTTGCCCTGAACTCCACTTTTCTGCCTGCTTTCCATAACCTTTCAATCCATTACTCATTTAAAAATTTATTTCCTCCTTAAATTTACACAGTGTCCCAGCATCCACCGCACTCTGGGGCAGTGAACGCCGCAGATTCATGACCCTTTTTGAGAGAAGTAGTTTCTCCTCGTCTGTTTTAACTCTGCTATTCCTTATTCTAATTCTGCAGCCTCTCTTTCTAGATTTCCCCATGAGGAAACACCTTCTGTATGCCTACTTTGTCAATCTCCTCTGGCATCTTAGTTACCACAATTAGATCTCTTTACATTCTTCTAAAGTCAAGGCAGTATAGGCCCAAACTGTCTTAGTAAGACAAATCCCTCATCTCTGGAATTGATCTAGTGAACCTCCTCTGAATTGTCTCCATTGCAACTACACCCCTCCTCAGATAAGGGAACCAAAATTGAACACAGTATTCCTGGTGTGGTTTCACTGATGCCTTGTGCAGTTGCAACAACACTTCCCTATTTTAATATTCTATTCCTTTTTGTGATAAATGCCAAAATTCCATTTGGCATGTTTATTACCTGCTGTTATCCTTGATAAATTTGGTTAAAACTGCTCCACCGTATCGTGTGTACAGAGAGGTCTGAAGCACATATGTTTGGGGCCACTGTTTTTCACTATCGGCCAATCCAATAAAGCATCTCATAGTCAGTCTTTCCCTTTGATTTCCCAAGAAATTCTGAGTCAATGCCAAACTTTTAATTTTTACCTAGTAATCTGGATATGTGCAGATCCTTCTTTTACTTTCTATTAATAAAATTGATGTGCAGGTTGGGAATCCTTTTAAGGGAGATTAGATATTGGTCAAAATGATAACAACCACGTGCACTTTAAATACAAGGAGATTTCCCAGGCACTACACAGGAATGCAGTCTGACGCTGAAGAGCATATTGGGAAGGGTAACAATTAAAAAAATTGATTTTATTTCTCACCGAAGACATGTCACTGAAATGTGACACTGAAAGTAAAGTTGAGAGATTATTCAGAGTCTATAGTGAGTTCCACCAGTGAGCACCAGGTTGGAAGAGGGACAATTTGAAATATTTCATATGAAGAGAGAAGTGCACCAAGGCTTTGGACAGTACACAACAAATATTCAAAACATTGGATATATATCTGGTGGAAAAAATTAGAGGCAAGATCATAAACTTGCACTACAGTGACCACACAACACTTCTTAAGATGCATAAAATATTGTTTTAGAAGTTTAAAATATATATTATATATGAATAGTAAAAAGAGACTATGATTGTTACAGAGCAGATATCGGAAGAAACTACTTTGAAGTGGATGGTGTCCCTTTGGAGCAAGTAGATGAATTTATCTATTTAGGATAAATGATAAGATTAGATGGCAGAAGTTAGAAGAGATAGCTAGTAGTAATTTTATGAAAATGAATGTGTTGACAACAAGTTTGTAACCGGGAAATACTGATCAGATGCTACATTCTATCAATTTTCCTGTATGTCTCGGAACATTGGATAAGAAATAAAAATCCTTGGATGAAAAGAGAGGCCTTTGAATTGTGGATGCTGAGTTGTAAACTAAAATTTTCATGAGACAAATGATGAGGAACTTCAAATTGCAAGAGCAAAAATAACCTTGAATGACGTCCAGAAGTAAAGATTCAATCAAAGCTGAAAACTGCAGCTATCTCCAAGAGGGAAAAATAGACGGCAGCAGAAGGAGGGGTTGGTCTTGGTGCAGATCATTTACAGTGGATATATGAGGATGGTGCAAGACAAACAAGTGTGACATACTGTAGCAGATCTTCTGACAAATCTAAGATTTATCAAAAAGGTAGATTTTGAAAAAGTGTATTCAAAGAAGAAAGAAACCTGCATACCCGTCTGGATTTGCTTGACCTCCGCATCTATCACTGGTTAGCTCAGTTGGTTAGACAGCTGGTTTGTGATGCTGAGTGACAACAACAGGGCAAGTTCAGTTCCTGCGCCAGCTAAGGTTACCATGAATGTCCTGCCTTCTCAATCATGCTTGTTGTCTGAGGTGTGGTGACGCTCAGGTTAAACTCTCCCATCAGTCATCTCTCTCTCTAATAAGAGTAGCCAAATGGTCCTCTGAGACTATGGCAACTTTTGTTGGACATTAGGGTTGAGGTTCTCACATTTACAAGTTTATCACATCTTGGGATCTCTTGAGTTTTCAACATTGTACTGTATGAAAACTTAGAAAACACAGCGACATTTTTTTAAACAGGTCAACAAGTCATTCCTTTAACTGCAAAGGACTTCTATTGAAAAAGTCTAAAAAGTCAATTGCAATGAATAAAACCGAGCCCTTTTAGCTTGATATTTTAGACTTTAAGTATTCAATGATAGCTAGCAATGTAAGCAGAAAAGCCTAGAGGAATGATGGAAGAAAACAGACTTCTAGCTGGATATAAAAGTAAAACTTTTGGGTTCCTTCAAAATTCTTCTATATTAGCTCTGTACCCAGAGATTAAAATATCTGTTGTTAGGGGCAACATATTCCAAATTATTAGATTAACTTGTCAGAGTTGTTCATTACTGTTCGCGAGAATTTTGTAGCTTAGTATTTGACATGTTTCAAAATCAATATACCAGTTCCATAGCATAGTCAGCTACGGACCAAGTGCAAGTAAGTGAGATTAGTATAGCTTTTGTTTGTTAGTCAGCATGGATATGGTGGACTGATGGGCCTGTTTCTATGTTGTATGACACTATAACTATTATAGTAAAGTGTTTCTTTTTATCTAGGGATTGCCCTTCTTTATCTGCAGTGTTTCCGAGTAACAGAGGAGTCTGTGCATCTCCAGCGATCTTTGTATTATGTGAAGAGGACTCTGCGTAATCTGAATGGTCGAAGAGTCACATTTCTTTGTGGTGATGCGGGACCTTTAGCTGTTGGTGCTGTTGTACATCACAAATTGAAGAATCAAATTGAATCACAAGAATGTGTCACAAAGTAAGGACATTGATTTGGATATAGAGATAAAAGGTACTGCAGATGCTGGAGAATCCGAGATAACAAGCATGGGGCTGGATGAACACAGCAGGTCAAGCAGCATCATAGGAGCAGGAAAACTTGACGTTTCGGGCCTAAACCCTTCACCAGAAAGGTTGATTTCTGATGAAGGG
>JAHRHZ010000013.1:54722262-54736656 GCA_024137785.1 Ginglymostoma cirratum
TGAAGGGTTTAGGCCCGAAACGTCAAGTTTTCCTGCTCCTATGATGCTGCTTGACCTGCTGTGTTCATCCAGCCCCATGCTTGTTACATTGATTTGGATGTTTGAAAACTCCTCAACTAGACAGGAATATTTTTAAATAAATTAAAAGTTTACCATTTTTGTAATTCGTTATCAATATGTTTTTCATTTTACTATTTTAAAAATGCATTTCCAGAAGGGAGCATCATGGAAGTTTTGAATGTTTTATCATGGAAGATCAAAACATACCTTTTATATTCTAATTTTTAAACTTGACTCTAGTTTGGACTTTTTCTTGTAAAGAGTCTAAGGTACTTTTTAACTAATTCTCACTGAACTTGTAAATTCACATTGTTTGTAGCCTTGCCTCTTGAGACCATTGTTTGCGTCATGTTGGCAAAATCTGTGTTAAGCATCTTCTGATGTAGCTCAGAAGCTCTGCTCTGGCATGTCAGTCTGTTTTCAAAAAACCAAAGTACTGCAGATTCTGGAAATCAAAAACAAAAACAGAGATTGTTGGAAAAAAGAACTCTGAAGAAGTGTCACTGGACCCGAAATGCTTTCTCTCCACAGATGCTGCCAGACCTCCTGTGTTTTCCAGCAATTTCTGTTTTGTTACAGCAATCTCTTGTATTTGCTGTAGAAGAAAATAGTGGGCTGAGGTGGTTGACTGTCTGTGTTTTCTGAGCCCCTCTTCTTTGTCAGCTGAACTTTTCATTTCTGCTCACCCTCTCTAATTTTTTTCCAACAGTGAGCCTTCAAAAGGTCATGACAATCAGCAACTGTCCCCTAGTTGTCAGTGTTCATGTTTGCCACCTCATATGCTTTTACGTGTCCTTGTAGCAGAGATATGGATGCCCAGGAGTTCATAATACACGGTCAATTCATAGACAGTGACCTTTTGTATCATGTGGCCATAATCCATCCAACAAATGTGGCTGAGCCAGCCCAAATATCAAAGGCTTAGCAGTGAATGTATGATCATGGAATTAGTGCACTCTAAGAGCTCTGAAATGGTGATCTTTGTCTCGGAACAAGTGTTATGGGCTGTCTGTGACAGAGGCAGAAACTGTTGTATCCCACAGATCAGCCAGTACCCACCACAATCAAGTTGCTGTTGTTCCACACGCTACTTGGCTTGGATACAACATCCGCAATTTTTGTAATATTTATTAGTTTCAGCATGAAGTGACAGACTGCTGATGATTTGTGGAGCTTTGTGTGTGTAGTAGATGTGTTCAGTCAAGATCTGTACTCTGACAAGGTGAAATTATGTACTACAGGAACAGTATTTATGCATAATCCTGACATTTCAGTTTGCGAATCAGCTGCTACATTCCTCTTTCATTTGTTTTGTTTGCATGATGCATGGATTCAGTTCACTTGTCCAATGATTCTAATTTCCTAGCACACATTGAAGTAGGATTACTGTGCTGGATCAGCACCTTTTCTTTGTTGGGGCCTACATTTGAGGTGGGTGCTGGCTGACCTATCAGACTCGATAGTTCTTCCCAATGTCAGCAACAGCCCATTACACTTGTTTTCTACACCAATGAAGTTAGGCATATAACTCCTAACTACTGTCTGTGTTGTGTTGATGATCTGTAGTGAAACAGAGCGTCTTCTCCAGGATACAAGCTTGGGGGATAAGTTATGGCGACTCTGGTCTGTGTAAATGTTGGAGACCGCCCCACCACCCCCCTACCCCCGACAAACCTCGCCAGTTGAATCCAAAATAAAGGAAAATGCTACGTTTGGCACCGGCTACGTTTGGCACCGACTCAGTCCAGAAGTCACTGATAAGTGATGACTTTGGACATATGTCTCCTTTTACCTTTGGGCTCCAATCGAGATTTGTTCTCCAATTTTACTCCCTTAGCCTTTTGACTGTCTTGAGGTATCTATAATTAATTGGAACTACACCTCTAGATAGACTTCCATAAACAATGGAGCTGCACATTTTGCATGTCTCGGGGCTAAACCTCCTTCCCCTTTAGCCTGAAGTTGCATGGGAGCCAATTTCCTTCTATCACTATGAGGAGGCACAACTGAGGGCTTGCTGCTTGAAAAGTAGACGGACTTGAATATTTAGGGTTTCCTCGCCCACATTGCTGCTAGCCAGCTGTGTAGACTGAAAGTGAGAAGCCAACTAACAGGCGAAGGCAAAGCTTTGTTTTAGTGGAAAACATGCAACTCACTCACTCACTCACTCACTCACTCACCTTATCACATTAATATGATAGACACAAAACATTAATGTCATGTGTGGAACCATCATTACAAATAATATATCAATTATTTAAAGTTGCCATTGTTATGGATTATCTTCACAAGTAAATTAGTAAATCTATCATTGTAACCATTAAGATACTCTATTCCGGCGTGTATGATTACATTTTCTTGGTATTCATTATTTCTCTTACTCTTATTAGATTGTTGCAACTGCAAAGAACTGTTGTTTGCCTGGATTCTGATATCCCAGATGAGCTGCTGTATGGCAGAGCTGGATACTTGTATGCTTTACTATATGTGAATACAGAGATTGGGCAAGATACCATTCCTTTTTCTGTTATTCAGGAGGTAAGAGTTACTTTTACTTTTTGGTGTAATTCATATATTTCTTAATTGCAGCTTCTATTTGTGCATTTGTTTACACCTCTTTAAATGTCAGCTTTTAGACATGCTCAACAGTGTGAGTGTCATCTGACCCTCAAACAGTATAATTTGAAAAGAACTGATATGTTAAATGTTATACTGATGTGGAGTACTGCGTTGTTGGAAAACTGTTTTTCCTTTTAATGAGATGAGACCCTGTTTACTTTTTCAGTTGAAAGTAATAGACCTTGTATTGCAATTTAGTTTTAATAGGGTGATATCGTGAATTAGCCTTTTGAGGAAAGGCTAAAAAGGCTAGGTCTGTGATCGCTGGAGTTTAGAAGAGTCAGAGGTGACGAAATTGAACCACGATCCTGAGGGGATTGAACCAGGTGGATGTTGAAAGGTTGTTTCCTCTTATGGGAGAGTCTAGAACTAGGGGTCATGATTTAAAAATAAGGGGTGCTCATTTAAAGTAGTTGAGGAAGCATTTTTTCTGAGAGCTGCAAATCTTTGGAATACCCTTCCTCAGAAGGAAATCTTTAAATATTTTTAAGACAGAGGTAGATCTGGATAAGACAGAGGCTATTGATTGCCAAGGCAATGAAAGATTATTAGGGGTATTTTGGAATGCAGAATTGAGGTTAAAATTGGATCAGGAATGACCTTTATTGAATGGCTTGAAGGCACGAATGATCTATTCTTGCTGTTTGTTCATATCTTCATGATTTGAAGAAAATCTGGAAGCTCTCCCAAGGTTCTGGCCATCATGCTGTTTCAATGAATGCCATCAAAATTAAATCAATTTGCCATTCATTTGGAATTGCTGTTTGTGATCACTGTACAGTATTGGGTGTAATGTTTACTTACATTCAAAAATAATTCACTCCCATGTGTTCTAATTAAAAGGTGTCACAGTGGGCAATTTTTCTTGTTCAAGTGCATTTAATGGAAGAAAACGGCATAAGCAGCTGATCAGTTCTCTGCTTTGTGAATGGACAAGCATGAAGGCATGTGATATCCATTTGCAGTTGGGCTCCGTAGTGCTGACTTGTTTGTGTTAAAGCCATGTTGGATGTTGGACTTCTTGGATGATGCTGTAACACCAGTGCAGTGTTGTTACTTGGCATTAAAAAGTTATGGAAGCTGTTGTATAATCACATTTTTGTGGAAGAAAACACTTTGAGTACATTTTGTAATGCCGCTTTCCTGTACTTTGAATAATTCAGTCTCAACCTTACATGCTCTTCAATCCTTGATTTCTCGTACGTGAGAGAAACCATTTTGCTCCTCTTATTTACATTCATCCATCAAAAACATTTCCAGGGGCTCTGTTGTGTTATCTAACGGTTTCAAAATTTCCCACAGTTATGACTATCCTGAAGTTCTAAGATCACATTTTTGGTATCACCTTTCTAGACTTAAGACTTTCTGCCTAAATTGATCCTTTTGACATGGTATTAGCCTTGTCACTCTCTTCTGCACAAAGTATCTATCTTTGTTTCTTAGCAACTGACATTGAATGTGGTTTGCCAAGGTGTAGCCTGGTCACTGAATCTATCTTTTTATTCTGTTGCTTAAGACTATATTGGATTGTTGATTGCTATTCGGTATTGCCTGTACATATTTAACATCACATTTATTCCACAAGTGAGATTAGAGAAATTTAGTCATGTCACATTTTTTCTACTTAATGCTTTAATTATCCATTTAAATTTTATCTCCCATTCTGTCCACATGCATATTTTGTTTAACACGTTTTTTCCTATAATTTCTGAGCTAGCTTCAGTATTCCATCTAGCTTGATGTCATGACGCATTCAAATTTGCAATGTCTTTTTGACTGTCATTTAATTTAACTTAAAAAATAGCGTTTTGGGTACCATGCCTGTTGCCAACCCAATGCCCTGTCAAATTCGATTTCCTTTAATCGTATTTATTGGTCTGAGCTAATTTTTTATTTTATCCATTCCAATTTTTGCCTTGACTCTTCACAGCTGACTTTTCATAGCTTAAGCTATCAGCCTTTCATTGGAACTTTATCAAATGGCTTTCAGAAGTTTAATGTTGTTAAATACAGAATGTCAAGGAGCTCCTTGAAGCCTATTTGACTTGTCAGTTACTCAAAAAATGCAGGAGATTGATCAGGAAGATGTTTCCTCTTCAAAAGACAAGCTAACTGCTATCTGTTAGGTACTGAAAATTATTTGTACAATCAAGTGCATGTTTGTTAGGTCATTCTATTAACTATGCTTGAATTTTTAAAGTGTTATCATGTCTGACTGGTCACCCCATTTTTGGAATATAGGAACCACATTAGCATATTTGCAATCTGCTGATACATTTCTAATGATTGAGTTCATAATTGCCAAGGGCTTAAAAGTTTGCTGTTAATTTACTGTGATCATATACAATTTCAACATTCTTTTGATTTGTACCTCATAGCCTTGTCATCTTAAAATTATGTTTGTGTGCTTTCTTCACTACTTGTAAATGCTGGACCACTGTCCAGGATATTGATAGATTAGGTGAATGGGCAAAGCTGTGGCAGATGGATTTTAATATAAGCAAGCGTGAGGTGATTCATTTCAGACCAATAAAAGATACATCAGGATTTTTTTTTTTGAGAAGGCGCAAAGCTAAATACAGCAGATGTCCAACAAAGTTTGTGGATTCAGATGCATAGCTCTTTAAAATGCCGCGAACAGATGAAAAAAAAGTCAAAAAGTCTAATGCAATGCTGGCCTTCATATCGAAAGGGCTGGCGTGTAGGGATGCAGATGTTATGCAAACCCTAGTTGGACCCCAATGGAGCATTATAGGCAAATCTGGGCACCACAACTTAGCAAGGATGTTTTGGCCCTGGAGGGAGTTCAATGCAGGTTAACAAGGATGAGATCTAGACTTCAGGGTTATATTTTGTGTGGAAAGATTAGACATATTAGGACATTATTCATTAAATTTAGAAATTTAAGTGATGATCTAATTGAGGTCTTCAGGATACTAATGGGGAAAGTTAGGGTAGGTGAAGATAAACTATTTCCCCAGTTGAAGTTCGAGAACCCGGAAGCACAGGCTAAGAATTAGGACCAGGCCATTGAAGAGAGATGTTACACGCAAAGAGTAATGGAGGTTTGGAACACTCTTCCTCAAATGGCAGTTGATGGTAATTCAATTTTTAATTTTAAATTGGAGACACAAATTTTTATTAAGCTGGATATGGGCCCAATGCAGGTGTATTGAGTTAGGCCACAGATTGATCATGATCTTATTGAGAGGTAGAGCCAGCTCAAAGGACTGAATAGTCTATTCCTGGTCCCATGTTTCTATGTCTCAGCCACCTTTTTATGCTCCGAAATCACAAGCATTTAATATATAATTTGCATTCTCATTTATAAGTGATAGTATCTACCAGCTCTTTTACACAATGGCATTGCCTGTCAAGATCCTATTTTTAAATATTACACAATGGTTCAATGTCGTGAATCAATTGCCTACAAAGTTAGACGCAAAATTGTGTTGTATTTAAAGTCCTCTCTTTAATAAAAATGGATAACGTTCATTGTAATTATAGCTTCCTAGGACTTTGTGAATCATTTGTTTATAGAAATTGATGACTGAAACATATGTTGCATGTATTTTCTCTTGAAATGAATGTTTAATTGATTTATTAAAATGTAATTAATAAAGCAAAGAGTAAGACTGTACTTTATAAATGATTTGTTAACGAGAGAGCTTCACGTTCATCTTTGTAGCAATTTTAGAATTTTTAAACCACAATATTTTTTCTCATTTCTCCTTCCAACTACTCTAATCTATCAAATAGGTAGTTAATGCCATTATCGAATCTGGCAAGAATCTATCCAAGGAAGAACGCAAAACTGAACGCTGTCCTCTTCTCTACCAATGGCACAAAAAACAGTATGTTGGAGCGGCTCATGGCCTAGCAGGGATCTACTATATGCTAATGCAGGTTAGTTTCAGATGTCAACTTTATTTGATTTCCCACCAAGTACACATTCAATGTGCCTGAAAAGGTTGGGTTATGAAATCTAATCTAAGTGAATTTTCAATGCATGTGCCAAGAGCTCAGTTTCTGTCCAACATTCTCTCTGGCACTAAAACGTAATATTACAAGTATGGAGTTTCATTTATTCTGTCCTTGATTATTACTGGAAGCTTACTTTCTTTCAATGGCTTTCATTTCTCTCACTCCCTCACTCACTCTCAATCCCATTTTTTTTTTCAATTTCTGTGCATAATTCTACTTAGAATATCTGGTTCAAACTTGCAGTTCCTGGTTTGGCCCATGCTTGCCTCAGTTGAATTCTTCAACCTGCTTGAGGATGACATTGTTAGTTACCCTTTTTCGCAAAGGTCCCAGATCACCTGTAGTGGCAAACTGTTTTGGTTTTCCATTATTGCACACTTCACTGCAAAAACCCAGAGAAAGTCTGTGGACAAGTGTAGTAATAATGCCATTTATTTGTCACTGACCCCAAAGTTTAGGCTGATTATATCTCCTTGTTACTAAACGTTCACCCACAACCTAATACAACCTTTTCAGTCAGAGTGCTACCATTTCTTTTAATTCTTTAGCATACGAATTGAACGTGATGGGATGAAGTATTGCTTCACCACAAAAGTAAATATACTAAGACCATTGTTGTGACATATATTCTTTGCCTATATTGTAAAAATTTTAAAATTACAAATGTTAGAAATATTTGGCAGGTCCATTAGTAACTATAAATGAAGTATAGATGAATATCTATAAGGTCTCAATTACTCTGGTTTCAACTTAGAATGTGAAGCTGATGCCAGCATGCTGTCCTGAATTGCTGATAGGAAAATCGAGAGCTGAACCCACTATCCTGCATTTTCCTTACACCATCTTTTGCTGTATATTTTGTTTTTCTTATTGTTGTAGGTATAGTCATCTAACCTCTATTATTCTAAAATTATACTCTATTCTATAAATTTTGAATGGAATTTTCTAGATTTTGAAAGCTTGTTCCTGTTCCAGCCAGGCTCAAAGTTGGATCAGGAGACCCTCATGGAGCTAGTAAAACCCAGTGTGGACTATGTGCGACATAAAAAGTTTAGGTCTGGAAACTACCCTTCATCATTAAGCAATGAGACTGACAGACTGGTCCATTGGTGCCATGGTGCTCCTGGTGTTATACACGTGTTGATTCAGTCTTACAAAGTGAGTATTTGAATTACAAGCCAATTTTACTTTTTCTAGCTACAATTTATTATTATAGATGCTTTTGTAGTGTAATTATGGCTAACACCATCTGGGTCCGATCATCAAAGTGGGTCTTAAATTGAGAGATGGATATCAGGACTCCGTGGAAGTCCTTACCTGTGCACATACAGAAATTGACTAAGAAGTTTACACTTAGTGGGCTGATTCCTGCTATGAGAACCCTCTGCAAGTATCCTTGATACTGAACTTAATGACTGAGATTTGGATCAAATACTTTGGACTTATCTGGATGCTTAGCCAACCAGTTCTACATTAGTTAATATCTGAAATAACTTGATGATTAGCCAGTGCAATTGAACTGAGCACAGTAACCAATAAGACTTTCAGAAATAGGAGCATGAGTAGGCTGTTCAGCCCCTTGAGCCTGCTCCACCATTCACTAAGACTGTGGTTGATCTGACATTCCCTGTGTGCACTTTACTGTCCTTTCCCCATAATCCTTGATTCCCCTCTTGATCAAAAATCTCTCTATCTCAGTCTTAAATATACACAAATGACTCTGCCCCCACAGTTCTCTGTAACACGGAGTTCCAAAGACTGTTAACCATCTGAGAGAAGAAATTTCTCCTTATTTCAGTCTTAAATTGATACCTGTTTGTTTTGAGACTTTGTCCTCTGGTCCTAAACCCTCCCATGAGGGGAAACAGCATCTCCGCATTTATCCTGTCAAGCCCCTTAAGAATCCTATATGTCTAAATGAGATCACTTCTTGTTCTTCTAAACTCCAGTGAGTAGAGTTCCGACCTGTTTAGCCTCTGCTCATAAGACAATCCCTCCGTACCAGGGATCATCCTGGTGAACCTTCTGTGAACTGCCACCAATGAAATGATACTGTTCCTTAAATAAGGGGACCAAAACTGCTACCAGTGCCCCCAGAATCAGTCCTGAGTCTTGCTAGCTGAACAACCATGCAACCGGTCCTTTATCCATGATTGTCCACTCACAAACTGACTTGAACCTGCTCAATTCAGTAAGTTATTAGTGAGTGTCATTTCCTTTCTTTGATTCTCCTGTGCTTGCTGGGCTCACTCTGGAGAGACTCCATTGATCCATTTCTGGTAGTTCCATCAGGGTGTAGAAAGATTTACGGGCTTGCATAAAACAAAAGTAGAAATTTCAATCACATGAGACTTCCTCCAGGCTCAGGGAGGCATGCCAGGAATCTGTTTTTATCTATTGCCACTGGCCAGAAGATCTGGCCCAATTGTTTTTTTTCCCTCAGAGCTCATTCACATTCATCAGCTAGATGATGAACTGGAAGAGGATACAGATGATGCTAAGTTTCTGGAGCAAACTAAGCATGTAATTTGGTAGTTCTTTAGGTTAGCATAATGTTATTCATAGTAATTTTCTTTTATTCTTTTGTGGGATGTGGGTGTTGCTGGCTGGCCAGCATTTATTGCCCATAACTAGTTGCCATTGGGAAGGCGGTGGTGAACTGCTTTCTTGAACTGCTGCAGTCCACCTGCTGTGGGTTGATTCACAATGCCATTTTGACCCAGCAACAATGGAGGAATGGTGATATATTTCCAAGTCAGGACGGTGAGTGGCTTGGATGGGGAACTTGAAGGTGGGTGTGTTCCCATATATCTGCTGCCCTTGTCCTTCTAGATGGAAGTGGTCATGGGTTTGGAAGGTGGTGTCTAAGGATCTTTGGTGAATTTCTGTATTGCATCTTGTAGATAGTACACGCTACTGCTACTGAACATCGGTGTTGCAGGGAGTGACTGCTTGTGGATGTAGTGGGCTGCTTTGTGGTTTTGATGGTGTCAAACTTCTTGAGTATTGTTGGAGTGCACTCATCCTGACTTGTGCCTTGTAGATGGTGGACAGTCTTTGAGGAGTCAGGAGGTGAGTTACTCATCGCAGTGTTCCTAACTGTGACCTGCTGTTGTAGCCACTGTGTTTATGTAATGAGCCCAGTTGCGTTTCTGGTCAATGATAACCACGAGGATGTTGATATTGGAGATTCAATGATGGTCACACCATTGAATGCCAAGGGGCAGTGGTTAGATTGTCTCTTATTGGTGATGGTCATGGCCTGGCATTTGTGTGGCACGAATGTTACTTGCTGGTTGTCACCTCAAGCCTGGATATTGTCCAAATCTTGCTGCATTTGAATGTGGACTGCTCCAGTATCTGAGTAGTCACGAATGGTGCTGAACATTGTGCAATCATTGGCGAACTCCCCCACTTCTGACCTTATGACGTAGGGAAGGACATTGATGAAGCAGCTGAACATGGTTGGGCCCAGGACACTACCCTGAGGAACTCCTGCAGAGATGTCCTGAATTTGGGATGACTGACCTGCGACAATCATGACCGTCTTCCTGTGTGAATTTATGACTCCAGCCACCAAAGAGTTTGCCCCCTGATGCCAATTGATTCCAGTTTTGCTACAGCTCCTTGATGCCACACATTGTCGAATGCAGCCTTGATGTCAAGGGTTATCACTCTTGCCTCACCTCTAGAATTCAGCTCTTTTGTCCATGTATGACATGACTGATGGTTTTCCCAATCCACCCTCCACAATTTGGCTCAAGTGCTGTAAGCCCACACAATTAGATGTTGCCTAATATATATTCACTTTCTTTCACACTCAACATTGCTGATTTCTTCAGTCAGTGTGCTGGTAAGGAAGGGATTCAAGGTGAGCATTTTTATTTTGTGTCTGAAACCTGGTGCACCTGCGATAGGGTTGAGATCAAAGTGAGTGATTTTCTGCTGTATCGGGAATGATGACGTTGTTATTCTCCTGAATGTGGTATCTCGTATCACGGTAAACGGTATTGCTAGAAGTGATGATGTGCACTGTTATAACTGAATACAAATTTTCAAAAAGAAAGTTTTCTTTTATTGAAAATATTCGGCATTTTAGAGCAGTATCTCCTGTGGATCAAAGTATACATGGTGACACTACTTCTTTGGGTATTAAATGTTATTCTGTCATTTAGAAGCCAGTCTCAATTTTTTACCCAGCAATGCATGTTTTGCTTCCATATGCTGTAAGCTGCTACATGGGATCCAACAGGTGATACAAGCTAAGAAGATACATGGGAGTTTTAAGAACAGAACCAACTATGTGGCATGACAAGTGACAACCTGAAATAGGATCTGAAGCAAAATTAATAAAAGTATGAAATTATAGCTCAAGAAATGAAAGGTTACAGGATATGAAATTCGCTAAATAACAGGAAATAGTGGCACGTAATGGATTTTTTTTTGGTCTTGAAGGTTTCTAGTGGAGATCCACAGGGATTGGAGTTAGGACCTTTTCTTTTTCCAATATGTTAGAGTCTAGACCTCTGTATACAGAGTGCCATTTCAAAATTTATGGATGATCTGAAACTGGAAGCACTGTGAATAGTGAGGAGGTTAGTGTAAAACTGCAACAGGATAGATGAGTTGGGCAGATGCATCGATGCAAGTAAGTGTGAAGTCGTTCATTATTTTAGGAAGAAGACAAACAGTATAAAATGAAGGGTACAGTTCCAAAGTGGTTGCAGGAGCAGAGATAACTGAGCGTATATGAGCATTATTTGTTGAACATGGCAGGAAAGGGTTGAGGAAGTGGTTAATAAAACATATATTATCCATTGCTTAATAGCATGCAAGCGATTTGAAGAGTGATACACTTTAAATAAGATCATTTGAAATGAAAGCATTCTGATGAATATCACCTGTGTCATGTTTAGTCAAGCTGATAGACCGGTGAGTAGGGTCTTGAGAAAAATGAGTTAAAAAGGAACTTACTTGAGGCAGTGGCTCCAGAAGCTCGGCAAGATGGATCCAAATTAGCTTACTGGTAGGAGGTGGAGGCCAGTATCCAGTGGTGTACCACGAGAATCAGAACTGGGACTGTTATTGTTTGTGATATATATAAGCGATATAGATGACAATGTGGAGGGGATGTTAAAATTTGCAGATGACACAAAAATTGACCAGGTGGTTAATAGTGATGAAGAAGTCTTAGGATATAAATGGGTTAGTCAGATGCGCTGATCAGTTGCAGATAGAATTTAACTCTAAGTGTGAGGTGACGCACTTCGAAGGAAGTAACCAGACAAGGGAGTACTCAGTGAATGGCAGGACACTAGGAAGCTCAGAGCAACAGAGGGATCATGGGGGTTCTTGTCCACAGATTCCTGAAGGTGACAAAACCAACTAATAAGTTGATTAAGAAGGCATACAGGGCACTTGTCTTTATCAGTCATGGCATAGATTATGAGAATACGGAAGTTATGTTGGCGCTGGGACTTTGCTTAGGCCACAGCTGGAATTCTGTGTGCAGTTCTGATCACCACACAGTGAGAAGGATGGGTTAGCAATGGGAGAGGTGCAGAGGAGATTCACCAGGATATTACCTGAGCTGGAGCATTTCAGCTGTATTGAGAGGTTGGATAGGCTCAGATTGTTTCCTTTAGAGCAGAGAAGGCTGAGGGGGCATCCATACTGAGCTGCATAAGATTGATGGGTATTGACAAGGTGGATAGGAAGCAGCTGTTTCTCTTTGAAGGCTCAGTAACAAGGGGGCAGTAATTTTAGGGTGCAAGGCAGGTGCTTTGGACAACATTTTAAGGAAAAATATTTTCAACCAGAGGGTAGTGGGAATCTGGAATGCACTGCCTGGGAGGGTGGTAAAGGCTGGACACCTCATAACCTTTTTAAAAAGTATGTGGATGAGCATTTAAATGTCATAACATTAAATGCTGTGAGCCATGTATAGGAAAATAAGTGTAGGTAGAGAGTGGATGTGCTGAAGAGCCTCTTCTCTGTTCATTGACTCTTGACAATGATATCCGGAAAATTCACGTATTTTGAGGCTGTGATGCAAATAAGAGAGGAGTGTTTAAGGGGGATGAAAAGATATGGAAGGCACAACGACTGGAAAACATGCGTAAGGCAGATTCAAGACAATGTGGGTGGACAATATAAAAATGTGGACTGGTCTCTGAGGCAAGGAACAAAAACAACAAAGAATAGAATACTGAAAAAAGATTGTTTATAACTTGGCCAACCCTTAGAATGAGAATAATTGAAAGACAAGACTGAGTACAGGAGCAAGGCGGTTATTTTAAATTTGTGCAAAGGACTAGTTCAGCCTATACTGCAATATTGTTCCCAGTTCTAGAGGCATGACACTTTTCTAAAAGTGCAGAAGCATTGGAGAGTGTGTAGAAAAGATTCACTAGAGTTATTCGAGGGGTAAGGAACTTCAATTCCATAGAATATATAAGTTAGCATTCTCTCTCTTCCTTGGAGAAGACCATGCTGAACATAGTATTCCGTGTAGGGGATTTTGTGTATGTCAATGAATGATGGTGGAGTGAATTTGCGAATCGATGTGAGGAATAGTCCCAATATTCCATTTATGAATGTGATTTCATTGTCAGATTATGGAATGCTCTCAGTGCACAAAATGTGAAAAACTGAGATTACTCAGTTCTTTGAATTGACAGGAAAGCTTGTTGTTTATGGTGGGGTCATGCTTGAAAGTGAAAAAGCCATTCTGATCCAGAGTTAGATTTTTATGATAACACAGTCAAAGTGAATCAGAAAATATTCAGTGAACTCTGCATTACATGTTTTCAAAACTCTTTGGTTGTGGTTAAAGGTATGTTTATACAAATAATTCAATATGCTGCGCCACATTTAATATGAATTACTGGTATTATGACATTCTTCAAAATGGCAATCACCCACTTCTAGATCAACAACTCACTGTATTATTCGTGTATAAGTTAACTACTTTTTTTTGGAAGCATTCTTGAAGGCTTCTAAAGTCTACTTATGTACTGCAAACCACAGCATTTGACATTCACTAGTGATTTTTGTTTTAAAGTTGATATTGAATTTAAAATTTTTGTTTTTACTTTTTTGTAAATAGACTTTTAAAGAAGAAAAGTATTTGAGAGATGCGGTGGAGTGTAGTGATGTTATCTGGCAGCGAGGGCTGCTGCGGAAGGGTTATGGAATCTGCCACGGAACTGCAGGCAACGGATATGCTTTCCTCTCTCTATACAAGTTGACTCGAGATAAAAAGTATCTCTACAGAGCTTGCAAGGTAAGATGAAAAGTAATTACCATCTATAATGCAAAGATTAGATTCTTTTATTAAAAAGCAAAATACTGCAAATCCTGGAAATCTGAAATGTATAGAGAAAATACTGGAGAAAGCAACAGGTTGGCAGCATCTATGGAGAGAAAAAGAACAGTGAACTTTACGAATCTGATTTGATTCCTCTTCATATTCTTTTAGTTTGTTTTATGAAATTAACTTGGGCAGGGGGTCGGTTAACTCAGTTGACGAGACCTCTGGTTTGTGATGCAGCGTGACGCCAACAGCATGGGTTCTATTCCCAGACCAGCTAAGGTTAGAATGAAGGATTTTTCTTTTCAACTCCACCCCCCCTCCCCCCTTACCTGAGGCATGGAGACTGCTGGGTTACACCACCACCAGTTTTCTCTCTCTCTCTCTCTCTCTCTCTCTCTCTCTCTCTCTCTCTCTCT
>JAHRHZ010000013.1:54741580-54833203 GCA_024137785.1 Ginglymostoma cirratum
GTGAGGGAGACGAGGGAGAGAGAGTGCGTGTGAGGGAGACGAGGGATGGAGCGTGCGCGCGCGCGTGTCGGGGGAGGGAGAGACTGAGGGTGCGCGCGCGCGCGCGTGTCGGGGGAGGGAGAGACTGAGGGTGCGCGCGCGTGTGTGAGCATATATTGTGGTGGGGTCACTTCTAGTGCGACATGAACCCAAGATCCTGGTTGAGGCCCTCCTCATGGGTACCAAACTTGGCTATCAGCCTCTGCTCGGTGACTCTGCGTTGTTGTATATCCCAAAGTCTGCCTTCGAGGATGTTTACCTGAAGATCTGAGTCCAAATGACCTTAACATCTGCTGAAGTGCTCTCTTACTGAGAGGGAACATTCCTGTCTGGCGATTGTTGTGCATTGTCCATTTGTCCATTGTTGTAGCGTCTGCATGGTTTCACCAATGTACCAAGCCTCGGGGCATCCTTACCTGTCGCGTACGAGAAAGACAACATTGACCGAGTCACGTGAGTATCTGCCGTGTATGTGGTGGGTGTTGTTCCACGTGTGATGGTAGTGTCAGTGTCGAAGATCTGACGTGTCTTGCAGACGTTGCCATGACGGTTGTATAGTGTTGTTGTCCTGAAGGCTGGGTACTTTGCTGCAAACAATGCTCTGTTTAAGGTTTGGCAGTTGTTTGAAAGCAAGAAGTGGAGGAGTGGGGAAGATCTTCAAAGGAATTTGGGGATTTACATATACATATTAATCAATTAAAACTTTCTAACTGATTTAAAGATTTAACAGCATCTTAAGTTGGTCCTTATCAATGGTATGACCCTTTGATCTTTTACTTATAAATTCTGTGTCTGATACTACCTCTCTCACTAACACCTGAAGGAGGAGTAAGGCTACAGAAACTTGTTTTCCAATAAATCTTTTGGACTATAACCTGTGTCGTGTGATTTCTGATCTTTTAATTTAGAAGAATGATTTGGAGAAGTTGGCACTGTGCTTTGCAGTCTTCACTTGTCCTGCCACTTTCTATGATCTGTGTGCATGTGCACCCAGGTCCCTCTGCTCTGTACCCCCTTTAGACTGTCCTCCTCACAGTTTACAATTCTTCCAATTTTGTGTCATTTGCACATAGTCCCCTGCACACTGAGATCCAGATCATCAATATATATCTGGAAAATCAAGGGTCCCAATACTGATTCCTGTGGAACTCCACTATAAACCTTTCTCCAGCCCAAAAAATATCAATTGACCATTTCTGTCTGTTTCCCATCACTCAGCCAATTTTGTTCCCATGTTGCTACTGTCCCTTCTATACCATGGCCTATAATTTTCCTCCAGTCTGTTGTGTGGCAGTACATCAAATACCTTCTGGAATCCATGAATACCATAATATCAGCATTATCCTCATTCAGTCTTTCTGTTATCTCTTCAAAAAAAAACCCCAAGTTAGTTAAACATCATTTCCCTTTTAGGGAAATGCTTACTGTTCCTAATCTGTTCGTATTCTTCGATATGACTATTAATTCTATCCCAAGTGATTTATTTTCTGGAAGCTTCCCCACCATCGATGTTAAACTGACTGATCTGTATTTTCGAGGATTATCCCTTACAACCTTTCTTGAACAAAGCCATAATGTTTGCAGTTCTCCAGTTTTCTGGCACCTCTCCAGAGTCCAGGGAAGACTGAAAGATTGTGGCCAGTGCCTCTGCAGTTTCCGCGCTTACTTCCTTCAAAATTCTTGGATGCTCCTCCCTGTGGTCGTGGTGACTTGTCAATTTTAAGTGTCAACAATCTATAGAAGACTTCTTTCTTGTTAATTTCGAACACTTCCAGTAACAGAGTTTCCACCTCCTGTCAGCAGAGGTATACAGAAACCATGATTTACTAAACAGGCAGAGTTCTTTTAATTTCTAAACGTTCTGAAAAAGAATTTTTCTCATTTTGTTCATTACCTTTTTAGCTTTATAGTACTTTCTATTTTAGTCTCAAGTAAAGCACTAATTATACATTGTATTTTTTTTTTCTGTTTTGCCCTATATAGGGATGGCTGGAGCAATTCACTTCTTGTCTGACATGTTGAATCCAGAAGCATCTCGATTTCCAGCCTTTGAGCTCTGAAGTTCTCCGAGCTTATGCTAAATGATCAAAGGATTTTGTATCTGACTTAGAAGGACTTCTTTTCAGTGGAGAAACATCTTAGTGTCTCCTTTATGAATACACATGCCAAATCCACTACTATCTCAAGAACGAAGACTTTGAATGCAACAAATAGAGCAATAGCTCAGAATAATTTTATTGTCTTAAAATTAGTGCGGCATTTCAGCTTAAAGATTAAAAATATTAATTTAATACTAGTCCTTCTTTTGATTAGTATGCAAGCTTACGATCCTGTGTCTGTGACTGTGTCTTTGTTCTTGTTTGTTGGGATCTAACCGTTTGCCAAATTTCCTTTTATCGTAGTTATGTCCTTTCGTGCATGTGAAGAAGTTAGATTGTTGATCCCATGGTACCACTGACTTCTGATTTATGTTTGGATGTACCTGTAAAACAGCACTCAAAATTGTTCAATTAGTCAGGGTTGTTGGTCATATTGCAGACTTACAACAAAACTTTGCATCAAGGCTAGATTAAACATAGTTGCTTTTGCTAGATCTATCAATTGGTTTATATTGAGGAAAAGTAATCTATATGCTGGCTTTGTATAATAGTGACTTTTCATCCAAAAATAATGCTTATCTCACTCACTTTCTCTTGTCTCTTTCTTTCTTTTTGATGTTTCTTTTCTGTTGAATTATAATAGATGTTTCATTGTTACAAACAATTATTTGGTTGGGACAAAACTTGTTATAAGTATTGGTGGCAAAGAGCAAATATTACAGAAATATGATAATACAAAACTAGCCAAGGAAAGATTTTGGCTTCTATACTCCCAGAATTGCTAGCTTTACTTGTGAAAGTAAGCTAAGCTTGTTTACCTATATGAGTTACTTTGCTAGAAGTTGGAAATAATACTGAATTTTATTGATGTTAGCAAATTAATATATGTTGAAGTTTGTTGTTTCTCCCCAAGGTAAACTATTAGTGAACCAACCTATGAAACATGCAGTGCCAATTCTGACCTTTTGACCACTTTTTCATCTTGACATTTTATGGTGAAAGAAGCTGCTAAATGTCTCAAGAAATGCTATATCAAATACAGAGATTTAGATTCTCAATCACATTTTAAAATGGTGACATGAGAACTGATCAGCTCAGTCGTTGTTATAGTGGTATTCAAGGTTCAGTCATTGCTACCGTCTTTACTGTAAAGCAAAGCTGAGCCACCCATGGCATTCATGCAGTTTGATGTCATTTACTTTTATGGCAGCATTGATTTTATAAGTCGGTCTTTGAGTAGCATAAATTGCAAAAGTATTGTATTTATTTTGTTTCCCTTGTACCGTTTCAATGTCTTTTCATTGCTGTTGACATACAATGTGATACCCAAGATGAAAGATGGTATCAGTTGAAAAGTTTATAATGTGGTCTTTCTGCTGTCATGATTGAATTGTCTCCATACAGATGGTTAACATTCATGTTTCTCTCAATCCATGCTTTTTTGATATGGAGAAAGTAAAACAGGTGCATGTTCAACAGTCATGTTAATATTTCTGGAGAAGTCTGTTCAGATGCTGACTGATCTGTGTATTTCCAGCATTTTCTGTTGTTTCATACTTCTGTATTAACTATTCCATGTAAACAATTCTTATGGATATTTTTCAGACAAAGCAATAAAAAAAGAAAAACCAACCACCAAACAGATAGTGGTTGAGCATTTTTCAAAAACATTAGAGAACTAAGGTGTTGGATTAGATCTGTAGCTCGGGTTGTGGGTGTTAAGGTTGGTTGGCTTGCTGAGCTGGTTTGTTGTTCTGCAAACGTTTCGTTACCCTGCTGGGTAACATCCTCAGTGCAGCCTCTGATGAAGCGTCGGTATGTTTTCCCGCCTGGTTTTTAAACTCTGGGGTCAGTTGCGACGGATTGCCTCACTTCCGGGTTTCCTCCGTAGCGGAATGTATATGGGGTCGAGTTCAATGTGTTTATTAATAGCATGCTTCATGGAGTGCCATGATTCCAGGAATTCTCGTGCTTGTCTCTGCCTAGCCTGTCCCAGGATCTTGGTGTTGTCCCAGTCGAAGTCGTGGTTCTCCTTGTCCAAGTGGATTGGGATGAGTGAGTATTAGTCATGTCATTTTGTAACCAGTTGGTGTTCATGTGCTCTTGTTGTTAGTTTCCTTCCTGTTTGTCCGATGTAGTGTTTCTCGTAGTCTCTTCAGAGGATCTTGTAGATGACATTGGTCCTGTCCATGGTGGGGAGTGGGTCTTTAGTTCGGGTGAGCACTTGTCGTAGGGCTTGTGTGCCACTCTGATGCCTAGCGGTCGTAGGCTAGGCAGAGACAAGCACGAGAATTCCTGGAAACATGGCACTCCACGAAGCATGCTATTAATAAACATATTGAACTCGACCCCAGAGTTTAAAAACCAGGCGGGAAAACACACCGACGCTTCATCAGAGGCTGCATTGAGGATGTTACCAAGCACAGTAACGAAACGTTTGTGGAACAACAAACCAGCTTGGCAAGCCAACCGACCTCAACATTAGAGAACTTGCAGCTTGAGAGTAGCATTTCTATTTTTTAAAAAAAAACTTCTTCCATGTTTTCAGGTAATCAATGGTTTCATCCTTCATTATCTCTGTAATCTTCTTGACCCCTATAACTGAGATACCTGTGCTCATAGTCTAGTTAAGATAACAAAACCAAGCTTTGCTGCTTGATTTTAATATAAATTAGTTGTATGGAACTGAAAGAAATCCTTGAACCATGAGACTTGTTTCTTAGGCACAGGGCCCTAGATTGTACAAATACGTCATTGACAGGATTGTGATGTGGCGATCAGCCTTGAGTGCAGGTAATGTTAAGTAGACAAATACAATAGGCAATTTGCAGATACCATGTAATTCACACAGCATTGAGCAAAATGACCAGCTGTCTTCCCTTCCAACCCCACTGCCTATCTTCTACAAATGTTGCTTGGGTGTACTGTGAGATCTCTGTGCTGTTTGCTTAGTACTATTTAAGGAGATTACAAATATGTGGAAAACTTATGTCTTCTAAGTGTTGTCAGCAAATTTGGTGACCGTGCCTTCTGCCCCTCATCTATGTTATTTATATAAATTATAAACAGTTAAGGTCTGCTCCCTGTGGCACACCACTTGTTATATTTTGCCAGTCTAAAAAAGACCCATTTTCAATACTCTTTGATCCCTGTAAACCAACCATTCTTCTATCCACATCAACATGCTGCCCCCTACACAATGAGCTTTTATTTACCACAATAAGCATTTGATGTGGCACCTTTGCAAATGCCTTCTGGAAATCTAAGTACAATAAATCCACAACACACTACCTCCTCAAAGAGTTCCAAAATGTTGTAAAATATGATTTGCCTTTTCCAAAATCTTGTTGGCTTTGTCTTGATTTTATCTAAGTTCCATGCTGTAGCATCATTAATGATAGCTTCTAACATTTTCCCTAATCAAGGTGCTAAGCTAACTGGTGTCTAGCTTCCTGCTTTCTGTCAATTTTTTTGGTAAAGGATTAAGGACAGTAGTAGTCACTGGATTAGCAATGCAGCAGCCTGGATATGGAGTTATAAATTCAAATTCGACCACGGTAATTGGAAAAATTAAATTGTCAGTTAAGTAAATAAACCTACAAGTTTAAGAATGCTAGTATCAGTAATAGTAACAGTGAAATTACAAGATTGTTAAGAACAAACCATCTTGACTTCTGAGCTAACATTGGTTAGAACACAAGAATTATGTAAAATAATGATACAGTACTAAAATCCAAATTGAATGTGTATGTTGCAAGGATTTTTATATCTATAATCATCATGTAGTCGTCACATTGATGGTCCCCTTCACTATCTGCTACTCCACCAATCTGCAAATGACACGAAGATTGGTGGAGTAGCAGATAGTGAAGGGGACTGTCAGAGATTACAGCAGGATATAGATAGATTGGAGAGCTGGGCAGATAAATGGCAGATGGAGTTCAATCCGGGCAAATGCGAGGTGATGCATTTTGGAAGATCTAATTCAAGAGCAAACTATACAGTAAATGGAAAAGTCCTGGGGAAAATTGATGTACAGAGAGATCTGGGTGTTCAGGTCCATTGTTCCCTGAAGGTGGCAACGCAGGTCAATAGAGTGGTCAAGAAGGCATACGGCATGCTTTCCTTCATCGGACGGGGTATTGAGTACAAGAGTTGGCAGGTCATGTTACAGTTGTATAAGACTTTGGTTCGGCCACATTTAGAGTACTGCGTACAGTCTTGGTCGCCACATTACCAAAAGGATGTGGATGCTTTGGAGAGGGTGCAGAGGAGGTTCACCAGGATGTTGCCTGGTATGGAGGGCGCTAGCTATGAAGAAAGGTTGAGTAGACTAAGATTATTTTCATTAGAAAGACAGAGATTGAGGGGGGACCTGATTGAGGTTTACAAAATCATGAGGGGTATAGACAAGGTGGATAGCAAGAAGCTTTTTCCCAGAGTGGGGGACTCAATTAATAGGGGTCATGAGTTCAAAGTGAGAGAAGGAAAGTTTACGGGAGATATGCGTGGAAAGTTCTTTACGCAGAGGGTGGTGGGTGCCTGGAACACGTTGCCAGCCGAGGTGGTAGACGCAGACACGTTAGCGTCTTTTAAGATGTGTCTGGACAGGTACGTGGATGGCCAGGGAGCAAAGCGATACAGACCCTTAGAAAATAGATGACAGGTTTAGACAGAGGATCTCAATCGGCGCAGGCTTGGAGGGCCGAAGGGCCTGTTCCTGTGCTGTAATTTTCTTTGTTCTTTCTTTGTTCTTTGTCCTCTTCAGAAACTAAGTTACTTGACTAGCACTGAATCATTGTTTACAATGACGTTCATACTGTTTTCTCAGAGTGGGCATGGATAATCTATTGATAGGCTCGTATGGGTCCTATCAAAAATCCATCTTGAACTACAATATCCATTTGTTATGTTGAGTTTTTTAATTGAGTTATTCAAACCATGAGATTAAGCTATGACATTTAAACTATGACATTTACATCTTAAACTTGTGATGATACCTGATTTGATTATTACTTGGAAACTTCATTCTGTCTACTTTTCAACCTATGTATTGTTTTAAAATTTCATCTGTATTTCTATATTGTGTATAAAAGGGATGCGTGGTTTTAGTTTCATTTTAAATTTGTTTGAGAGTGGCGATGGGGTGTCTGAAGTTTGTTAATCCATACATTTTTAATGTGATTGTTGATGTGAGTTTGATGTGAACAATTTGGTGCACTAGAAGCAAGGCTATTAGAAAGGAAAACAGCGCTGTTGCCTAGCAGCAGGTTGTTCTGTGACAAGGAGTCTGAGAAACACATTTATTTATAAAGGCAACGTGTGCAGTTTGGTTGGAGCGAAAAGCAGCTGTTACTTTAGCAGTTTCCCAAACTTCAGGGCTGGTGGTAAACCTCCTGAGTTGTTTACAGACTGTTCAGAAGCATTTCCAAGTTCACTAAAGATTCATAACCTGTGTCACAGGATAAGACCCTTGTTGCAGTTTTTAAAAAAAAGTCATCTTGACGTTTTTGTTTGTTTTTAAAAGGGCCCAGCTCGGTTTGTTTTCTTACGTGAGTCACATTCCATCCTTGTCATTCCTTGCCCAGGTTAGACTGGTTTCTTCCAAATATGGAAGTGGGAATTCCTGATTCAGGATCCGTACGTTCACTGGACTTGAAACAGTAACTCTGCTTTCTCTCCACAGATGCTCTAAGACCTGTTGAGTCTTGCCAGCAATTTGCTTTTGTTTCATACTTCCAGCGGCTGTAGTCCTTTGTTTTATTATCTATATGGCATTTTGAAAAAACTCTCATTCTCCATGATGCCGTGAAAAATCCAAGTCATAAAGTGTCAATAACATTCTAACTACATCAAATCAAACATCTTTTATTAGGCAAGGTTGACTTTGAAGAATAATTATTTGCAGAGCAATAAGCCTCAGAGGTGATCCTCATTTTCTTAGCACTGAAAAATTTTGCAGCATTCCACATTTGTCAGCAATAAATCTTCTTGCATCTAATGTATTCTGGTAGATTTGGTCAATGTCGGTAGCCTTCAGCAAGCAGCCTTTCCTATTCCATTCAAATTACTGCACATCTCAACCATACATTTATATTCAACATGAATATTACTGTTTCTTACAGCACAGACAGTTGTCAGGCCAGTTATTGATGGCAAATAAATGCTGGCCTTGTCACCAATGTTCATGTCCCATGACTGAATTGGAGGAAAGAAAATATTACACAGTACTGTGGAGTTGATGACAGTAAGGTGGGTTATGTAATTAAAAGGTTTTGGGCAATAATGTTCTGTATCATCATTGAGAACTGATATCTGCTCACATAACTACTGGTTCAGCATTTGGGGGAGCTAAAGTCTTGATCTTTGACTGAAACATGGTAAGTACTATTTATGTAAAAGATAATGTTTATTAGCATCAAAAGACTCCTGCAGTCTTTACCTCAACTCATCTGGACCCAACAACAGGAGAAGAGTAGAGTTTGGTGGTTTGGCTGTGTGTGCAGACTGAAATGAATTATAACATAGCTATTACTGAGACATGGAAGCTTAACATTCTTGGTTACAGGATTTTCTGATGAGAAGAGGAGGGTTGGGGATTGTGAAACATTTTATAACTGAAGAGAGTCAATATAGTACAGGATGATCAAATCAATCATATGGATTGAATTAACCTTGCACTAATTTGTTAGAGGAAGTTGGTGACTGATTAGTATAATGGATTTTGAGAAGTAACAAGGATCCATAAGAATACTTTATTTAATGTAGTCTATATAGTTTTAGCTACTGATAATGGCAGACTGGTCATGAACGTACATGCCCACATGATGCAAGGACAAACGCCAAGTTCGATCCACATTAGTTCAGGGGAAGGAAATGAGCAATTTCTTGAGGGCTCAGTGCTTTCTCTTGGCCTCTGAGCTGATCCTACTATCTGCATGTTAATATACCAGTCTGGAGTATCTTGAGCTGTAGGTGTCTGTACTTATGCTGACCCTCAGGCTGCTTGCTCTGATGGAGTTGAAGAGCCTTATATACCGTAAGACTTCTTCATTTAAATCGATACAGTAGGTTACTCCTTGGTGTCTGAGACTTCAGCTTTCACACCCTAATGAAGACAGATGTTTTCTCTTTCTGTTAGTCATGTCGTCAGTTGTATCTTTGTGATTTACATGAATCTCACTAAACCATACAGCACTTGTCTCTTGCTTTTACTTCAATTTATTAATTATTTGAACTTCTTAATCATACCCACAACATAAAAGTTTTTTTTAAGGCTGTGCATTTGATAAAGCTTTGAGTTGTAAGATGACTCCTCACCACATATGAGTTATTTGGCAAAATGTTTTAGGCACCATTCTTTTTATATGGGGGATCGACATGGCCTGCTTGGCCGTGTGTGGTAGAGGATAACTAATGAGAACAGGCTCTTAAGCAAGATGAAGTTAATTGTAGCTAATACTGTAACATTTCCCATGTCTCCTAAACAATGTCTATCTTAGCAACTATGAGTAGTGAGCTTCAGCCAGTTTCGTCCTTCCTGAAAGGCAGTTGATGTGGAAGAGATAATAGGTACTGCCGATGCTGGAGAATCTGAGATAACAAGGTGTGGAGCTGGATGAACACAGCAGGCCAAGCAGCATCAGATGAAGGGTCTAGGCCCAAAACGTCAAGCTTTCCTGCTCCAGTTGATGTGGAACACCAGCTTTCCTTCTCACTGGTTTGCAATAGAAAAGGACTGTAGGCTCCTGGCGGGGTTGGTGAAGTTCTGTCTTGTGTTCTCCAATCAAGCTCTGGAGCCTGGTCTCCAACTGTCTCAGCTATCCTTGCCTTTGGCTAACAGCTTTATTCCACCAGGTCCATGGGGTAGTTGGTGTGAAACTGCCAACTCATCTTAAAAAGAACCCACATGCAGACATCTTCCATCCACTCAGAATGAAATTTAAGTCCTTAAAAATCCAGCCCATTGTGGACAACAGCATCACACCTGAATGTCGCACTATCACCACCACCAGGAACTTGGGTACTATGACACTGCCATCTCCACCCAAGCGAGAAACATTGGGGCAGAAGAAAGCCAACTGGAAGAACAAGATAGCATGTACATCATCTGAAAAAGAAGAATGCCAGCTCATGGGGTTGACTTCAGTATAGAAAGTGAACTAACGGACCCGTTTCACACCCCACTCTAGGCTAAATATATGCTTCATGACCTTTCGGCTCACCTAAATCCAAAAGCAGTACACCATCGGCAGTAGTGTGTACTCCCAACCCTAGAAGCAACAGCTGAAACCAAAGAGAAATTCTATGGGACTCATGCTATTAATTAATTTAATCAACTGGTACTTAGCACAAATAGAATAAAAACAGTTTCATCATTTGAAAGAAACCTGGAAAGAGACATGGCAATATCACATCTAGGTGTGAAAATAAAATATTAAATTTCAGGTGGAATACTGGAACCATCTAATGAGATGGTAAACATAAAACATAGGAGCAGGAGTAGGCCATTCAGCTCTTCGAGCCTCCTCTGCCATTCAATGCTATCATGACTGATCATCCAACTCAGTACCCAGTTCCATCTCTTAAAGGGCCTACTCCTGATCCTTAGACGGAGACCCCTGAATACCTCAAACATTGAAAACATCCTTCCTGCAATTGTCCTGTATAATCTATTAAAATTGTATAGGTTTTTTTGAGATTCCCCAATTCTTCTAAACCTTAGTGAATGTGGGCCTAACCAATACAGTCTTTTCCCACACGCCAGTCCTGCCATCCCAAGAATCAGCCTCACAAATAAGTGTGGAGCTGGAGGAACATAGCAGGCCAGGCAGCGTCAGAGGAACAGGAAAGCTGACGTTTCGGGTCAGGATCCTTCTTCAGAAAATGCTGCCTGGCCTGCTGTGTTCCTTCAACTCCACACTTTGTTATCTCTGCCTCAAGCATCTGCAGTTCTTTAATCAGCTGATAAACCTTCTTTACATCCCCTCCATAGCCAGAATATCCTTTTTCAGATGAGGAAACTAAAACTGCATGCGATACTTCAAGTGTGGTCATACCATACAGTTGCAGCAAGACATTGAGGCTCCTCTACTTGAATCCTATTTGATATGAAGGCCAACATACCACGTTTTATTCGCTACCTGTTGCACCTGCATGTTTACATTCAGCAACTGATGTATGATCACCTCATTCCCCAATTTATCAACATTCAGATAATTTGTCTGTTTTTGCTACTGAAGTGGATAATTTCACATTCGCCTGTATTATGCTGCATCTGCCATGTATTTGTTCAGTCTTGTAACTTGTCCAAACTGCACTGAAGCTTCTCTGCATCCTCCTCACAGCTCAACCTCCCACCCAGCTTTGTGTTATCTGTAAACATAGAGATGTGACGTGTTAGTTTCCTCATCTAAATCATTAATCTATGTTGTGAATAGCTAGGGTCCTAGCACTGATCCATGCAGTACCCCACTAGACACTGCTTGCACTCAGGGAAAAAGACCCTGTTATTCCGAACTCTCTGGATCCTGTTTGGCAACCAGTTCTCACTCCATTTCAGTACAGCACCTCCAATCCCATTTTAACTTTGCATGCTAACCTATTAAATGGGACCTTATCAAAAGCCTCTGAAAATCCAGATGAACCACATCCACTGGCTCCTCTCTAATTGGTTCATGATGTATTATCTTCACTTATTTATAAAAAAAACTTCTGCTTTATCACTGAAACCAAATCTACAGTGTTGCCCATTTGTATTTCAGTGAAATACCACCTTGTTAAATAAAAACAAAACAAAACATGATTTATCAAGCCAGATGTCAGACAGGGATCTGACTTGTTCAATAATAGTATCAATTGAGATATAACAGTATAAATCTAACATTCTTGAGTAGATTTGTAGCTCAGGTTGTGGTTGCTGTGGTTGGTTCACTCACCAAGCTGGTTCATCAGTTTGCAGACATTTCTTACCTTGCTGGGTAACATAGTCAGTGCGGCCTCTGATGAAGCGCGGGTCTGTTGGAATTGGTTACCTCATTTCTGGTTTTTCTTTGCAGTGGCATATATATAGGGTCTAATTCTACGTGTTTATTTATGGCCTTCTTGGTGGAGAATGAAGCCTCTAGAAATTCCCTTGCTTGTCTCTCTTTGGCCTGTCCTAGGATCTTGATGTTGTTCCAATCGAACTGGTAGTTCTCCTTATCTGTGTGAATGGAGACGAATGAGTACTGGTCATGTCTTTTTGTTGCTAGTTGGTGTTCATGTATTCTTGTGGCCAGTTTCCTTCCTGCCTGTCCAATGTAATGTTTGTCACAGTCTTTGCATGGAATTTTGTATATTACATTAGTTCTGTCCACAGTGGGTAAGGGGACTTTGGTTCGAGCTAGCAGTTGGCGTAAGTTTGTGTGCCACTCTGATGCCCAATGGTCGTAGGAATCTTGTGGTCAGTTCAGATATGTTCTTGATTTATAGTAATGTGACGAGTGTGTCAGGGCATACTGTATCTTTCTGTTGTTGTCTGTGTCACAGGCATCGTTGGACCCAGCTGTTCAGGTATCCGTTGTCATAGTTTATGCCATAGTTTATGTGGGATCTGTGGAAGGGCCAAGCTTTTGAGTCTCTGCATCACCACTTCTGCTATTAGTCCAGAGGTAGATGACCACATGGGTTTCCCATTGATTTGTTCATAGATTTGGCCATTAAAGGTCAAGTGGGTCATAAAGCATAGGTCCAGTAATTTCAGTATGTTGTCTGTGGAGATGGTGTCACTCGAGTCTTGTTCTTTTTAGAAGTGTTGCTAGTATTTCTCTTGCCAGTGGTATGTTAATCGATGTGAATAGCGTGGTAACATTAAAGGATACCATGGTCTCATCCATGTCTATTCTTATGTCTTTGAGGGAATTGAGGAACTCCTGGGCTGAGTGGATTGAGTGGGGTGATTTGCTGACGAGGTGCTTTAGTCTTTTTTGTAACTCCTTCGCAAACCTGTATGTTGGTGTGCCTGGGAGGGAGACTTCCATTTTGTGTACTTTTGGGAGGCTGTAGAATTGGTGGGGTGTTTGTCCTTTTAGGTAGTCCTAAATCCCAGAGTTTAAATACTAGATGGGAAAACACAACAGCGCGTCATCGGAGGCTGCACTGATGATGTTACCCAGCAGGGTAATGAGACGTCTGCGAACTAACGAACCAGCTCGACGAGCAAACCAACCACAGTATAAATCTGATGTTCTAGAGCAGTTACACCTTAAATCAGTGTTTTGCAGCTTCATCAGAAGAGGGTGACATCCCTGATGCCCTGTGAGACATTCTGCATCTGTAAATACACATTCACTTCAACTATCCTACCTACCGTTAATAAAGTCTGTGTCTCTGAATCATGGAATCCATTTCAGAGTTCCAGTTTTTGGGTGTCCTGATGGTCTGGATATTGGCACTTGGATTTTGAGACACTCTAGATGTCATCTGTTGTAATGATACTTCTTAGCAATCTAGAGATTTTTATATCCCTAGCGTTATGTATATACCAGTTAAGATTGACAAGCTTCGTGGTCTTTAGCCAGTTGCATAACATGAAACCGATTCTTTCTTTTGCTAATTATTTGGTTGCTAAGACTACTAACAGTGTACAACACTTGCTGACACAGGTCAGTCTAAATATTATTTAGGAAGGCTTCATATTGGCTTTAGGCTATTATTGGTTAAGGAATTGTAAATACAATACCAGGATTATTTAGTGCTACGAAACTGACTGTTAAATTGCTGACAGACCATTTTGGGATTATATGTACATACATCTTTCCATGGTGCCTTCTTTCAGTATTCACTGCATTTGGGATCATTGCCCTTCTCCTGGTTCTTAAGGAATTGTCTTCTTTCAAGATTGTGTGTGACGTGCTATTGCCTTAGTGTGAATATTCTCTCTTGCTCTGTTCGTCCTTTTCTGCCAACGATTTTTCTCAGCTCTGCAATCAGCCTTCATTGCAGTGTTCCATGAATGAAAGATGTGACTACATTATTTCACGTGACACTTTTTTATCTTCTGTACAGCTTTGTCTATTGAATGGTCATTTTTGTTCATTCAGTGCAATATATCAAAGTTTCAATCATCTTGTCACATACTGATACTTCTTATTCGTAAATTTATACAGCTAATAAGATGCTGTTTATATCTACAAATTTTCACTTTACCATTACAAGTCTCATTTCTGATGATTCTAAACAGACCATAATGCACGGTATGTTTTCATTGTTCTAACATTAGTCTATTTGTACTATGAATTCATTTTGGCACGGTAATATGGTGTTGTATGTTTCCTTGTTTAAAATATTACTTTATTCACTTACCCAGTATGTGAACAACAAATAATGCTAAGAGGAAGGTATAACAATATCTGGTTAGAAATGTAGGTTTGATTGAGAATTACGTGTATCTAAGTAGGTAGGACACGCATATTAAAATATTAACTCCTGCGTGAATCATTGTCCTTAATCATTAAAGACACCACCCAGCAGGAAAAGCCAGAAAGATCTACTTCGAAATTAAGGAGACATTGCACCATCACATCCAGGTGTGAAAATGACTAACTACAGAAGAAATACTGAAATCCTCCAACTGATACGTGAGAGGAAAGATCCTATTCACATGAATATCATTTGAAACCTGAATAAAGCAACACATTAAAAACAGAAATGAAACATCTCTACTGATAAATCTTTAAGAATGGATTATTTTAAGATTTAAAAAACAAACGAGTTGAAAGCAATATAAAAACATTTATTATCTATTATGAGAAATGGATGGTGTTGCCTGGGCCAGCATTTATTGCCCATACCTCAATGACCTTGAGAAGGTGGTGGTGAGCTGCCGAGCTGTGTAGCATGGAAACTGACCCTTAGGTGTAACTCGTCCAGGCTGACCAGATGCTTTAAATAAATCCAGTCCCATTTGCCAGCATTTGGCCCATATCCTTCTAAACCCTTCCTATTCATGTACCCTTCCAGATGCCTTTTAAATGTCGCAATTGTACCAGCCTCCACCACTTCCTCTGGCAGCTCATTCCATATACGCACCACCCTCTGTGTGAAAAAGTTGACCCTCATATCCCTTTTATTATCATTCCCTTCTCACCTTAAACCTATGTCCTCTTGTTTTGGACTCTCCCACCCTGAGGAAAAGACATTTACCCTCTCTTTACCCTCTCCATACCCCTCATGATTTTATAAACCTATGAGGTCACCCCTCAGCTTCCATCACTCCAGGGACAAGAGCCCCAGCCTATCCAGCCTTGTAAATCTTTCCTGAACCCTTTCAAGTTTCACAACATCCTTCCTATAGGAGGGCGACCAGAATTGCACACAATATTCTAAAAATGCCCTAACCAATGTCCTGTACAACCGCAACATGGCCTCCCAACTCCTATACTCAATACACTGACCAATAAAAGCAAGCTTACCAAAACACCACCTTTGGTATCCCATCTGGGACTCCACTTTCAAGGAAATATGAACCTGCACTCCCAGGTCTCTTTGTTCAGCAACCCTCCCCAGGACCTTCCCATTACATATATAAGTCCTGTTCTGATTTGCCTTTCCAAAATGCAGCACCTCACGTTTATCTGAATTAAACTCCATCTGCCATGCCTTGGCCCATTGAGGATCCGGTTGTACTCTGAGTTAACCTTCTTCACTGTCTACTACACCTCCAATTTTGGTGTCATCTGCAGACTTAATAACAATACCTCCTATGTTTGCACCCAAATAGTTTACATAAATGACAAAAAGCAGCGAACCCAGTGCTGATTTGTGTGGCACACCGCAGGTCACAGACCTCCAGTCTGAAAGCAACTGTCCACCACCACCCTCTGTCTTCTACCTTTGAGTCAGTAGTGTGTCCAAATAGTTAGTTCTCCCTGTATTCCATGTGATCTAACCGTGCTAACCAGTCTACCGTGAGGAACCTTGTCGAATGCCTTACTGAAGTCCAGAAAATCACATCCACCGCTCTGCCCTCATCTTCATTACTTCTTCAAAAAACTCAAACAAGTTTGTGAGACACAATTTCCCACGCACAAAGCCATGTTCACTATCCCTAATCAATCAGCCCTTGCCTTTCCAAATACATGCAAATTCTGTCCCTCAGGCTCCCTCCATCAACTTGCCCACCACTGATGTCAGGCTCACCAGTCTAGAGTTCCCTGGCTTTTCCTTACCACCTTACTTAAATAGTGACACAACATTAGCCAACCTCCAGTCTTCCAGCATCGTATTTGTATCATTGCTAGCCACAGGTATCTCAGCAAAGGGCCCAGCAATCTTTTCCCTTGCCTCATATAGAGTTCTGGGGTACACCTGATCGGATTTCAGAGATTTATCCACCTTTATGCATTTTAAGATGTACAGTACCTTCCCCTCTGTAATATGGACATTTTTCAAGATGTCGCTATTTATTTCTCCACGTTCTCCATCTTCCATCCCTCTCCACAGTAAACACTGATGCAATATACTTGAACTGCTGCAATTCATTTGGTGAATTTAGATAAATATGAAGTGCCGTCTTTTGGAAAGGCAAATCAGGGCAGGACTCGTACACTTAATGGTAAGGTCCTTGGGTAGTGTTTCATTGTTCCTTGAAAGTAGGGTCGCAGGTAGACAGAGAGTGAAGAAAGTGTTTGGTACGCTTGCCTTTATTGGTCAGTGCACTGAGTGTAGGAGTTGGGAGATCACGTTGTGGTTGTACAGGACATTGGTTCCTTTTATTCATTCACGGGATGAGGGCGTCTCTGGTTAGGCAGCATTTATTGCCCATTCCTAATTGCCCAGAGGGCAGTTAAGAGTCAACCGGATTGCTGTGGGTCTAGAGTCACAGGTATAAGGTAAGGATGGCAGTTTCCTTCCCTAAAGGGCATTAGTGAACCAGATAGGACTTTCCTGACAAATGGCATGGATCAGGATTTGGAGCTACGATGTTGTGGCCATTACAGAGACTTGGATAACACAGGGGCAGGAATGGTTGTTGGATGTTCCGGGGTATAGATGTTTCAAAAGAAATAAGGGAGGTAAAAGAGGTGGAGGAGTGGCATTGCTAGTCAGGGATGGTATCACAGCTGCAGAAAGGGAGGGTGTGAGGGAGGGTTTCTCCACTGAGTCAGTATGGGTGGAAATCAGAAACAGGAAAGGAGCAGTCACTTTATTGGGAGTTTTCTATAGACACCCCAATAGCAACAGGGACACTGAGGAACAGATTGGGAGACAGATTTTGGAAAGGTGCAGAGGTAAAAGTGTTGTTGTAATGGGTGACTTCAACTTCCCTAATATAGACTGGAACCTCTGAACTGCAAATAGTTTGGATGCAGCAGATTTTGTCAGGTGTGTCCAGGAAGGATTTCTGATTCAATATGTAGATAGGTCAACTAGAGGGGAGGCCAAATTGGATTTGGTGCTTGGCAACGAACCAGGCCAGGTGTCAGATCTCTCGATGGAAGAGGATTTCAGTGATAGTGATCACAATCCCCTGAGCTTGACTATTGTCATGGAGAGGGATAGGAGCAGGTGGTATGGGAAAGTATTTAATCAGCAGAGGGGGAATTACAATGCTCTTATTGGTTTAATGCTAGCTTCACAACTTACTTGGTGTGCAACCTTTTGAATTGTGCTGCAGTCCTTAATTTCTGTTATGCCTGCTTGCTCCATCAATGATCTTCAATTTGAGCTGTACTTTATTTCTTCTAGTTTGACCAACCTATAAACAGCTCAAATCTTATCTTAAAATTCTTTTACCTTACCCACTGGAGATTTGAACTTTATTCGTGGAGTCTCTAAAGTCAATTCTTTCTCTGACTATGATTGATACCTGATGCAATCCTTAACTGTGCTGGAGTGACTAATACTCCAGATCCAGGAACTTCTGAACATCTTCCTGCTGCGCATCTCTTACCAGTTCTGAAATGCTTTTTATCACCAGCTGTAGATTCAGCATTATAGAATCTTGCTATGGAGGCTGCCTTGTAAATGTTTCTTGAATATTCAGCTCTTTTAGCTGCTGTCTTCATGACCTGCTGTTCAGACCTTCACCACAGTCAGTGGTTTGAATGCTGCAGCTATATAAGAGTCCATCCTGCTTGCTGTCACATTGCTCAATGAAAAAAAATTCATTTTACATGAAGTTGCATAATCACCTGGTAGATTTGTTGCCAATATCCTCCTTATTGGTAGGAATGTACTGGACCTGTTTGGTCTAATATGGTAGGGAGAAACCATTTGATAGTCTAACATGAAGAGAGCTTGTCTTTAAAAAAAATAGCTACTATCATGTATTGAACTATGTACAAGTTACATTAACATAATGGTCACCATAAAGATGTCTATGAGGAAGGCACAGGAGGTATGTCTTACTCCTTTGAGATCTTAAACTTTTCTCCTCACCACGTGACATCACCATATTGGACAATGCTCAATGTGCTCTTCAACATTAACCCTTTCAAATCCATTTTACAGCAGACTGCTGGAAGATATTAATGGACTAGTCAGGTGGGTGGAACAGTAGCAAATGCATTTCAATCTGGAGTAGTTTGCGATATTTTGGGGTGGCCATCAAGGTAATGAAAAAGATCCAGGAAGCTGCAGTTCTGGCAGATACCTAAAATTTCTTTCACAGATGTTACATGGAAATCCACAAGGAAATCAGTGGAACAGAAAGTGTGGGTGGATGAGGTACTAGTTTTAGGAAAGAAACAGAAGGGCACCAAAGAAATGAAGGAGAAAGGATAGAACCAAACAGTGATATAAATAAGATGCTTCATCATAACAAGTGTTACAGGCCAGACTAAAACCCCTTCAAATATAGCAAGGAGACAGACTAGGCCCTAACTTTTTCTTATTTAAAGAAAAGTGTAAGGTGCTGTGTTCCAGATGTAATTCAACTGGTTACACCACTCGGCTTTAAGCAAAAAACACTTTATTCTTACTCTACAGATAAAATACAAAGAAAGGAGAATTGGTCTAATTCTAACTCTACTGGAAAACTTGACAGAATAATAGATTATTTAACTAAACAGCACTGTTCCAATATAGTAACATCCCATAAACAAACAGTTGGCAAAGGTAAATCCCATAAAATAGATTGTTTCTCCAGTCCAGGAGTAAAAAGCATCAAGAGAAAATTCTGGCAGAGAGAGAGAGAGACAGAGAGAAAGAAAGAAAGAAAGAAAGAACTCAAACATTTTGCTGTAGAAGGGAGATGCAAGGCCTCACAAGCTGTTTACTTTATTGGCTTGAAACAGACCATTTGTTACATCTATCTCGATCTCACTTCATAAAAAAAAAACCAGGACAAAATACACCTCTTATAGCCAATAGTTCCGTCACAAAAGGCTGACATATCAAAGCTAACCATTGCAAGTAAACAGGAGACTGATTAATACAATAGCAATGTTCAAGGAATCCACAGAAGAGCCAACAAGAATGTGAATAGGTACTAAAACTAGCTATCGTACCAAGAGAACATGTTTCCTGAGAAGCATCGAAGGGAAGTGATAAATCTGGACAGGCAAGAAAATTCTGAACTGATAGAAAGAATGAAATCACGTGGAGGTTCTGAATATCTTCTCTCAAAAGGCGGTATTTCCTTATATTTTAAATCAAGGAGATAAACCAATAAAAAGAGAAACAAACAGGTTAGTCACTGATGCTGACTGATTCAAAACTAAAGGTCTCACTGAGGCTAGTGAAACAGCCAGTGGAGATAAAAGAAATGAAGATGTGACAGGAGGAACATTCTAGATTGTCTCTTCACTTTGCTGTGCCTAGATCGCACAACCGTAGAATTAAACAGACAAATAATCTGTGAAACAGGGAAATGACCTGGAACCTCAGATATTGCTGCAATTTTTGAAGTTTTGACTACAAAAGTAAACGAGGCTAACAGTTCATCCCATCTTTTTAACAGAAGTGTAACAAATAGATTCTAAATTGAAAGAGTTTTGTCAAACAACCTGTACAGAAATCAAATGAAAACCAATACTCCAGCATTATTATTTGCGAGACAAAAGTACTACTGAAGAACACATCAAATACCAGCTGAGGGGGAATGGGCAGGTAGTCCATCAGGTGCTAATCATGTCGGAATACAGAGACAAAAATTCACAAGCATTCATGAAATTTCAATAGCAAGTATTAGGTAAAGACAAACCAAAATACTAAACCAGTTCGATTGGTCAGGATTACATAAAGTCATGGTCAAACTTTGTCAGGCATGTCATGAGTGTCAGATGTGAAGAAATCCCAGCCAACAATCAAGCCTGTGCCTCGAATTACATTATCAACTTTTGAAAAACTGGTTAGCAGGGTTAATAGCTTGTGTAAAACTCTTACTTAAAACCAGGAACGGGAATCAGTACTCTCAAACAATTACAGGTATTTCAATAGGATTTCCCAAAGTAGTACCATTAGAAAAAATACTGCAAAAAATGATAGTGGAAAAGTTAGTTTATTTTTTTTTAAAGATACAGATTGCCCAAGGAAATACAATCAGATCAAGGTTAAAATTGTGTCACAAATACTTCAAAGGAGAATTATAAGAAATAATGAAGTTTGGAAGCAAAGCAATTTACATCTTCACTTATCATTTACAATCTCAAAGAATCCTGGAAAGGTAGCATCAAAATTTGAAGACCATAACTACAGATTATTGTCAGCCATATCCTAATAAATGGGATAAAGATTACCATTGTTACTGTTTGTCATTAGGAACACTCCTAATGAGCTCATAGGATTCAGCCCCTTTCAACTGATATCTGGACATTAGGTCAGAGGATCACTGAATTGATTAAAGAAAACTTGATAAACCAAGACTAAGCTTCTTGCCTATGTTTCAAGCTCAGAGAGAAACCAACCAAACCATTAGATCTGCCAAAAATTGTTTGAAGAGTACTCAACTAACAATGAAAAGTAAAGCAGATAAAATGATACAGGTAGAAATTCTGTGGCTGGAGAAAAATTGTCAGTATTACACCTGTTTCAGGAGAAACATTTAATGCAAGGTTCACTGAATTTCATCAAAAGGAAACACAATTATGTAATTTATGTAAACAGTATCCCCGTCAAGAGGAAGAAAAATGAGCAAGTGTATCATGTTAACACGTTAACTATACTATGAGAATGGAGAGTCAGTACAAAAGTGTTTACAATAATAAGATAAAAATCTCAGAACAACTGGAGAAAGAATCAAAAATTCAAAAAGTTAATCCTTCAATCAGATTGGCAAGTATGGAGGTGTTTAAAAAGTTTAGAAAGCATGACACTTCATTTTACAGAAAACTACTGAAGTAACGTACAAAAGCTATTACATATATTGATTCGTCTAAATAGGCCAGGAGCATGGTCTTTCCCTTTAATGTGATGTTCAAGTGGGGACTGCAATACACATGAAACAACCACCCTCGAGATTCAACTTCGAGAAATTAACTTAAATGAGGAGAGAGATAAAGTTCAATAATTGACAATTACATTTAATAGAGTCATAGTAGCTGGACTTTAACTATCACTATGGTGCGGAAACCAGGTGGGTCACAAGTTAACATGGTAAGACAACCAGGCTTGTATTCTATTCCAAGATTGTAAGACATGCATCGAAAAAATTGGACATGCACGGTTCATCATGATGCCATTCAAACCGTCTATTGATGCACCCGAAATTGGCGTGGCTGCCACTTTAGAATAAGATGAAATGGGAATCAAATAGCCTGCCACATTTTAAAATAATCTGAAGACTTGTCAACACTTGTCAGCTGGTGATAGAAACAGCCTCGAAACGTGGAAAACAGATGAAATGGACCATTCAGCCCTTCAATTCTGTTCTACTATTCAATATGATCGTGGCTCATCCTCTAATGCCACGTTCCCGCTTTCTTTCCGTACACCTTGATGGCTTTAATATTAAAAAATACGTTAATCTTCTCCTTGCATACTCAGTGACCAAGCCTCTAAAGTCTTCCGTAAGGTAGTGAATTCCACAGGTTGTTCATCCTCCGAGTGAATAAATGTTTCTTCATCTCAATCCTAAATGGCTCACCCCTTATCCCAAGACTTCTGGTTCTAAATTTCTCAACCAGGGAAAAACATGCCTCCTGCATCTAAATATCAAACACAGTAGACTAATTTTCTCCTTTTCACACCTTCATTTGCAACCCTTTTTACAACTTTATTTTCCTTTCACTGCCTTTGGTAAACACTTTAAATCTGAGAACTTTCACAATTTGTTCCACTTGCTCTTCCTTTCCTTCTGTCTATAGCATTAAAAAAAACACAATTTTACAACTACTTTCAGTTGTGAAGAGTTATACAAGACTCTGAAAGTTAACTTTGTTTCTCAATCACAGATGCTGCCAAACGTGGTGAGTTTGTCTAGCACTTGTTTTTATAACTACAAACCCCCTGTTGTGTTAATGGAAAGACTTATATATTGTGGCATTTATGACAGTAGAGTGACCATACAAGACCATTAGATTTGTTTTCCATTCAGTGGTAGAAATTAACACAGAGACACAGCGCAAGATAGTGTACTAATCCAAAGGGTGTGCCGGAGCAGAGAGACCTGGGTGTAAATGTGCAAGTATTAAAGGTGCCAGGACAGACAGAGACAACTGTTAATAGTGGCATAGAATACAATAGCAAGTCATGCTGAACTTGTGTATTGTACTAACTGGGCCTCAGCTGTGTGCAGTTCAGGTCGCCACTCTTTAGAAAGGATATGAATGTATTGGAGAGAGAGCAGAAGAATTTTAGAAAAATGGTTCCAGGGTGATTTTAGGCTTTAGTGTAGATTTACACTACCTCAATGAGCTCTCTAAAATAGTATTCATTTCTGTGGCATAAATAATTTCTACAGCCATCTTCCATAAGATCCTAAAGCGAGTGAAGCCCATATAGATCCCACTCGTTACAGTTGTAGTCCTAGAAATCAATGTTCAGTTCTAAGGGCCATCCTGAGGTGTTCAAAGTAACCTTTGAAAATTGGGAGTGCGCATTACATTTGCCGCTGGGAAATACACAGACTTGGGTCTTGCAATTTTGGGTTTGTGTTCTTACTTACTGAATGTATGAATTAGCAGTCTGAGTCTTATGAGCATGAAAATTGGGCCTACTTTTACACTCAATACACTCTGATATCCCATACACTACTTCCAGCTTCACCCACTTCTAATCCTCATCCTGCAGTTTAGTCAAACATAAAGCTTTCTCATTCATGAGATAGCAACTCCTTTTCCCGTTTACAGCAGAATCCATAATATGAAATGCACAGAATAGTAGATTCAAATCAGCATCCTTTCACTCCTTCAAAAGTGAGCATTGTCAAAGATACAGTATCTGGGTGAAAAAATATATCCTGGTCATCTTCTGCTCTTCAGTAACATTCAAAATTGGGTTCTGCAGCCTCAGTCAACAGACAAACTGGTTGCTATATTTGCCCAGAATCAATGACCGTATTTCAGTGTTCTAGCACTTTAGGAAGTCCTGTGGCTGTAACCAGCACTATATAAATACGTACTCTTGGTCTTTCTTTCAGTTAACTTCCCAAATTAATTTTGCAGTGAGAAACATTTTCATAAAGATTTCTTCTCTCAAAAAATGCTATAACCGTACATCTCACAGGAATAACTTGCACTTCAAACACATTTAATACAGAAAAGGGTGTTTACTTGGATTTTTAGCATTGCTGAAGTCCAAAATAAATGAGAAACTGGTGCTGGTAATAAAACCTCATTAACAGCAACAATCACCTTTCTGCCAAACAGGATTCTAAGAGTTGTCCTTTTATTAGTATTTTTAGTATATAATCTTGAAGTTCTCTACTACTTTGAGCAGAAGATCTGGCTGTCAGCAATGTCTGTCAAAGAATGGGAATGGCAGAATACAACAGTAAATTGGTTGTTTGCACGTTCTGCCCTGTTGTGATACTCAAATGGAGCACAGCCACAAAAATATAATTGAGCAATAATGAAAAAAAATCATATTAAAGCTTGCTGCCATTTAGTTACATGATTAGAATATGCAATTATTGAATGATTGAAGCCATAATTCATGTCAGTAAAAAGACAATTATAAATCTAGTTTAATCATACTTTCTACTAGCTGCCACTCAAACCTGCTTCAAAATTCCAGATGTTTCCAACACACAGGTTTTCTAAAGGAGCACATTAAAACCATTCAAATCAATGGAAAAATATTTCCCATTTGACTGCAGGTAAATAGGTTCTACAGTTCTACAAACCATATTCACACAACATACAATACCTTTGGCTCCTTGGATTTCCATTCTAAATTGTAAATATTATTAAATGATCCTCATAAAACAACTGGAAATATAACTGCTCAAATTTATTGCCTGCTTTCTCTTACATTGCTGCAGATAATTACAGAATTGAAGAAACTGAAATAATGCACACAAACGTTCTTTTATTTAGGTAAAATAAGCATTAATGTTTGACAGATTACATTGCCGGAATACGTTGATACAATGCTTAAACAGTTTTCTGTAGCTGAAACTAACTAACATATGTCACAATTTCAAAAGATAAGCTTCAACTTTAAAACTGTCAGGTTTATGTTTAAATCCCCCAATGGTCTCACCAAAACACCATTTCTGTACATCTGCTTCAAACTTCCCATCAACTGTAGTCAATGTCAACAACCAAAGGCATGCTCTGAAATCATCTCATTAAATTGACCACCCCCTTCAAGGCCCTCTTTAAAATCTACTTCTCTGACCAACCTTATGGTTCCTTTTTTTGTCTGAGCACTCATTTTCCCTTATACTTGTGTAAAGTGCCTTAAGATGTTCTTTTCAAGGCTACAAGCCTGATAGAAATGCCAAGTTGTTGAAAAGCAACATTGCACAACAAAAATAGCCTGCTTATTAAAATTCATGTTCCAACTAATACTACATTTCTAATTGCATCAACACTAAATATTACTAACAGGTTAATAATTAGCATTGATCGATGCAAACACTGGTAAATACACAGGAATGAACTGGAGAAATGTGAACAAGGTACTGCTGGCAACAGCAGGCACTGAAGAGGAACTTTCCCTAACTTCTTTCTTGAATTCTCTGACTTTAACTGACTATTACACACTTATTTCTCAATTACATGAACACAATCTGACCAATTTGATCCATAATTTTCCATCTATACGCTTATTGCCCTCCATTCCAACCTGGTTTCCAGGAAACGAAGAATAACCCTCAAACATTCTTTCAACGTTCCATCCTTAAAACCCTGTTTATGAAATTTTCATTTGTTACGTCCAATGTTGACATCTCTGACAGACAGTTAACGAGACAGTTTCACTCCCATCTAAAAATACTGTAGACTGGAATTCAGACTTATAGTTAGATGGAAAAATTAGCATCTATTTCCAAAGGCAGTACTATTAAACTTAACAAGTACATCTTCAACTAATTTTTACAAATAAGGTAATAAATTTCAAAGTTTTAATGCAGTCCCTGAGCTTTATAAATTATTATCGATAACCTGAACTACAGCACAGCCATTTTGAATTTGTACTTTACAGAGCAAATCATGGATGGAAAAACATTTTACAGAACAGTGTGATTTTTGCTGCCACTGCATGCAATTTGTGAAGTTGTGCATAACATTCACTTTAGCAAAGCCAGTGTATTTTACTACTTTGATGATAATATGGTATTCTTGAAAGCAGTGTTCTTCAAAAAAACAAAATACTTTTGAAGTAAAAATAGGAAGCAAGTTACTCCAAAATTTACTAAACCAACTCTGTGACTGGTGTGATTCACTCTGAAATAGTCAACCGAAAGCACAGGGAAAAAGAATAGCCAAAAAGCATGTGTTCCAAATTCATTTGCCATAGGAGTAACAAACAATTTAATTTCATTTCAAGACCTTACAAAAAGGTACAAAATTGCATCAAAACTTTCAGTTCAGTAACTCTGAAAAAGGGGGTCCGGAATTCAAACTGCAGGAGAGCAGTGTCTGCCTGCAATTAATTTGAAATGTAAAATAAACACTATCTTTGCTTCCAAAACCATGAAACGGAGCTTTTGAAATAATGCAAGTTAAAATTAAGGCAAGTGTCCATTTCGTCCTTCCTTAGACAAGAAAAAAAGTATTCCGATTTGTTGTATGGGCAAGCTTTAACAACTTCTTTCCCTAAACTGAACGCTACTACAGGTCAAAAGACTACAGAAAGTCAGAGTACAATGTATTTCTGAATGTCCTCCTCATAATAAAGCAACCAAAAAGAACTACATGTACTATCACCTGCATCTCCAAGTTACATGTTGGATAAAGAGTGCAATCACTTGTGAACAAGAACTTTGTTTCTTCTTCCATCTCACTTTCATAATCCTTACAGCATTCAAATCCTAAGTGGTACATAAGAGTTTTGTTCGCTATTTATCCAGCTTCTGCTCATTCCTGGGATGATGCCCTTTTCTCAGCTCGAGGGAATGCTGTTCCGTTTATATCACTGTCCTGGATGTGAAAGTCACAGACTCCTCCAGATACTCATCCGGAACAGCAGAAATGACAAACAACATGCATAACAACCTGAAACTCCCAAATGGCACCCAAAGAAAACTGATGCTTACATACATACTCACAAAACATTCATCCTTCGCATCTAGGGGGAACACTTTTTGCCTTGGGAATTAGGGTTACCATGGGGTAGTGACGTCTCCTTAAAAGTATGACTAAGATCCTTTCGATCTATTCACACGCTCAACTTTCCAGGTTTTTCCACTACCACCATGCTGCCGGTCCGGTTTGGCAGGAGTTGTCATATCCTTCATTAATCTTTTCCTTACCAGTTCCACTTTCCTGTCTTTCAGGCTTGACCTGAAGACAGCTAGAATTCTCCTCACCGGGTGGGTCTCGAACTTTCATCTACTTCAGGTAATATTCTCCATGTCGATTAAGATGACCAGTCAAAGCATCCTTTTTCTATTTTAGAATCTGTTCAACAGTCAAAGGTTTGGAACACTGTAGAATCTTATAAATTTCTTCTGTTAAGTGAGGGCTACCGGTCTAACCTTTCAATTTAAAGTCTAATAATTAGAACTGCAAATTTTCACTCTTCTCATTGCACTAGTATTGCAGCTTTGTTTGTCTTCTTGGGATGAGCATTGTTCCATCCCACAATTTCAACTTTACCTTCAAAGGGTTCATTTTTAGGTTACCATCTTGAACCACTGTGCACAGGTCTCTGAAGCTCATGATGATTCACAGCACTGCTGCCCATTCATCACTTCACATTCACTTTATTCTTACTTTCTGCAGTCATGTTCGAACAGTCTCAAACCAGTTATCACCTTTAGGCGAGACAGTGCCAATCTGTTTGACATTGTAGAGTGATTCATCAGAATTATTACCTGACATCTCTGGTAGCCAAATTTATAGGCTTGCTTTGCTTCACTCCAGCAAAAATCACACTCACCAAACCAAGTGATTAGCTCCTTGTAATTAAAAAAAAAACTCCCCTTTGCCGGACATTTTTCTTTTCCTTTCACATGATTTTCTGCAACATTTCTGCTGGAAATATTTGTTCCTTTTTCCATTTTGTAGTTAGTTCTATTGTTAAGTCTGGACTGTCTCACAGCATAACACAAAGATTCATCAATTCTCCCAGTACTACTCTCCAACCGATGGATAAACAACCTCAGAGCTTTCGCACATGTAAAAGTGTTCTTAGAGTCAGTTTCTCTTCTCGCAACAGACCTGCTATCACGGAGGGATCTATTCCTAATGGCATCTTTGATGAGATCATCCTTCAGTCACCCACAATCTCTCAGTCCAGCTAGACATCCCCATGCCGTCATAATCTGATCAATATTTCCACATCCCCTCTCCCTATGCTCTGCTGTGAAGCATGTACCATTCACAAATAACATTGGTAGATTAGCTCAAAATGTGTATTTAAGGTTCTCAAGATTTCTCCAGATTGTCTTTTCCGTTCAGATTTAGTGTGTAATACAGCTTGTAGCACTGTTTCCTGTCAGTAATAACAGAATTGCTACTTTTCTTTGTTTTCTGTTCAACTCTGTAGCTATCTCATTTTTACCATGAGACAGGAAGTAGTTCCAATTCTTTCTCATATCGTTTGGTCAGCTTCATAGGAGTAGGAACTGAAAAATTCAAAGCCATCCTGACTCACCCAGTAGTACAAAACTGCAGACTGAAGTTCTAATTACTCCTGGTTTCTTATTAGCTGTCTTACAGTTATAAAGTCTAAAATTTTAGATATTTACCTCTCATACTTTAATGGCTCTTTTCCTAAACTGAAAACAATTACAACAAAAGTCATATTGTTGTGGCAAGTCACAGTGTTTCAATGCATTCCTCCAATCACTGCCTAATCAGCCTGTGGTTTTCAGCCTTTTCAAATGAAAAGACTAAACTAATGATGCTCAACATCACACAACTGGAAGCCAGTAACTTCACCAAACTTATACTCATTTAAACATAAACAAAACAATCGCTTTGGTACACAATGGGGCAGCAGTAAAGGCAAAGGAAAATAAGTACTTCAAAAGTGAAACGAAAACGGAAATTGCTGGAAAAACTCAGCAGGCCTAGCAGCATCTGTGGGAATGAAGCAGAGTTAACATTTTGAGTGTACTAATTCTCCATCAGAATTGATGTTTCTCCAGCCATTTCTATTTATCTTTATGTTTGCAAGTGAAACTGTCTCTATGCCCCACCTCTAACTCTTGATATATTCCATATGATCATTTCTCTAAAGAACCAATGCCTGATGAAAGAGTATGTGTTGAGTTTGGGTAAAGGCAGAATTAGCTGCATCTGAGGCTAGTTAAGTAGCCTGGTCACACTCAATTTATCTAATCTCACATAAGAAACAGTCTCTTAGGTGAGGTGGAAGGGAAAAACTTGAAGAAGTGACCAGAGACAGTAGCTTTATTTGATAAACCTGTAGAATTTTCAACAAACTCCTTCACTCAAATTACGTATGTATAGAAGTACAAAGTTGTAAAATTCTTTTTCTCTCCAGAAACTGTCAGATAATGGCAAACTATTGATTATGTACTGTGGGGAGTGGTTAAGTACATTAACCTTTAATGTAATGTCATCAAGCAGCAACAAACTACTTAGTCATACACACTCAATCGTAACTACTGTGAATTCATGTAAAGACTAGAATAATAGAAACTTTAGCACAGATAAAACTCATTGAGTCCACCGTACCTGTTGGATACTAGCACCTCTTCTGATCTACTTATTTGTGACATTTTCCACCAAACCGATTATTCATTTGGTTACTCGTGTGCCAACTCAACTTGAAACTCTGGCCATAACCTAAATTCTCTTCCTTCCTTTTATACCCTTTTTCATTTTCAAGTGCTCACCTAATTACTTCTTAAAATGGTACAACTGGTTCAGCTTTAATATATTCCATAACCTAATATACCTTTCCCTGGAGATAACTTGCATTTATGTAACACCTTTCACATCTCAGTACCACCCAAAAGTATTTACAGCTGGTTAAATACTTTTGAAGTGTCATCACTAGTTAAAAATTGGGAAATAAGAAGTTCCCTTTATGCCCTCAGCCATAAGAAACAATGTTGGATTAGCACTGATTTACTTGGAACATTCCCCAGGTATAAATTTAGGGCAGACCATTATAATTATCAATGGTCAGAAAAGTGTACAGCGTCTGCCAAGGTTTTAACACGGGAGAAATTGGCTATTTAGAATGTTGAACCTACTTTACAATTCAATGAGATCTCAGCTGGTCATCTATTTCAACCTCGCTTTCCATGATATGGATACACCTCCTGCCATTAGTCTGCAGAACTCTATCATCTCTATCTTGAACCTCAATGACTGAACTTCTACAGCCTGAGGTGGAGAATGCCAAAAATTCACACCAAGTGAAAAAAATTCCTTTTCATCTCAATCTGAAATAACCTACACCTTTCTCTGAGACTATCTCCAATTCTAATCTCAGTTGCCAGAAGAAACATCCCATCTACCACCATGCAGTCATGTCCTGTAAAAATGCAATAAGTTTCAAAGAGATCCCCTTTCATTTTTCAAAACACAGACGTGGTTTTGTCAATGTCTCTTCATAAAATAATCCCGTTATCCTAGGGATTATTCTGGGTGAAGGTCCATTACATTCCTGCAATGGCAAGTATATCTTTCTAAAGCTAAGTATACAATACTCCAGGTGTGGGTTACTAAACCTAAACACAACTGATTCACAATATGCAAGGGTTTAGTAGCTCATTACAAAGGACACCGAGGCTCCTTTATACATAAACACTTCCCAACCTTTCACTATTTAAGAAAAATGCTTCCGTTCTGTTTTATCCTCCAAAGATATGCACTCAACTCCCCACCAGCAGCACAAAATATAATTTTATTCTAATTTAATCCCACACACCTTTGGAAAACTTTGTACATTTCTCCTGCATTACCCTTTAGACTTCTGGCAAATAGAAAATATGGTTTCAAGACTGAGAATCTTACAGCACTGAAGAAAGCCATTTGGTCCACTGTGCTTGGCTGGCTGTGAGACAGTAATGCAGTTAACTCCAATCTTTCCCTTCAGGTTTCCAAGCTTTTCCCATCATAATGATTCTTTTATCATCCAAGTGATGCCACATTTGCCATGGGCCACAGTGCTTTCTTTCTGCAATAGGGCCTCAGTTTGCCCATACTGTGCTCTAATCAGTGCCATTATTCTAGATTTATGCAAAAATATATTGCTTCACTATCGTGTATTGAATGCATATGCACATGCTTTTTTTTCCCCCAATCCCATCATTTTATTGTAGGTTCTAAATCACACTATAGGATAAGAATATTAGCAGTTCTGCAACTAATAATAAGTAATAAAAAGAATACAATTGAGAATCATTCATTTTACACATGAATTTGTGATCTATTTAGGAGGTAAAATACGAAAACCTTTAAGTATTGCTGTTTTGAAAAATCCTGCTTACTAGTACATTTTATAGTAGCAACTGTTAGTGCAGTGTAAATTTGTTCAATACTGATTCTTTGCATCAAAACACGGTTATTTACATTCCATTGAGTAATACTCCACACATGAACAGTGCAGTTCTTCATTTGAAAAAAATCAAAATTGTTTCTTTAATAAAGGACTTTGTGACTATGAAGCATCGATGAAGTAAGTTCAAGCTGTTTGCTTCAAATTAGTAATTTTTCAAAAAAATTAAGAATTGCATTAAATTAAAGATTATGGAAAATTTAAATCTAAAATAATTTGTATATTAATCTTTAAATAAAATCCAAATTACCTGTTTGCACATAAAAACCTTTTTTTCATAATTAATTTGTAAAATTTGTCAGGAATCTCATGCATAAGACAGGCCACATTAAAAATATTAAAATTAAGTATGTTTGGAACAATAACTTTTCCAGAGTTATTTTAAATTTTACAGCTGTACAATGAAAATGGAGTTGTTCAGCGCCACTGTTGAGTGAAATTATTTAAGGCTTTCCTCTCTGTTTGCAGCACTGAATTCACCTCTCTGAAAATTCTTCTGCAAGGTGATAAGAAACTAAAAACTCATTAAGCACAGAAAACAAATTAGTGAAGTGTACTCATACACGTACCTAAGTACAATATCAAAACACCAAACCATTCTCCATTCACTTCAATAATATGGATGGGATCATCTCATAACTAGGAAACAGTATCACTAGCTACCTACCGTTTACTAACCCAAATTCTGCATGAAAATATATCTAAACCTTTCTGTACAAAATACTTATTTCATCTAATTGTAACCTTTACGATGCTAATGCATGTGAACAGGACTGAAATTTAAATGTATAATTTTTTGAAAAAAGTTTATAGGTTAAAATAAATGTCTGACTTACTTATTCACAGAATATTGCTCAATGTGAGTTCCCTCCATTTATCATAAACCTTTTAAAAGTCTAAGACTGGCTGACAAATGTAGTATGCTTATTAACAGAGACTATTCACATTAACAGTATCTTCTAGCAACTCTACATTAATTAACCATCAATAAACAAGTCCAGTTAAACTGATTAACACAATTTGTTTCTATTTTAATTTGACCAAAACAGAGTTGGAGGATTAAAATGTTACTTATAAACCATTTCCAAGGACAAGAGTAAGTTTTAAAACAAAGTTTCTACAGAATTCTAGACATTCTTTGTTTACTGAAGTTTATACAATTCCCTACCTTAGATCCCCAGTTTTGAAACTAAACATTTTTTTTTACAAGGCTTTGACCACATAAACTGGAGGGTCTACAGTATACTAATCTATCAAAAAGGCATCAAAGCTAAATGCAATTCCTCGGATGAACTGTGGTTAAGTGTATATGCCCAGAGATTTGCATCTCTCTGAAACTTCTCCCGTAGATCAGAGGTTGCCAGTCTACAAAGTGATATCAACTGAAATCTGATATTTATCTTTCACCTTCCTTATTTGAGGTTTTAACAACTTGCTCGTATGGAGGGGGTGGCTGATTGCAGTAGGCTGGTGGGGGTGGGTAGGCTGGGTTGAGTAGAGGAAAATTTGGCTGAATCTGATAGGTTGAGGCAATGGGATTAACAACAGGCGCTCCAGGTTCTGTGTAATATTGCATTCCAGTCTGGTTGCCTGCAAACAGAAGAAACACAAGATGGTTACACAGAAACTTAGCACTCAAAAGCAACAATATTACTTTTATGGAAAGTAAATTAAGAAGTATCACTCAAATGATACAGTGACAAAAATTAGCTTGCTCCTCTAGCTAGGTCAGATTAAGAAAGTAAAATCAAATTATTATTTTCAATAGAAATCAGCAACAATTTAAATGCATATTATACCTTCCATGAAGCACAATGTTGCAAGTGTGCCACAGGATAATAATCAAACAAAGTCATTACAGATGAAAGAGAGGAAATATTAGGAAGGGAGATATGGTGGCGCGCTTTTTCGAGAGGGAATTCCAGAAATCAAGGCAGAAATTCACCAAAAATCCTCAAGTAGCACCATCCAAACCCACAACCACTTCCATCTGGAAGGACAAGAGCAGCAGATGTATGGGAACATGACCACCTTCAAGTTCCCCTCCAAGCCACTCACCATCCTGAATTGGAAATATATTCTCTGTTGCTGGGTCAAAATCCTGGAGTTCCCTCCGGAATGGCATTGTGGGTCAACCTATAGCAGGTGGCTCACCACCACCTTGTCAAGGGTAAATAGGGACGGGTAATAAATGCTGGCAGACAGCGATGCCCACATCCTGCAAATGAATTTAAAAAGGTTCAAGGCACAAATGCCAATCCTAACCTAAAGTACTAGTGAATATGGAAGAGATTAGGGTTGGAGAAGTAAGGGACCAGAAGGGGTCAGTGTTAAGGCCATGAAGAGACTGGAACATGACCTTAATTATTTAAAGAGACACTGCTAAACCAGGAGCTAAAGTAGGTCATCAAGCCAAGCACATGGAGATGGGAAGATGAAACTGGTATTAGGTTAGGATAATGGCAGATCTTTGGATAAAATGTTTACAAAGGTGTTAGATGGTCAGTCAGAAGTGGACTCGAATGGTTGGCTCTGCAGATAACACAGCATGGATAAAGGGTGCAGTAGCTGATTAGCTAATGGACAGAGAAGGGCAATGGTTCAGAAATGGAAATTGAGGGGTTTTTGTGATGAGAGAAGATACAAGGTCAGAAACCCAGATTAGGATTGAGTAAGCTGCATATTTATGAGCAGTCTAGAAAAGGATGACACAGCGGCAAAAAAGCAGAACAGAATTGCTGGCACAATCTTTTTGGCATTTAACCGAAAAAAATGTGGCTTTGCAACTGGATGCTTAATGAGCAAACTAACACTGACAGTGACTGGGTTGAGAGATGCAGTGATGAGGTAAATTTTGATGACAGTATACATGTGGAACTGGATGTGTTTTTGGATAACATTGATGGACCAACAAGTTGATGAAAGATACAAGGAAACCATGAATAGATCTGGACTCCAGCACCAAAAGAGCGAATATGGGAAGAGAAGCCATTGAAGGAGCAGTCTAGATACAAATTATTGACAAAAGTAGGCAGTCATATTGAGTTGGCCAATACAGGAGAGGGATGAAAAGAACTTAATATTTAATAAAATGAAAATTGAATCAGTGTATTCTGTTAAGTGGTGCTAGTTTCAGATAAACAAATGTGATATGGAATAATTTTGTTTTGGCACAATTACTGAGTAGGTAGTGTATTTGTGGGATTCTTAGTTGTCTCATTACAAAATACTAGCTTTACTGCACTGGAAAATGAGTAATAAAGTTGCGTGCTCTCTCCAGTGTTAGATTTATAAACTCAAAATTCGATCACTTCAGTGTAATTTACTCTTACAGAGTAAATGAACAGTCATAGAATTTCAACTTCTCAGAATGACAAACTTCAATAATGTTTTATTGACATGATGCATTTTAAAGCTGATCAATTTATATGTTCTGAAATGTATACTTATACACAAAATGGATGAAATGATTCATTCCCAAATTATATACAACAAAACACATCTGATTCATTCCTGAGGTTATGAGGAAGGGTCACTAGACCTGAAACGTTAACTCTGTTTTTTCCTTCACAGATGCTGCCAGACCTGCTGAATTTTTCCAGCAACTTTTGCTTTTGCTCCTGATTTACAGCAACCGCAGTTCTTTCGGTTTTCAAACAGTCAATATATTTTGTATTGAGAGATTGGAATAATCTATCATGGCATAACTTGATTAAATATATCAAATTGATATTTATATAGGCTAAAGTGAAAGAAAACGCAAAGAAACCTAGTATATATGGGATAAACTTTGGAATGGAACAATTATAACTTTAAGAACTATAATACCAAAAAATAACAAACATTCACAAGTTGCATACAGTTTAAGGAAGAGAGCTGTAGGGTCTTTTAAGTTGAATTGATTTAGTAGTTAAAGCATTTGTGTCTAAAAGCTAGTAATAAAGAATTAGCAACAACGTCTGTTACAGAATGTTACTCAGCAAAGTAATCCATAGATGGGTAATACAATCTCAGATAGCTGCTGACAATCCATATCTTCGGGTGTGGTGGAGGGAAGTAATAGAATCTTGAAAACAAATTGAACTGTTGGGTACAAACAGGCTAACATTTACACAGACAGCAGGTAGCATTTGGAGTGGTATATGATTATATTGTATCATGGAACTGAAGGGGGGACATCACCTCAGAAGGGCACATTTAGCATGAGACAGTAATTAAGGAATTAGTGGGAACTGTCAGACTTCTACTTGAGGCAGCAGTGATAAAGGTTCAAGCACAATCAAAAGGAAACAGATCACACTCAATTAGGTAACCTTAAGATAGATGAAGCACCTAAGAAGTCAATCGCAACAGGCCCCAAGCATCAGGTGGCAGCAGCAGTAATTGGTTTGGAGAAAGTAAACATGGCACATTTAGGAATAAGTGATGGCAGGAACAATGATTAGTAAAAGATGCTGAGGGCATCTGGCAGAAAAGAAAAGGTGCTGCATTCAGCAGAACCACATGGAAATATACACAGAGATGGAAACCATTGAGGGAAGCCACGTTAAGGAGGACGAGCAAATGCGAGTGGTGGCACAGGAAGAGTTGTAGTAAAACACTGTCAGCAATTGCTTGGCATGTGCCCAAAATAGCCCAAGATGCCCATGTCAAACCAGCCTGACCAAATGGACTATGTGAGCAGTTACAGAACTGGAGAAAACTGGTAGTAGGTATGATACGGTTGGTCAATGGGAGAGATGAATTTGGTTGGCAGCTGGAAGTCAGAATCAGTAAGCGGAATGGAAAGGAGGAGCCGGAGGATGGGTGGGAAGGTTATTTGGAATTACAGAACTTAGTGTCGGGTCCTCTGGGCTGTAGGCAGAAGATAAGGTGTTGTTCCTCAAATTTATATGCAGCTCCCCCTACTCCCACATCCACTCCTAAAGAAGGGTATTACCCAAAACATTGACACCTCCTTTCCTCCAGATGCCGCCTGGCCTGCTACGTTCTTCCAGCCTCATGTTTGTCTATCTTGGATTTCAGCTTCTGCAGTTTTTTTTTGTCTCTTAACACATATTTAAAACTGAGATGCAAAGGAATTTCTTCTCCCAGAGTTATGAATGTCTGGAATTGTCTATCCCAGAGAGTTGTGGAGCTCAGATCACAAAGTATTTAAAGAGGCTGAAGAAATATCAAGGAGTTGAGGGCCTGGCAGACTTGAGGGGACGAATGGCTTACTCCTATAGGTCATGCTAGAGGAACTGGGATTTGCATTACAAAGGATAGGACATCATGAGTAATTATCATTAGTGACATGTACGCCTATATAAACATAAATTTCACATTGTCAAATGTCTTAAAAAATGTGTTTGCGCAAGCAAATCTGATTTTTTCAATGCAAAATTGCATTTTCAGATGAAATCTGCTGATCCTTAAAAAAAAGCCATCTCCATATGAAATTTCACAGCTTAAGAACTAGATCAAGTTTAAAAAATTTAATACAATGAGGTATCTTTGTGTACAGCAAGTGAACCATTATCTACCTTCCCAATTATATTATAAACCCTACTATCCTTGCAAACAGCCCTCTTTTCTTACAAATTCTCACGAAAAGTATCAATATTGGCTTTGAAAGAAGCAAAGCAAGTGATGATGGGTCTTAAACACTGAATGCTACAAAAGCCTTTTTTAATTGAAAGTTTTGTGGCATTCTTTGAATTTAAAATACTAATGCAACTATATTTTACAAGTATAAGGTTACAAGAATACTGACTTACTCCTCAAGCTCACTGTAATCAATTACGCTTTATGGTAAAGTCAACAGTATCATGCAGAACATTTAGTAGCATTCTCAACGACCTGCATGTGATTCACCAAAGACCAACTGCACAACTTTTAAAGTCGCCTAGCCAGCTGTCCAGTTGCTGCCAATAAATATTTTTGTGACAAGATTTTCCAATTTAGACATGTCTCAACTCAATGGGGTACACATTGGAACTAAAGCCCAGTTATTCATAGGGGCACCACAAAAGTTAAAATAGTACACAACTTTATGTTCAGACCCAGGTTGAAAGAAATCATGGACCAGGTTCTTGTACTTAACGAGAATTACTATTCATAAAATGTAATCAGACTCTAGCTATGTAAACAGTTAAAAGCTGTCAGCATATAACATCATTACTTAAAACTCTAATCCCTTTATAAATTCCATCCCCTCTCTGTCACGCCTACATATAGGAAATAAAACACGCATTATGGACAAAGGAAAAAAAAACGGAATAAAATACAATTCAGTAGTTCCTGTTCACAATGATTACGAAGATGATTCTAGTGCTAGTCAGAACACAGCTTTTTAGTCATCCTTCTCTGGTTGCTTCCACTAGGGGTGGCACAAAGAGGCTGACTCACTTCTAAAAAAGGTCTCTGACTAATCAATTATAAGTCACAGCTTACAGGAACTGAAGGAGAGATAAAATAGTTTTCTTCAGGTTTAAAGTGGTTTACTATAGAGAACGGACAATGCGCTAGCTCCTGGCTTGTGGAAATCTGATAACTTCTCTGTACCTCGTTCCCAGCTCCAAGCTGTTCAGTTACCTTGGAACCAAACACAAGGATTTTGACAGGCAGAAGGCCTCTGTGATCATTAACTGGTCAATAACCAGCATATGCTGGGGGAGAAAACACCAATGGATATGGATAAGGGGAGTGGTGATTAATATTTTTCTTGACTGTATTGCTGACATATTTCTAAATTAATTTGGAGTTTGTGAAGGGTGGAAGATTGGAATACCAGTCATGAAATTGATTCTGGACATGAATACCAAGTAGATTTCATGGTGAGGTGATGAGGGCGGAGGTGGACATTTTGGGTGGGGAGAAACAACAAGAGTCGGCAATGGTCCAAAAATGAAAAGAGCAACTTTTGCTTTTGAGCTGAAAATGTCAGGTCAAGATAAAGCAAAAACACAAGGCTGCCTTTCCCATTGCGGTGGAACGTCGATGGTGGGTTAAAGCATTGCAGCTACAGACATGTTGGTCCTCTGGTAGGTAATACAAAGGGGGATTAAGGCTGGAGCAATAGGACACAGAACTTAGTGACATGAAAATCCACAAGGGGAAGACACTGGATAAAAATGAATAAGAAAAGTAAAGTTCCTCAGATGCTGGAAATATGAAATTAAAACAAAGTGCTGGAGAAACTCAGCAGGTCTGTCAGCAACTGTGGAGCAAGAAACAGAGCTGACTTTTGGAGTCCAGTATGATTTTTCTTTGTTGACAGCTTCATTTTTTCTTCCAATGTCAAAGATGTAGGAAAATCAAAACGAACAAGGTTTACTACAATACCTATCCGTCATCTTGACCAGGACATTTTCTCATGTTGATAAGTCTTGAATCAGATTTGAGACTTTAAAGGGAAATGTTGGGAGAACTGAGCTGCAGCAATGTATTTAAATACCTTTGTGACAACGAATAGATTGGAAATGAGAAGACAGTTGGAAAAAGTAAAAAGGTTGAATTTGTGTTTGAGAAGGGCTGACAACAGCATTTTCTTAAAAAGTGTGCAGAGTTCCCAAGAACAACGAGAGTTCAATCAATCATCTTTGGAGTATAGAGTCAAGAAAAGTTATAACAAAAGAAGGACAAGGAATCAGGCAGTAGACTGCACAGAGGTACTTGTGAAGTTGAGAGGAGCAGGAGAGAAACATGAAAGTGAAAGCTGAGTTAGAGACAGCAGGAGGCTGAACAGACCAAGTGGATTCCCTCAAGAAAATGAAGTCCTGACATTTGTCAAAGGTGAGACCAGTTGAGGGAATAAGTGAAGATAGTGACCAGCGGTGTTTAATATCATTTCTTGGCACTCATTTTAGTCATCTTTGGTTATAATAATACTAACTGCATAGTTTTCAGCCCAGCAGCTTGCAACTAGAACCTTACAGAATGGTTTGAGCAAAGGAGACTCAATACAAGGTCTTTTAAACCAGGTAATCATTTCACTCTATATGCAATATCATGTGACATATAAACAATACCTCACCACCCCATTTTAAAATATGCTAAAATTTGATGGCCATAAACTTGGCCCTGAAATATGAACTGATGCCACGCTTACTCCCTGTGGTCTGAAATCCACTCGTGTTAACAGGTTGCCGAGTGAAGCCCACTGTAAATGGAGGGTCAGTAGTCAGCGGAGGAGGATGTAGTCGTCTCCGGATAAAAAAACCAGCGCCACAACAGAACAGGACGCCCATCATCAATAGAAACCTACAGGAAAGGCCAAACAGAGAAACCAAATACGTAAGCAATATTACCACCTTTGCTTTTTTACCCCAATTATTTCTGATCAGGAATATGACAGTAAGTTTAGGAAATAGTTGCCACTGTAAAAAAAAGCAAAAGTTAGGCTTAGTTGTGTTATTGTATTTGCTTTGCTTTTCTGTATTTTGAATTACAAGGCAGAATCTGCAGGGATATGGAGAAAAAATTCTTGCATAACTTTTTCAAAGAGCTGGTATTGGCACAACTGGCCCACTAGCTTTTTGTACAATACGACTCCACGATATTACCAGTTTGTGTAATGCTTTAATGGTTACAATATGTACCAATTTGCTTTGACCTGGTATTACACAGATCAGAATATAATGTAGGTGTTACACAGGCCACTTCTTCACTGGAATGGATGCCAACAGATTTTTCAAATGAAACAATGGTGCAGTTATATGCTCCGAGATAGTAAGAACTGCAGATGCTGAAGTCAGAGATAACAGTGTGGGGCTGGAGGAACACAGCAGGCCAGGCAGCATCAGAGGAGCAGGAAAGTTAACGTTTCGGGTCAGCATCCTTTTTCAGAAATTTCAGACTTTCTGAAGAAGGATCTCGAACTGAAATGTCAATTTTTCTGCTCCTCTGATGCTGCCTGACCTGCTGTGTTCATCCAGTGCCACACTGTGTTATCACAGTTATATGCTACTGTGATGCATTAATAGTTTCCTTATTTATGAACCAGAAAGCCCAGGTTCAAGTCTCACCTGCCCCAGAAATGTGTTGTAACACTTTTGAACAGGTTGATTAAAATTATCTATAGTTAGCATCAGTAATTAGCTGAACAAGGACAACAGTCTTCAAGGCTAAGCATGCAGAAACTACAATGTGGCCTGCTTAAACGAGATTAATATCAAAGTTATCAAACTTTGTGGAGAATAAGTACACACTGCTGTTATTGTGCTTCAGTGTAGAAAGAGAGAATGTTGTTAATATTACATGGGGCACCAAAGAAATGGGTTTTGTCCTGGATGGTGTTCATTTTCTTGACAGTTGTTGTACCTGCACTTGCACAGGCAGGTACACAAATTCTACCACATTCTTATGCTTAGTAAATGGTTGGCAGGCTTTGAGAAGTCAGAAGGTGAATTACACACTGCAGAATTCTTAGCCCCTGACCTGTTCTTGCAGCCACAGTATTTACATGGTTGGTCCAGTTCAGTTTCTGTTCGATGGTAACATCTAAATGGTAGTAGAGGATTCAGCAAATTTAATTCCATTCAATGTCAAGAAGTGATGATTGCATTAATCTCATGACGTGCTTTTGGTCGATCCTGAATATAGATCTTGTCACCTCTCGACATAGTTTAGCCTAGGCCTCAACTCCTCCTGACCCAGGATTACATGTTTCTCTCCTCTTGCTCATTTTGTGAAAAGAGACTACACAGAGAAAATGATTTCAGATTCCTTTCTTGTTCAAAGCTGCCAAACTGAAGTGGCTCCCACTCTTCCTATGATTCAGCTTTTTAAAAACAAATCAAGCCCAGTTATCTGCATCATTTTTACTAAGCTATAAGCAGAAACCATTAGGTATTTAACAGTCATTTAGCACAATCGTCAATAGTATTCACAAGAGAACAGTGAGGTCATTGTGGAAAGTTCATTAAAAACCATTGTAATATCTACACACTGTCCTTCAAAATAATGTGGAAGGGTGAATGTATCTAAGCATTAGTGAAATGACTTTTAAAGGTAATAGGTACGAAAGGAAAATAGAAAGGGGAAAGGCCATTAGGCCACAATGAAAGTAAACTTAGTATGGAGGCAGGAGATGAAATTAGGATTGCACTAAGGATTCTAAACCAAATCACATTACTGATAAGGACTCTTGCCAGAAAAGACAACCTTATTTTCCTATTAATTTCAATGCACAGAAAAAAGAGAGCAGCACATCTTATTGAAACAGATAGGATTCTTAAGGGCTTGACACGGTAAATGCTGAGGGGATGTTCCCCCTCATGAGACAGTCCAGGACTAGACAGCATTGTCTTAGAATAAAAGGGTGTCAATTTAAGACTGAGATCAAATTTCATATCTCAGGTGGTTAAGTGTTTTTGGTAGTCCTTGCTGCAAAGAGGTCTGAGGGGCAGGGTCCTTGAGTGTGTTTAACGCTGAGACAGATCAATTCTTGATCAGTAAGGCAATCAAGGTTTACAAGGAAAAGGCAGGCAAGTGGATGTGAGCAATGTTGTATCAACTAGGATTGATTTTATTGTCACAGGAACCTGAGTACAGTGAAAAGTTGTGTTTGTAAGCAGGACAGGCAGATCATAGAAAGCAAGGATATACAGATCATTGGGTGCTTGGACAGAGTGAGGCATACAGGTTACACTGCACAGGAGGTGCGCAAAGCGAGATCAACATTAACAAGAACATTATTTGAAGTTACAGAGTCCATTCATTAGTCTAATATCGGCAGGGAAGAAGCTGTTCTTGAACCTGTTGGTGCATATTCAAGCTTTTGTATCTTCTGCTTAATGGAAGAGGTTTTAGGAGAGCATTACCGGGGTGGGAGGGATTTCTGATGATGTTGGCAGCCTTTCCATAGCAATCAAAAACGCAAATGGAGTCCATGGATAACAAGGTGTGGAGCTGGATGAACACAGCAGGCCAAGCAGCATCATAGGAGCAGGAAAGCTTGACGTTTCGGGCCTAGACCCTTCATCAGAAATGGAAGGTTTGCTTCCCTGATCGTCTGGGCTGTGCACACAATCTCTTGTCGCTTCTTATGGTCCTGGGGAGAGCAGTTGCTGTACCAGGCTGTTATGCACCCGGAAAGTAAGCTTTCTATGGTGCATGGGTAAATGTTGGTGAGGGTCCTCATGGACATGCCGAATTTCCTAAGCCATGAATCTATTGAATGGTGGAGCAAACTCAAGGGGCCGAACAACCGACTCCTCTTCCTATTTCTTCTCGTCTTATGGTTTCATACTTTCATTTTTAGTTATTCTAATATATAAAGTCTAAAATATCTAACTTTATCAATGTTTTGGGTCCCAGCCATGCACAATATATATCAACATTTTGGATAACACAATCATTTAACATTGCCAAGTTTCCTGACAACATAAAGCTAGGTGGGATCGAGTGTGGTGGGAGAATGTAAAGTTTCAAAGTGATTTAGACAAGATGAATTGAGTGTGTAGGTACAGAGGAACAATGTTCTGCATGTGCTAAGTGTGAAGGAATCACTTCAGTAGGATTAACAGAAAGGCAGAGTATTATTTAAAAGATGATTGATTGGGGAATGCGCAGTTGTAGTATGGCACACTGACCTCTACATCGCCGAGGCCAGACGCCAGCTCTCTGACAACTCCTCCTACCATTCCCCTTGATCACGACCCCACCCCTGACCACCAAAACATCATCTCCCAAACGATCCACAACCTCATCACTTCAGGTGACCTCCCACCCACAGCCTCCAACCTCATCGTTCCCCAACCCCGCACCGTTCGTTTCTATCTCCTTCCCAAAATCCACAAATCTGACTGCCCTGGTCGACCCATTGTTTCCACCTGCTCCTGCCCCAGTGAACTTATCTCCACTTTTCTTGACTCCATTTTCTCCCCCTTGGTCCATGAACTTCCCGCCTATGTCCGTGACACCATCCACGCCCTCCACCTCCTCCAAAACTTCTGATTCATTGGTCCCCAGCACCTCATCTTTACCATGGACATCCAGTCCCGATACACTTGCATTCCCCATGCAGATGGCCTAAAGGCCCTCCGCTTCTTCCTGTCCCGCACGCCCAACCAGTCCCCCTCCAGTGACACCCTCATCCGCTTAGCTGAACTCGTCCTCTGCCTCGTTGTAGGATACGTGGAACAATCCCTCTTCCGAAGCTACACTGGCCCTATACCCCACCTCTTCCTCCATTACATTGATGACTTTATTGGTGCAGCCTCATGCTCCCATGAGGAGCTCGAACAGTTCATCCACTTCACTCACACCTTCCACCCCAACCATAAGTTCACCTGGACCATCTCTGACACCTCTCTCTGTTTCCATCTCTGGTAACCACCTGGAAATTGATATCCATTTCAAGCCTACTGACTCCCACAGCTACCTAGAATACACCTCCTCCCACCCACCTTCCTGCAAAAATGCCATCCCCGATTCCTTCGCCTCCGCCACACCTGCTCCCGGGATGAGGCATTCCACTCCCAGACATCCAGATGGCCTCATTTTTCAAGTACCGCAACTTCCCCTCCACAGTGGTCGAAAACACCGTGGACTGCGTCTCCCGCATTTCCCGCAACTCATCCCTCACACCCCCTCCCCGCAATAACAACCAAAACAGGATCCCCCTTGTCCTCACGTACCACCCAATCAACCTCTGGATCCAACGCATCATCCTCCAGCACCTCCACCATTTGCAATCTGACCTCATTACCAAAGACATTTTTCCCTCCCCACCCTTATCTGCTTTCCAGAGGGACCACTCTCTCTGTGACTCCCTCATCCGCTCCACACTCCCCACCAGCCCCACCACCCCTGGCACTTTACCATGCAACCGCAGGAAGTGCTACACCTGTCCCTACACCTCCCCTCCTCACCCCTATCCCAGGCCCCAAGAAGACCTTCCACATCAAACAGATGTTCACCTACACATCTGCTAATGTGGTATATTGTATCTGCTGTTCCCGATGTGGCCTCCTCTACATCGAGGATACCAAGCGGAGGCTTGGGGACCGCATTGTGGAACACCTACGCTCGGTTCGCAACAAACAACTGCACCTCCCAGTCATGAATCATTTCAACTCCCCCTCCCACTCCTTAGATGACATGTCCATCCTGGGCCTCCTGCAGTGCCACAACGATGGCACCCGAAGGTTGCAGGAACAGCACCTCATATTTTGCTTGGGAGCCCTGCAGCCCAATGGTATCAATGTGGACTTCACAAGCTTTAAAATCTCCCCTCCCCTGACCACATCCCAAAACCAGCCCAGTTTGTCCCTAACCTGTCCCTCCTCTCACCTATCCCCTCCTCCTCAAGCCCAACCCCCATCTCCTACCTACCAGCCTCATCCCGCCCCCTTGACCTGTCCGTCCTCCCTGGACTGACCTATTCCCCCCTCTAACTCCCCACCTACACTCACCTTTACTGGCTCCACTCCCGCCTCTTTGACCAGTCTGTCTCCTCTCCACCTATCTTCTCCCTTATCCATCTTCTATCTGCCTCCCCCTCGCTCCCTATTTATTTCGGAATCCCCTTCTCCTCCCCCATTTCTGAAGAAGGGTCTGACCCGAAATGTCAGCTCCTCTGATGCTGCTTGGCCTGCTGTGTCCATCCAGCTCTACACCTTGTTATCACTGATTGGGGAATGTTGACGTACAAAGTGACCCAGGTGTTCCTGTGCACTAGTCACTGAAAGCAGGCATACAGGTCTATCAAGCAGTTAGGAAGTCAAAAGGTATGTTGATCTTTATTGCAAGGACATTTACAAGAGCACAAGAGTATTACTGCAGCTACCCAGGGCCTTGATGAGGCCACACCTGGAGTACTGTGTGCTGTCTTGATCTCCGTGCCCAAGAAAAATATGTATTTATCACAGAAAGAGTGCAGGAAAGGTTCACCTGATTTGATTTCTGGGATGGGAGAGTTGCGTAAGGATTGGGTTGACTGCACTTTTATTCACTGAACTTTAGAAGAATGACAGAAGATCCAATTGAAACGTATAAAATTCTGATAGGACGGGACAGACTGAATGCGGGGATGATGCTCCCCGTGGTTGGGGCAGATCTAGTACGAGGGATCACATTCTCGGGATACAGGGTGACTCATCCAAGACCGAAATGAGGAGATATTTCTTCTTTGAGGGGATGGTGAACTTATGGAATTCTCGACCACAGAAGGTTGTGCAGGCAAAGTCACTGAATATATTTAAAAAAGTAATAGATGGGCCTTGCAGACACTAATGGCATCAAGGGATATGGGGAGACAGCAGGAGTATTAGTGCTGAGATACAGAATGAGCCATAATCATATTGACAGGTGGAGCAGGCTTGATGGAGCAGACATGGTGGAGCAGACGAATAGCCTGCTCCTTCTCATAATTTCCTTGTTTCTGTTTCTTACCTTCACTCAAGAGCTTTCATTCAATTTGCATACTTCCCGGGAGGAAAATGTGTAAATCAGTCAGAAAGTCTAACTCTGCAGCTACTGTTTGAACATTCAAGTTACAGATGTCAGAGAATACATTAAAAAAGGCAATATATGCAAAAATGTATGAGCAAATATTCATTTACATATTGTACCATGATAATTGTGTACAAATCAAGATCTGAAAGAATTGATATAGATTTATTCTTTTCCCCAAAAAAAACCAACTCATTATTGAACATGCATGACAAAAGCACGCTTAAAACTCACCAAAAATACCATAATCGTTGAATAGAGAATGCTCGCATACAGCATTTTGTACCACAACAGTCCTCGTATGCACGGCACCTATGAAAGAAACGCATTATGTCAGACACATTAGTCAATGCAATGACACCAGCAGCCTTTACATCCAGATTGTTACGCATTGGCCCTATTGTTCAGTTTTTTTAATACGGATAAATGCAGTTTGCCTCAGTGACAACTATTTGGTGTATCATTTCCTCTGAGTTAAACATCAGCTTTGTTCAGTTGTTCATACTCTTGCTCCTGGATGTGAAAGCTGAGAGATAAAGTCCTACTTTAGGATTTGAGAACTGACATAAGTTGTAATCAGGAAGCGTCTGCACATGCTCCGATTACATCACTTCATTCCGTGGACAGCAACACCATCATCACTGCATACGCTGCTGAAAAAAGGGAAGCAGAGCTGGGACCCTTGCGGAAGCAGGGAGAAAGGCTGGGAGCAGGGGAGGTCTGCAGCAGGAGCTAGCTTCCTTTTTGCCCAGGACAGCTGGAGGAAGACTGGGTGGCTGCAAGGGATGTAGGTGAGAGGGGAGGTTGCTAAGATGAAGAAGCAGAGGGATGCTCCAAAGAGAAACTAGTTTCAAAATCAAATAACTTTATTTTTGTTGTACACAGTCCTTCATTTTACATACTGCAACATCATCTTTAGATAGGCAGCTAGCTGCTTCTCATCGTTTGAGAATGACGTCAATTTTGCACCACCTACAGGTGGCATTCAAAGATACTCTGCCAAGCTGATAAATGCTTTACTGGAAAAAAAATACTGCATTGTTGGTGTGCAATCTTTCAACCCATGTCATTAAACCAAGGCTGCATGAATATCCTATTAGGACACCATTCCAATGGGAGAGAGGGGATAAGTACTTTGGAACAATAAACCCTGAGATTAATTGACCAGTCTATTACTTTGCAAGTTGATATTTTACTGTACGCAACACAGTAACCACATTTAGCCACCTAAGATCTTTGACTGCACTTCAGAAGGTAATCTACTGCATGTGAAGCATCCTGTTAAAAATGCAAGTAAATGCATTGAATATCTGGACCAGTTATATCTCTCAACTTATGCAGCATAGTTTCATTGACAAGAGTGTTTTGTTCACAACAGAGGTAGAAAATGAAAATGTCCAAATGCTACTGTCTGTTGCAGCTCCTAGGTAGATAAAGCGTAGGTAGAGCATAGCACTACCACTGGTAAACAACTCTTCAGTCTCATCAGCATACCCCGAGGTTGTAATCAGGAAACCGGTGCTCAGTTCATTAACTTTAAGATCTCTGAATAATTCTATAATTTCAGTGTCCCTTCTGCTGAATTACTATCAGATTTATGCCACGGGTACTGATAACAATAGTGATGATGTCCAAGTCTCGTGCAGCTATCAGAAAGGAGAAATCAGCTTTGGTTAGGTTGAAATCCAGATGAAAGGAGTGCTGAAACAAAACATCATATTTTAAAGATTATCAGACTCCTTCTTAGAATTTTGACTTGATGCCTCTGCTGCCAATTAAGACATATTTGACTCATTGTCAGATAAAAGTTAAAATGATTCAGCAGCTTTTTGGAGACTCTTATTCAACATAGAAATGTTGTATTATTTAGACAGTATTACATTATAAGTAGATTACATACCTATTAATCATTTCAAACAACAATTAATCAAAATCAACTTACAAGTTAATGTTCAATAATCAGTCCAGTAAGACTAAAAGGGATAACAAGGTGTGGAGCTGGATGAACACAGCAGGCTAAGCAGCAGCATAGGAGCAGGAAAGCTTGACGTTTCAGGCCTAGACCCTTCATCAGAAATGGGGGAGGGGAAGAGGGTTCTGAAATAAACAGGGAGAGAAGGGGAGGCGGATAGAAGATGGATAGAGGAGAGGATAGGTGGAGAGGAGACAGACAAGTCAAAGAGGCGGGGATGGAGCCAATAAAAGTGAGTGTACGTGGGGAGGTAGGGAGGAGATAGGCCAGTCCAGGGAGGACAGACAGGTCAAGGGGGTGGGATAGGTTAGGAGGTAGGAGATGGGGGTGTGGCTTGAGGTGGGAGGAGGAGATAGGTGAGAGGAAGAACAGGTTAGGGAGGCGGGGACGAGCTGGGCTGGTTTTGGGATGCGGCTGGGGGAGGGGAGATTTTGAAGCTTGTGAAATCCACATTGATACCATTGGGCTGCAGGGTTCCCAAGCTGAATATGAGTTGCTGTTCCTGCAGTCTTCGGGTGCCATCATTGTGGCACTGCAGGAGGCCCAGGATGGACATGTCGTCTGAGGAAATGGGAGGGGGAGTTGAAATGGTTCGTGTCTGGGAGGTGCAATTGTTTGTTGCGAACCAAGCGCAGGTGTTCTGCAAAGCAGTCCCCAAGCCTCCGCTTGGTATCCCCGATGTAGAGGAGGCCACAACGGGTACAGCAGATGCAGTATACCACATTGGCAGATGTGCAGGTGAACATCTGCTTGATGTGGAAAGTCTTCTTGTGGCCTGGGATGGGGGTGAGGGAGGTGGTGTGGGGGCAGGTGTAGCACTTCCTGCGGTTGCAGGCAGAAGTGCCAGGTGTGGTGGGGCTGGAGGGGAGTGTGGAGCGGACAATGGAGTCACGGAGAAAGTGGTGCCTCCGGAAAGCAGACAAGGGTGGGGAGGGAAAAACGTCTTTGGTGGTGGGGTCGGATTGCAGATGGCAGAAGTGTCGGAGGATGATGCGTTGGATCCGGAGGTTGGCGGGTTGGTACGCGAGGACGAGGGGGATTCTTTTTTGGATGTTATTGCGGGGACGGGGTGTGAGGGATGAGTTGCGGGAAATGCGGGATACACAGTCGACGGCGTTCTCGACCACTGCAGGCGGAAGTTGCGGTCCTTGAAGAACGAGGACATCTGAGATGTATGGGAGTGGAAAGCCTCATCCTGGGAGCAGATGCGGCGGAGTCGAAGGAATTGGGAATAGGGGATGGCATTTTAGCAGGAAGGTGGGTGGGAGGAGTTGTATTCTAGGTAGTTGTGGGAGTCGGTGGGCTTGAAATGGATATCGGTTTCTAGGTGGTTCGCCTCAACCACTCCACCCCTCTCACCCGCAGAACGTGCAGCCCTCCGCTCTCTCCGCTCCAATCCCAACCTCACCATAAAACCCGTGGACAAGGGAGGCGCAGTTGTAGTATGGCGCACTGACCTCTTCATTGGTGAGGCCAGGCGCCAACTCTCCAACACCTCCTCCTACCGCCCCCTGGATCATGACCCCCCTCCCCCACCCCCCAACCACCAAACCATCATCTCCCAAACCATCCACAACCTCATCACCTCAGGTGACCTCCCACCCACCGCCTCCAACCTCATCATTCCCTAACCCCGCACCGCCCACTTCTATCTCCTTCCCAAAATCCACAAACCTGAATGCCCTGGTCGACGCATTATCTCCGCCTGCTCCTGCCCCCCAAACTTATCTCCACCTACCTCGACTCCATTTTCTCCCACTTGGTCCAGGAACTCCCTACCTATGTCTGTGCCACCACCCACACCCTCCACCTCCTCCAGAACGTCCAATACCCCGGTCCCCAGCATTTTTACTATGGACGTCCAGTCCCGATACACCTGCATTCCCCATGCAGATGGCCTAAAGGCCCTCCGCTTCTTCCTGTCCCGCAGAACTGACCAGACCCCTCCACTGACACCCTCATCCGCTTAGCCGAACTCGTCCTCACCCTCAACAACTTCTCTTTCAATTCCTCCCACTTCCTACAGTCAAAGGGGGTGGCCATGCGTACCCGCATGGGCCCAAGCTATGCCTGCCTCTTTGTAGGTTACGTGGAACAATCCTTCTTCCGTACCTACACTGGCCCTAAACCCCACCTCTTCCTCCGTTACATTGATGACTGCATCGACGCCGCCTCGTGCTCCCACGAGGAGCTCAAACAGTTCATCCACTTCACCAACACCTTCCACCCCAACCTGAAGTTCACCTGGACCATCTCTAACACCTCTCTCACCTTCCTGGACCTCTCTGTCTCCATCTCGGGTAACCACCTCGAAACTGATATCCACTTCAAGCTCACCAACTCCCACAGCTACCTAGAATACACCTCCACCCACCCACCTTCCTGCAAAAATGCCATCCCCTATTCCCAATTCCTTCGACTCCGCCGCATCTGCTCCCAGGATGAGGCATTCCACTCCCGTACATCTCAGATGTCCTCGTTCTTCATAGACCGCAACCTCCCCCCCGCAGTGGTCGAGAACGCCGTTGACCGTGTATCCCGCATTTCCCGCAACTCATCCCTCACACCCCATCCCCGCAATAACATCCAACAAAGAATCCCCCTCGTCCTCACGTACCACCCCACCAACCTCCAGATCCAACGCATCATCCTCCAACACTTCCGCCATCTGTAATTCGACCCCACCACCAAAGCCTTTTGCCCCTCCCCACCCTTGTCTGCTTTTCGGAGGGACCACTCGCTCCGTGACTCCCTTGTCCGCTTCATATTCCCCTCCAGCCCCACCACACCCGGCACTTTTGCCTGCAACCGCAGGAAGTGCTACACCTGCCCCCACACCTCCTCCCTCACCCCCAACCCAGAGCCCAAGACCTTCCACATCAAGCAGATGTTCACCTGCACATCTGCCAATGTGGTATACTGCATCTGCTGTACCCGTTGTGGCCTCCTCTACATCGGGGAAACCAAGCGGAGGCTTGGGGACTGCTTTGCAGAACACCTGCACTTGGTTCGCAACAAACAATTGCACCTCCCAGACACGAACCATTTCAACTCCCCCACCCATTCCTCAGACGACATGTCCATCCTGGGCCTCCTGCAGTGCCACAATGATGGCACCCGAAGACTGCAGGAACAGCAACTCATATTCAGCTTGGGAACCCTGCAGCCCAATGGTATCAATGTGGATTTCACAAGCTTCAAAATCCCCTCTCCCCCAACCACATCCCAAAACCAGCCCAGCTCATCCCCACCTCCCTAACTTCCTCTCACCTATCCCCTCCTCCCACCTCAAGCCACACCCCCATCTCTTAACTACTAACCTTTCCCGCCCCCTTGACCTGTCTGTCCTCCCTGGACTGACCTATCTCCTCCCTACCTCCCCACCCACACTCACCTTTACTGGCTCCATCCCCGCCTCTTTGACTTGTCTGTCTCCTCTCCACCTATCCTCTCCTCTATCCACCTTCTATCCGCCTCCCCCTCTCTCCCTATTTATTTCAGAACCCTCTTCCCCTCCCCCATTTCTGATGAAGGGTTCAGGCCCGAAACGTCAAGCTTTCCTGCTCCTATGCTGCTGCTTGGCCTGCTGTGTTCATCCAGCTCCACACCTTGTTATCTCGTATTCTCCAGCATCTGCAGTTCCTATTATCTCTAAGACTAAAAGGGACACCATTGTTGTCAACCATTGTCTTCTTGAAAATAGGACCACAAAATAAGTTAAGAAACCTTGGATTGTCTGTAGCTCACAAATTTCTCAATGTATGTATTGCAAAAGCAGACCGTATTGTTTGTTAATTAGCATTAATTTGGCTATATTATACAGTCACCATTATAACAGGGAGTAAAGTATATAGATGAGCAAAAACATCCTTCCAATCTTCATATCAAAGCATATACAAAATTCTAAGTGGACTTGACAAGATTCATTTCATTATTCTACAGTACAGTCCCAACCTGCTGTTATGCCATGTATCAGCCTACTGAAACTTCTCTGAACTGCTTCCAATGCAAATATACCATGGCTCAAGTCTAAAGACCAAACCCTATACTATACTCCAGGGGCAGTCAGAACAGTACTTGACACGATGAAATGAACTTTATACTCCAGTCTTCAAATAAAGGCCAGTATTCCACTTGTCTTCCTAATTACTTGCTGTAACCACTTTTTTTTTGCGATTCATGTATAAACACACACTGATGACTTCTTTGCCGTACTATTCTTCATCTCCACCCAAACTAATTCTACAATCCTGTTCTCCTGGACCAAGTTCTTCTGTAACTATTGCACAAATGCCATCCTTGATTAGTAGTGCTACCCATCCATCTTTACATAGTTACCTAATTTTCTGGAATAACATACATTCCTCAATATTCAGGATACAATCCTGGCAATCCTGCAACCCCGTCTCATATTTATTTGCTTCAACGTGCGCTATCGATTTGTTAAATTTATTAAGAATGTTTCGCACATTCAAATAGTGCCTTTAGTTTAGTCTTTTTACCTTTGCAGCATTTAGCTTTGATTATTGGTATATCTGTAGTGTTTTTCCTCTGTTTCATCTGGCCATTCTCTGACCCTCATTTCCCATGTTATTTTCTTCTCTTGCGTTGTATCTACTCTTGGATATACATCTTTTCACATTTGATCACTTGCCTACTATTTAGTTTAAAACTCTACTTCCTTAGTCATGACATTCGTAAAAACATCGGTCTCAGCACGGTTCAGATGTAAAATATCTTCACCTTACAGCTATAACACAGTGTGGAGCTGGACAAACACAGCAGGCCAGGCAGCATCAGAGGAGCAGGAAAGCTGATGTTTCAGGTCGGGATCCTTCTTCAGAAATGGGCCCATGGGCAACGGACTCCAGCATCAGCAGTTCTTACTATCTCTTCACCTTACAGCTCCAGCTTTGCCCAGTACTGGTGCAAGTGGCCCAAACTGGAACCCAATTCTTCCACACCAGTCTTTCATCCACATGTTTACCTCGCTAATTTTATGTACCATACCCCAGTTCAGATAATAATCCAGAGAGTATAATCTTTGAAGAACTGTTTTTAATTTAGTGCTGAACTCCTTGTTTTATCTACGCAGAATTGGTTTCTTAGTTCTACTGATGTCTTTGTTACCTGCACAGCCCACAACCACTGGATCCTTCCTCTCCCACCGCAACTTCCTTTCCTGCCCTGAGCAGTTTTCTCGAATCCTGGCAGGAGACAGGAAAGATAGCTATCTAGATGCTCATTCTTTGCCGTAGTGAACAGTATCAATCCCGTCACCGTACTAAGCCCCTCTACATTCCTTTTCGCTCACCCACTTGAATAGCTTCCTGTACCACGGTGCCAGTCGCTTTGCTAATCTGCCTACAGCCTCTGCTCTTATCAAAATGGGTTGGCAGAACCTAAAACCTACTGACAATTGCAGATGGCTGACATTCCTAAACTCCTATCCTCTGGATCCACTTGCCTGCCTCATTCACGGACACATATCCCTGTCAGTGACCAATGATCAAATTAGAACACCATTTCCTAAGTCGTTGATTGTGTTCTGGTACAAAGAATCTAGATAACTTCACCTCTCCCTGATGCATCATACTACCTGCATTCCAACTCAAACTGTGAGCTGAAGCTGCTCAAATTTCAAACATTTGTTGCATTTAAACCTTAATCTACATATAAACTAGAAAAATCAGAATGGTAGTAGTAGTCTGGATGAGGATTTCAGAGAATGCTTTCAAGATTCTGGACTGACCAGAAGGCAGATTATATTGGATTTGGTATTGTGCACTGTGACAGGATTACTAAATAATCTCAGCACAAAGGCATTCCTCGGCAGCAGTGACAACATGATTGAATTTTACATCCAGCTTGAAATGGAGAAGATTGGATCCAAGATAAATGTTTTAAACCTCAATAAGGGCAACTGTGTGATATGAAAGCTGAGTTAGCTGAAGTGAAGTGGCGTATTAGTTTAGGGCCTAGATTAATAAGGATGCAATGGCAAACATTTAAACAGGTACTTCAGAATGCTCAGAATAAGTATATTCCTACCATAAAGAAAAATTCTAATGAGAAGACACATCATCTGCAATTCACTCAAGAAGTCAGGTAAAGCCTGATACTTAAGAAAAAAGCATTAACTATACAAAGATGAATGGCAGGTCAGATGACTGATCAGAAATATAAAGTACAACAGGGAATAACCAAAATGAAGCAGAAGAAATTCAAGAGCAAGCTAGGTGGAAATATAAAAATTGATAAGTATTTCTAACGGTATTTGAAAAAAAGAGCAAGTAAAGCAAATGTTAGTCCTCTGGAAAGTGAGAATGAGGAATTAATAGTAGACAATAAGGAAATGGCAGATGAAACAAATAATTTGTTTCTGTCTTCACTATAGAGGACATAAAAAGCATTCCAGTAAAAAAAATGTCAATCAGGAACTGGGAAGGAGGGGTGATGTTAATGAAATTATAATTACAAGGAAAGTGGTACTTGGCAAACTACTGGAGCTGCAGACTGACAAATCTCTGTTTCTAGATGGACTTCACCTCCAGCATTAAAAGAGGTGCCTAATGGAGTAGTACATGCATTGGTGTTAATTTTCCAAAATTTGCTGGATTCTGGAAAGGTTCCATGAGGCCAAGTAGCCAAATAACCATCTATTCAAAAAGGGCCATAGGCCAGTTAGCTTGACATCTGTCATGGGAGAGGCACTAGATTCAATCTTTAAAAGGACGGTTGCTGCACACCCAGCAAAACTCAAGGTAATTAGAAGAATCAGCATTGTTTCAAAGGGAAATCATAGCTAATCAATTTATTGGAGTTCTTTCAAGAAGTAACATGCATTGTTAAGTGCCACAAAGATTCCTGAAGAAAATAAAGGCTCATGGAGTTGGGGGTAACATTCACATGGATAGACGATTGTATGGCTAGCAGAAAACACATCATACATAAAAGGATCTTTATTTGATTGGCAGAATGAGTGAAAACATGCACAGGTCTGTTTTGAGGTCTGAAATTTTTAGAATTTAGATCCATGACTTAGATGAGGGGAGTGAAGGCATGGTAACTAAATTCATGGGTGACAGCAAGGTAAGTAAGAAAAAAATGTTGCAAAGAAGCTATCAGGAGAATAACTGGGCAAAAATCTGGCTGACGATGTAAATTGTGGGAAACGAGAAGTTTGGCAGCAAGAATAAGAAAAAAATCAAATGGAGAACAACTATGGAATTCTAAGGTACAGGGGAATTTACATGCTTTGGCGTATGAGTTACAGAAAAATTAGTATCCTTGTACAGCATGTAATCAAGGTGGGTAATGGCATGCCATTCTGTATTATGACAGGAAATGATTACGAAAATAAGGAGTTTATGATAGGCTGGTCTTGTTTCCACCAGAGTTTAGAAGAGTAAGAGTGACTGAACTGAAATGGGTAAGATCTTGGATCGTCATGAGAAAGTGAACATGGAAAAGATATTTCTCGTGGATGAGTCCAGAACTGGAGGGCAGTATTTTAAAATTAGGGCTCACACTTTTAGGATAGAGATAAGGAGAACAATTTCTGTCAGACAGTTGAAAGAGCTTTCAACTCTGCCTCAAAAGGCATGGAGGTAGGTCATGAAATATGAACAGCAGAGGGAGATTCTCATGAGTTACAATCCCAACAAATATTATTACTGGTCAAGTCAAATCCCAGACTGAAATCCAACTTGATAGATTTTTAAAAATTCAACAAAGCAGTCTTTCACTGAAACAATTACACAATGCTATAGATCTGGTTTTAACATTAATCAGGGTATTATAATGTAGAAGAAATGACAATAAATAGAATAAATCTTGGGGGCAGATAATAATGTGGAATGTGAAACATTAACACATATTAGCCATGAACTAAATGAACAGGACAACTGGTTCAATGAACCAAATGAGTCTACTTCTGCTTATATTTTTAGTGTCCTTATGATTCTTCTGTAAAGAAGAATTCTGCAGTCTTTCTCTATTTCAATAATGATCTGCTTTCCTATTTTTCTTGGCAAAGTGGAAAACTTCACATTTTCCACATTACAGTCCAACCGCCAAACATGTACACACTCATTTAAAACAGTGAAATTTCTTTGCAGCCTCTTTGCATCATCCTTGAAATTTGCTTTCCTACGTATCTTTGCTTCATTAATAAAGGTGGCTATACTACAACGGATTCCAGCATTAATCATAAACAGTAGAAGTCCCAGCACCAATCCCTTTAGCACTCCACTAGTTTCAATTTGCCAACCTGAAAATGACCCAATTTATTTCAACTGTTTCCTGTTCAACTGTCAACTTTTATGTATGCTGATTTATTAGGCCTGACACCTTCTTTTTCCGTTTGAGGCACCTTATCAAATGTCTTTTGGAAATTCAAATATACATCTCAGGGCTCCCCCTTATCCGCTCTGTCTCTTACATCCTCAAAGAATGCTAACATGTTGGCCAAACATAATTTCCATTTCAGAAAGCCAAGTTAATTCTGTGTGATTGTATTCCCGATGCCAGATGTTTTGACTGACTGAACTATAATTTTGCGCTTTTCACCTTCCTCCTTCCTTGAATAGTGGTTGTATTTCCAATATGTTGGGATCTTTCCAGAATCTATGGAAATGTGGAAGATTATACAAATATACTCACTATCGCTGCAACCATTTCCTTTAAAACACTTGGATGCTGGCTATTAGAACTAGGGATTTCTCACAACCTTCTGTCTCAGTAGTTTTCCTGTTTTTTTTTCTCTCGTGATTGTAACAATTTTATGCTCCTCTCGCCCTTTTACACCTCTGCTTTTCGGCTACTCTCCGGATACTTTTTGTGAAGACAGACACAAAATACTTGCTCTAAGCCTCTGCCATTTTGTTGCTTCCCACTGTTCACCATTATTTCTATTTACTTACTTCAGGAAATCTTTATTGTTTGGTTTTATATTTCTTGCTATTTTCTCTCTTTCTCCAATTCAACTCTCATTCTTCAAATTATCCTTGATTCTCCTGTTTAAAATCTTTAAATAAAAACAAATAGTCAACACTGCTAAACTCTTAATGTAGCTGTTATAATCACACGACTGAAATTAGCTAGAAACTTCTATGACTTCTTGCAAGTCAAAGCCAGCAAGTTTGTTAGCACCTCCTTTAACACAGGGACATTAGGCTTACTACCATTCTGACCTAGAGATATCCAACTCTCATGAATACCAAAGACACAAAGGAAATTGCAAATTACTACTATCTGATACTAAAACGATAATATTATTTCAATGAACTACGGAGATGGACTATCTGCACCTCTTCACTTCACAGTGGCCATTTTGATGAGGGCGATCAAAGTAACCAGTTTCTCCAAATGTTGTAGCAGAAATCACCCTTTCATATGCTTTTGAACTTCTCAAGGGTATATTGTTTCAATTTTTGACTATACCTACTGTCTTAACACCACTAGAAATGCAGCTCCAGGCCTCAGTAGCTAGAAGTTTTCCACGTATCTTTCACTTAGAAGTTTTATCTCTGGAAAGAATCTCAGATTTTCAAGCCAAACTGGACAAATTCACTGACAACAAGAAATATTGCCTGCACCTTTGACTGCCTTCCATCTTCATCCCAACTCCCAGCACAGCAATTATTACATCAACAAACTCAATGGACTCTAACAAAGAACTGCAGATGCTAGAAATCAGAAACAGAAACAGAAACAGAAATTATTCGGAAAACTCAGCAGATTTGGCAGCATCTGAAGAGTCACTGGACATGAAATGTTAACTCTGCTTTCTCTCCACAGATGTCACCAGACCTGCTAAGTTTTCCCAACAATTTCTGTTTTTGCACTAAATTCTAAGTCACTTAAACTAACAGCAGCATTTTCAAAACTAAATACCAATCTGATTTTTTTTTTAGAAACTCCCAAGTTTAACTTCTCGACTTCACTTTCTTTCTTGCTATTTTTGCACCTTTCGGGATTTTGCCACAAATTTATTTTTAAGACAGAAACTCTAAAACCAGAGTTCGGGCCTATTTCAGTAAGAGTAGGAATAAAAAGGGAAAGAGCAAATCAACAATACCACACTGTCTCTGGCTTAAGAGGGGAAAAGCAGTTAATGTGACTTCACTCCTGGTTGCCCCTTCATCCATGACAGTCTGGGGATACTTCCTTCTGCAAGTCAGGCAAAGGAAGTTGTCCTGTTTCCTTTCCGACAGTGATTTTTGCTGACCTGACTGCAGCAATCAGCAAGCAAGAGGATTTTTCCTTTACTTGCAAGTGCAAGCGTGCCAGCTGCATAAAACAGCACCCACCAACCCCACAGAACTGCAACACCAGACGAATACACAGATCTGGGTTGCCATTATTTTTCTAAACTCCTTCTCATATTCCTGGAGAGGAAGGAGACAAGGGGTTTCTAATTAAAACTGAACTGCTGCTAAGGGCTTGGGTGGAGTTACAGATGGCAATAAGTGGCTGATTGGTGTCTTAACTAGTGACCAGTTTTCGATGACAAAGGCCTTCTTCATGCCAATAACTGACAGACTAGTTCCAGGGAGGTGAACCACTGACATCCATATTCTATAGGTATAACCACGATATCTTTAGGGAGGGTGTCCAGGATTGGTGACATATTTCCAAGTCAGAATGGTGAGTGTCTTGAAGGTGAACATGCACACAATGGTTTTCCCATAAATCTGCACCCTTGGCCTTCCAGGTGGAACTGGTCTTGGGTTTGGAATATGCTGTCTAAGGAGCCTTGGTGAATTTCTACAGTGCACCTTGTAGATGGCACCTTGCCACTGCTGCTGATCATCAGCGTGAAGGGAATGGATGTTTGTGGATATGGTGCCAATCAAGCAGGCTGTTTTGTTCTGGATGGTATCAAGCTGTTGGAGTTGCACTTATCCAGCCCAGTGGGGAGTATTCTATCACACTCTTGAAATATACTTTGTAAACGGTGTGCAGGCTTTAGAGAGTCAGGAAGCAAGTTACAAGCTGTAGGATTCACAGCATCTGACCTACTCTTGTATTTACACAAAAATATATATTATAGAATATATATACTATATCTAGCTAGTCCAGTTCAGTTTCTGGTCAATGGTAACCCTCAGGATGTTGACAGTGGGAGATTAATTGATGATAACACCATTGAATGTCAAGGGATGATGGTTCAATTCTCTCTTGTTAGAAATGCTCACTGCCTAGCATTTATGTAGCATGAATGTTGCTTGCCACATGTCAGCCCAAGTCTTACTGCATTTGCACCTGCACGGCCTCAGTACCTAAGGAGTTGCAAATGGTGCTGAACACTGTGCAATCATCAGAGAACATCCCACTTCTGATGTTATGGAGGATGGGAGGTCGTCAACGAAGCAGCTGAAGATGGTTGGATCTAGGACACTACCCTGAGGAACTCCTGTAGAGATCTCCTGGAGCTGAGATGACTGGCATCCAACAACCACAACTATCTTTTGTGCCAAGAATGACTCAAATCAATGGAGAGCCAACCCCTGAATTCCACTGACTCCAGTTATGCTAGGATTCCTTGATGACACATCAAATGCATCCTCGTCGACCGCAGTCATTCTCACCTAAATCTCTGGAATTCAGCTCTTTTGTCTATGCTTGAACCAAGGCTGTAAGTAAGGACAGGAGCTCAGTTGTCCTGTCAGAACCTAAACTGGGCACTGGGGAGCAGGTTATTGCAAAGTAAGAGCTGCCTGATAATACTGTTAATGACACCTCCTGTCACTTGACTGGCGATCGAGTGTAGACTGATATGGAGGTAACTGGTCAGATTATATATGTCCTACGTTTTGACCACAGGACGTACCCGGGCAGTTTTCTATAGTGTTGGGAAAATGCCAGTGTCGGGAAAATGCCAGTGTCATAGCTGTACTGGAACAGCTTGTCTAGGGGTGCAACTGATTCTGGTGTACTAGTCTTCAGTACTGTTGCCAGAATGTTGAGGGCCCATAGTCTTTGCAGTACCCAGAAATTTCAGTTGTTTTTGATATCACATGGGGTGAACTGAACTGACTGAAAATTGTTGCAAATGCTTCAGCCTAATCTTTTGCATTGTTATGCAGGGTCTTCCCCGCATTGGGAGGGGAGAAGATACATTTTGGAACCTTCTCCTCCAGTGAGTTGTTTTATTATCTACAATCGTGACAGGACTGTACAGCTTAGATCTGATCTGTTGACTGTGGAATCACCTGGCACAGTCACTTGGGGCTTATGCTGTTTGGAATGCAAATCCTGTTTTATAGCTACACCAGACTGCCACCTCACTTTTAGGAGTGCTGCTCCTAGTACGTCCTCCTGTATCCTTTAGCGAACTTGTGTTGATCCCCTAGTTTGATGATAATAGTACAGTGGACGTTGTGCTTGTTCTTAAGATTGCGGATTGTGTTCGAGTAATTATACTTCCACTGTTGATAGCCCACAACACCTCATGGGTGCCCAGTTTTGAGTTACTAGATCTGTTCAAAGTCTGTACCATTTAGCATGGTGACAATGCCGTACAACACAATGCAAGATGTTCTCAATGTAAAGGGTGACTTTGACTCCATACAAACTCTGCGGTGGTCATCCTTACCAATACCATCATCAGTGGCTGGCAGATTGATGAGGATGAAGACAAGTATATTTTTCCCTCTTGCCACTTGCTGCAGACCCAGTCCAGCATCAATGTCCTTTAGGACTCGACCAGCTTTATAGTAATGATGCTGCTGGGTCACCAATGATGGTGACTGAAATCTCCCACTGAGAGTAAATTCTGTATCCTTGACACCATCAATGCTTTCTGTTTCAACATAGAGATGCAAAGACATATCAGGCAAGAGAGGATGGTACGTGGTGAATCAGTAAGAGGTTTCCTTGCCCATGTCTGACCTGGTAATATGAGACATCACGATGTCTGAAGTCAATGTTGAGGACTCTCATGGAGACTCCCTCATGACTGGATACCATTGTACCACTACTTCTACTAAGCCTGCTCTGCCAGTGGGGAACAAGACATACTCAGTGATGATGATGGTGCCTAGTACATTCGGTACAAGGTATGATTCTGTGAGTGCGACTATGTTAGGCTGTTCCTTGACCAGTCTGTGAAACAGTTCTAACAATTTTGAAACTGGCCCCAGATGTTTGTAAGGAGGACATTGTAGGGTTGACATGGCTGTTTTTGCCGTTGTCGTTTTCAATGCCTTAGTTGACACTAAGTATTCGAACTCCATTCCTTATTTTTTGGAAAGTTGCTTAGTAATTGTTACAACAGTGACTTGTTTAACCATTTTAGTGGGCAGTTAAGAGTCAATCACATTGCTGCGGATCTGGAGTCACATGTTGTCATATCAGGTTAGGTTGGCAGCTTCCCTTTCCTAAATGGTATCAGTGACCTGATTGATTTTTCTGACAATAGATGGTGGCTTCCACAGTCTTCGTTAGAACCTTAATTCCAAATTTTTACTGAATCCAAATTCCATGAAGCCAGGTCACCAGAACATTACCAAGCTTTCTGAATTAATAGTGTAGTGACAATACACTGGACCATTGTCTCCCCTTGAATCCCACGTTCCTTGTTGTGGATCTCACAGGCATCTAGCATTTCCCATCTGATAGAGGTCGTCCAATCTTATTGTAAGACATAGGACCGAAAGTAGGTTATTCAGCCCATTGAGTCTGCTCCGCCATTCCATAAGCTCATGGCTAATCCGATAATCCTTAACTCCACGTTCCTGCCTTTTCCCTCTAACCCGATTTCCTTACTGATTAAAAATGCATCTATCTCTGTCTCAACAACTCAGCCTCAACAGCGTTCCGTGGTAATTCCACAGATTCTCTGCCCTCAGAGATGAATGCTTCCTATTCTCTGTCTTAAATGTGCATCCCTTAATTCTAAGATTATGCCTTCTGGTCTTAAACTCTCCTATAAGGGGAAACAACCTCTCCGCATCTACCCTGTCAAATCCCCTAAAAACTGTGTTTCAAAAAGGTCACTTTTCATTCATCTAAATTCTGAGCACAGGCCCAACATCCTATACTCATAAAACAGTTCCTTCATACCTATTAGCCTGGTGAACATTCTCTGGACTGCCTCCAGTGCCAGTATCATTTTCTATAACTAAAGAGCCCAAACCTGTTCACAGTACTCCAGCTATGATCTGACTAGTAGCCTGTAGCTTTTGTGAAACCTCTTATTTTTATATTCCATTCCCTTTGAAATAAAGGCCAACATTCCATTCGCCTTCCCTATTTACCTGAACTTTGATGCTAGCTTTTTGTGATTCATGCATGAGGACACCCAGATCCTTCTGTGCTGCAGCTTTGTATTTCTCCATGTAAATAATATTCAGCTCCTCTATTCTCCCTGTCAAGGACAATGGTATTGAAAACAATAGATATAAAGGAAGTTCTTCCACTTGTACAAAAGTTCAAAAAATAAGGGTTATAAATACATTAAAGAATTCAGAAGAAGTCTCTTTTCCCAGAACGTGGTCTGAATGTGCAAACTTGCTACCGTATGAATTGCTGAAGTAAATAACGTAGATGCAATAGACAGTTATAGACAGGATAGACAGTTATACTGATAGGCTTAAAAGAGGGATAGCAGGAGTTTCAAGTGGTGCAAACACACTAGCACAAGACTATTTGGGCTGAACTTCTTGCCTCTTTGCTGTAGTTTCAGCATACTAAGTGACTAAAACTACTCCCGTAATTACAAACAAGTTTAAACGATGTCTGCATTTTGCACTAACTAGTTTGATTTTCACATATTTCAACAGTTAACAATTACTCTACTTGGTGGATGTTTGAGACATCTTAAATGAATTTCTTTCCCTTAAATCCTCTATGGTATACTGGGTAGTAAGGTTAGATCACATGGGATCCAGAGAGAACTATCTAATTGGATCTAAAATTGCCTTGAAGGTAGGAGGCAGAGGGTGGTGGTAGAAGGTTGCCTTTTGGACCGGAGGCCTGTGACCATGGGTATGCCACAAGGATCGGAGCTGGGTTCACTGCTTTTTGCCATTTATACAAATGATTTGTATGTGAATATAGTAGGCACTGTTAATAAATTTGCAGATGACATCAAAATAGGTCGTGTCGTGGGCAGTGAAGAAGGTTACCTCAAGGTCAACAGTACTTTGATTAGATGGGCCCACGAGCTGAGAAGTGGCAGACGGAATTTAGTTTAGATAAATGTGAGGTGTTGCATTTTGTTGAGGCAAATCAGGACAGGACTTATATAGTTAATGGTTAGGGCCCTGTGGAACATTATTGAACAAAGAGACCTAGGGATGCAGGTGCATAGTTCCTTGAAAGTGAATTTGCTGGTAGGGTGGTAGAGAAGGTATTTGGCCTTCATTGATCAAAATGTTGAGTATAGGAGGTGAGACGTCATAGTACTGCTGTACAAGACATTGCAGAGGCCATTTTTAAAATATTGTGTACAAATCTAGTCACCCTTTTATTGGCAGGATGTTGTTAAACTTGAGAGGGTGAAGAAAAGATTTACAAGGATGTTGCCAGGACTGGAGGGTGAGAGCTTTGGGAGACGCTGAATATGCTGCGGCTTTTTCCCCCTCGAGCGTTGGAGGCTGAGGAGTGATCTTAAAGAGGTTTATAAAATCATGAGGGGCATGAATAGGATGAATACGAAGTCTTTTTCCTAGGATGGGGTGGGGGGGGGGGGGGTGGTGTATAAAACTAGACGGCACAGGTTTATGGTGAGACAGGAAAGATTCAAAAAGGACCCGAGGTGCCATCACCACCAAGGACATGCAGAGGATGGTGCGTGTATGGAACAAGCTGCCAGAGGAAGTGGTGAAGGTGAGTACAATTACAACATTTAATAGATATATGAATAGGAAAGGGTTAGGAGGGATATGGGTCAAATGGGACTGGGTCAGATTGAGATGTCTGGTTGGCATGGATGAGTTGGACTGAGGGATCTGTTTCTACGCTGTATGATTCTATTGAACACTCTTCTCTTATTGAGGGGAGCAAATCTGTAACAAGACAACCGCAACCACTTAGTCTGTCCCATCCTCTAACCTATCCTAGTCTTCTCTCTGTGCTACCTACTCCTTCACTTATTCAACAGCATAAAACCCATCACATTTTTAACTACCTCAGTTACAAAGAAGAATTATTAGACTCACAAAGGTTTTCCTTCACTTTGTTTCTACTACAGATTTCTAGAAACAGCAGTATTTCGCTTTTAGTTTAGCGTTAATTTCTTTACATTCTACATTAGTGAATTTTGCACTTGGCAGCATTAACAGATGTAAAATGTGTTGTGTTCCAAAATATGCATTAAGCTACTAATTAAAGAATACTTACGTAAAATAAGTGGGATATCCTGCATTCACAAACCAGCAGTACTTTTTGGCTGCTGCACTCTGAGGAAATAAAAAAAGGTTTAGTTGGACCATGCAAAGTAGAATGCGTCAATAATTTATCAGAGGGGTGCATTCATTTAGTCATGCATACCTACACTAAAGCATAAAAATGTTTTCTTCCTTGAGCCAGTTAAGGTCCACGTTTCAAAAGTGATCAGTACAGATTATTCATCCACATTTAGCTACCATTTTCTTGTAAACTTTGTTCACAAAACATCGCTTGGAAATTCAATGAATCTTTGGAAACCACATGAACTACTTGATTCAACCAAGGCCATTCTAAGTTTGCTGGAAAAAAGATACAATATTTCTTGCTAAGTTATTTTCACATTCTCCTCCAGTCAAAGCCAAGACATTTTTTCTCAGAAATAGATAATTTCAAGCATTTAAATCAGATTGCCATAATATATTAACAATTAAATGTTGCCCTGTTATAGGAAGGATTTTACGAAGCTGGAGAGGGATCAGAAAAGATTTACCAGTATGTTGCCACCAGTGGAAGGTTTGAGTTATAGGTGGAGGCTTGTTAAGATCGGACCTTAGAACGCAGAACACAGAACATGGAACATTACAACGCAGTACAGGCCCTTCGGCCCTCAATGTTGCGCCAACCTGCGAAACCAATCTGAAGCCCATCTAACCTACACCATTCCATTATCATCCATATGTTTATCAAACAACCATTTAAATGCCCTTAAAGTTGGCGAGTCTACTACTGTTGCAGGCAGGGCATTCCACGCCTTTACTACTCTGAGTAAAGAACCTACTTCTGACATCTGTCCTACGTCTATCACCCCTCAATTTAAAGCTATGACCCCTCGTGCTAGCCATCACCATCCAAGGAAAAAGGCTCTCACTGTCCACCCTATCCAATCCTCTGATCATCTTGTATGTCTCTACTAAGTCACCTCTTAACCTTCTTCTCTCTAATGAAAACAGTCTCAAGTCCCTCAGCCTTTCCTCATAAGACCTTCCCTCCATACCAGGCAACATCCTGGTAAATCTCCTCTGCACCCTTTCCAATGCTTCCACATCCTTCCTATAATGCGGCGACCAGAACTGTACGCAATACTCCAAGTGCGGCCGCACCAGAGTTTTGTACAGCTGCAACATGACCTCACGGCTCCGAAACTCGATCCCTCTACCAATAAAACCTAACACACCATACGCCTTCTTAACAACCCTACCAACCTGGGTGGCAACTTTCAGGGATCTATGCACATGGACACTGAGATCTCTCTGCTCGTCCACACTACCAAGAATCTTACCATTAGCCCTGTACTCTGTATTCCTGTTACTCCTTCCTAAGTGAATCACCTCACACTTTTCCGCATTAAACTCCATTTGTCACCTCTCAGCCCAGCTCTGCAGCTTATCTATGTCCCTCTGTAACCTGCAACATCCTTTCGCACTATCCACAACGCCACCGACTTTAGTGTCATCCGCAAATTTACTAACCCATCCTCCTACACCCTCATTCGGGTCATTTATAAAAATGACAAACAGCTGTGGCCCCAAAACAGATCCTTGTGGTACACCACCAGTAACTGAACTCCAGGATGAACATTTCCCATCAACCACCACCCTCTGTCGTCTTACAGCAAGGCAATTTCTGATCCAAACTGCTAAATCACCCACAATCCCATGCCTCCATATTTTCTGCAATAGCCTACCGTGGGGAACCTTATCAAACGCTTTACTGAAATCCACATACACCACATCAACCGCTTTACCCTCATCCACCAGTTTGGTCACCATCTCAAAGAACTCAATAAGGTTTGAGAGGCACGACCTACCCTTCACAAAACTGTGTTGACTATCCCTAATCAAATTATTCCTTTCTAGATGATTATAAATCCTATCTCATATAATCCTTTCCAACACTTTACCCACAACCGAAGTAAGGCTCGCTGGTCTATAATTACCAGGGTTGTCTCTACTCCCCTTCTTGAACAAGGGGATAACATTTGCTATCCTCCAGTCTTCTGGCACTATTCCTGTAGACAATGATGACATAAAGATCAAAGCCAAAGGCTCTGCAATCTCCTCCCTAGCTTCCCAGAGACCTTTTTCCATTGGAGCATAGGAGGTTGAGGGGTGATGTTATGGAGGTTTATAAAATCATGAGGGGTGTACAGAAGGTTAACGGCACATGTCTTTTCCCTATGGTGGGGGATTTCAAGACTGGGGGCATATTTTTAAGGTGAGACAAGAAATATTTATAAAGGACATGAGGGGCAACTTTTTTTTTTAAAACAGAGAGTGGTTCATGTGTGAAATGAATTTCCAGAGGAAGCGGTGGATGTGGGTACAGGTACAACATTTTTAAAATGTTTGGGTAAATACGTGAATAAAGAAAGCTTGGAAGGATATGGGTCAAGCATAGGCAGACAGGACTAGTTTACTTTGGGGTTATAGTCAGCATGGATTGGTTGGACCAAAGAGTCTGTTTCCGTGCTATTTGACAATGTTTACTTCTGCACACACTTCGCTAACTCCTTCAATGTGCTTGCAGCACCCGCTGTGATGCATCCAAATTTAAAAGGTCACCTGGCATCATGATAACTCTTCCCTCCCCTGCTGTCTTATTTATGCACAATCTCAACACTTTGGATTTAAAATAAAAGGGAGGGACACCAATTTCAAAGATCATTTCATTACTTTGCTCCCTTCAGTAGCCATTATCAAACTTATTCAATATAAAACATAGGTGGAATCAGAGGGGTGTTTGAAATGCTTTTACATTGGCACAGTAAATGGCATATTGTGGTTCCTTCTCTCCCAAGTAATTTTGTAGCGCTCCCGATTCCTCTTCAATATCACACCCAACTTTTCAAACACAGTTTTGCGTTTATTTTTTCTATCTGCTCCTTAATGGACAACACAGGCTCACTCCTTTAAAAAGAAGTGCTTACACAGAGCTCATACCTACAGTAAGGAGCCGTCCTGCACATCATGCATTCACACCATGAGGTCATCAGAGCAGTCACTTACTTTTACCAGAAACCAACACCACTAGACTACTATTCTGACACAAATGGAATTAATCAAATCCTGTTTTTTACTAGAACAGATTTCATGACATTTAGTAGCAGTTCGAGAATATTTCAGGATTATGTTACGGTTAGGGGAGGGTCACATTTCACAATCAATTGATTTGCTGTGAATGAAAAAGATCAAAATGCATTTTAATTTGCTAAGAATATTGGACTTGTTTTCAGGAAGACATACTGTATTCTGTCCATTTTTCACAAAGCTATCAGTATCCTTGACATTGACAGATTGTGGAAAAAAAGTCTGAAAACAATGACAGAGCTGACACCATTGGCTATAATGTTAGTGACATATTCACAAGTACTAGTGGTTGAACCTGCACGCCTTGTAAGCAAATTGAGCTTCGACTCGCATTAAAATGCACCATCACTAAACTAAAGTAAATTTCACTCCTAACAAGTAGTGCTGAATATCTAATGTGTACATCTGCATGCATGATGGGTTTAAACAATAGCCGAGATGTGTGCTGAAGCGGGATATCATAATATTAGTTAAGCCAATTTCCCATCTCTTTTATTATTAAAATTGTGTGTGTGGAAGTGCAAACTGATTCTGAACCAAAGACTGATAAAATGATTTTGATCACTTCTTTGATGATAGTTGTGCCTTCAGCGGTTTAAACCCCAAGATCTGCAATCATCTCCCTAACTCCATACCTCCAAGACACTTCTTCAAACCAGCTACATCTAACAAACTTTCAATGCCAAATTTTGTTTCATGATGTTTTGAACTGCTGGATTAAATACACTGCGCTGTTAAATGCAAGGCGCTGTTGCTAGTGAAAGATCAGATTGAGGAGGGAAAACAAAGAGATAAGAAAGAAAACTACAAGTATAAATATCTGACAGTGTACTCGAACGAGATTCCACAATTCCAAATGTTCCCTTTCCAGGTTTGAGAGGTCGAATGGCATTGTAGTAACTTAAATCTCATAATCAATAGGTACAAGCAACAGCCTTAACTATCTGCAGCAAACTTAATTGGTCACAAAACAGAAATACAGACAATTTCTCAAAGGTCATGACTCTGTGGAATTCACTAGCTCAGAGTGTGGTGGATGCTAGGAAATTGAGTAAATTTAAGGACAAGATAGACGGTTTCTAGTCAGTAATGAGATGAAAGATTATGAAGAGTGGGCAGAAAAGTGGAGATGAGATCAGCCACGATTATCTTAAATGGCAGAGTAGATTTGAGCTGAATTGCCTACTCCTGTTCTTAGTCCTTCTGTTGTGTTCTTGGACTTGAGGGAAGGTTAAGTGAAAATAACAATCTTATGAGGCTGACATGGAACAAGGTAAATCATCCAGCAACTTGTGATTCAAAATTATTTCATCAGCACATTGATTGGAAAATTATACACAAATGTGCACATTAAACTTTCTTTTCCCTTCGATTACGTTTTTTCCGTACCTGTCACAATTCATAGTAGGTAACATTACTCTCAAAAATTAAAGCACTTTCAGTGAATACCCCTTCCTCTAAATGGAAAGTAACCATGTTGGAAGGATGAGGAGACAATGGTAGGTGCAATTTTCTCTGGGTACCCAATACACTAAAGAGCCACTAGAATGGCCAAGGAAGAATCTGAAGTTGCAGGACCAGTTATACAATAATTAGTGCAAGGCATTATTTTGGTAAAGCAGTGAAGCTTGCAAAAAGAACAAACAGCAAGAGCAGCATTAAGGAGTGCTGCATAACATTGGGTAGTACCTAACCTTGATGTCCTCCTCTAAGTGACTAGCTGACTGAAATGAAAAGCCATTGCAGAGGATTGAGAACTACTTAAAAAGTACACTGCTATTTTATTTACTTGCTCCCACAGGCTTGAAGAGGACTTTTGAAACATATCAGGGAACTTAATAGGACACTTCATCAAGACTTCAATATTTATACTGGAAACTATATAAGCATTTCACCTGTAAAGGTAAGTGTTCCTCAACTCTGATTTACATGGACAGTAGGAGAAATGAAGTTTTATTATTCTTTCCCAGGATGTGGGCATGACAAGCTAAGTTCGCATTTATCGCCACTCTTAATTCACCTTTGAGAAGATGATAGTAAGCTTCTATCTTGAACCTCTGCAATCCACGTGATGTAGATGCACCCACACTACTATTGGGGTGTGAGTCCCAGAATTCTAATCAAGCAACAGTGAAGGAACAGCAATATAATTTAAGTCTCAATGGTGTGGGCCAGTAGAGGAACTGACATTGTATGGTGTTCCCATACATCTGTTATATTTATCTTTGTGGTTGACCGGGGTCACGGATTCAAGATGTGCAGTTGAAAGAGCAAAACTTCATCATCAGTATTTGTTAAGGTTCACAAATGATCTGTAGGAGGAATGGAAGGAAAACCAAGGACGGCAGAACTGCACCAGCTACTGGAAGAAACGGTCAGAAGAAAGAGAAAGTTGGACTCCATCTTGTGGATACAGGACATTCCTTTTAATCTGGACTACTTCTACCGGGACTAGCAGTAATACGTCCAAAAATAAATGTGCTCTAACAATCAATATATGAACCACCCTTAAATATGCCCATGAGTCAGCACAATCCACATGCTCAGGGGAAGTGGGTCAGTTAACAAAAAACAAAGAACAGTAGCAAGTTTGCAGATGACACTAAGATTGGTGGAGTAGCAGATAGTGAAGGGGACTGTCGGAGAATGCAGCAGAATATAGATGGATTGGAGAGTTGGGCGGAGAAATGACAGATGGAGTTCAATCCAGGCAAACGCGAGGTGATGCATTTTGGAAGATACAATTCAAGAGCAAACTATACAGTAAATGGAAAAGTCCTGGGGAAAATTGATGCACAGAGATATCTGGGTGTTCAGGTCTGTTGTACCCTGAAGGTGGCAACAGAGGACGATAGAGTGGTCAAGAAGGCATACGGCATGCTTTCATTCATCGGACGGGGTATTGAGTACAGGAGTTGGCAGGTCATGTTACAGTTGTATAGGACTTTGGTTCGACCACATTTGGAATACTGCGTACAGTTCTTGTCGCCACATTACCAAAAGAATGTGGATGCTTTGGAGAAGGTACAGAGGAGGTTCACCAGGATGTTGCCTGAAATGGAGGGCACTAGCTATGAAGAGAGGTTGAGTTGATTAGGATTATTTACATTAGAAAGACGGAGGTTGAGGGGAGACCTGACTGAGGCCTACAAAATCATGAGAGGTATAGACAGGGTGGATAGCAAGAAGCTTTTTCCCCTAGAGTGGGGGACTCAATTACTGGGGTCACGATTTCAAGGGGAGAGGGGAAAAGTTTAAGGGAGATATGCGTGGAAAGTTCTTTACGCAGAGGGTGGTGGGTGCCTGGAACGCGTTGCCAGCGGAGGTGGTAGAGGTAGGCACGATAGTGTCATTTAAGATGTATCTGGACAGACACATGAATGGGCAGGGAGCAGAGAGATATGGATCCTTGGAAAATAGGCGACAGGTTTAGATAGAGGATCTGGATTGGCGCAGGCTTGGAGGGCCGAAGGGCCTGTTCCTGTGCTGTAATTTTCCTTGTTCTTTGTAATACAGCACAGGAACAGGCACTTTGGTCCTCCAAGCCTACGCCACCATATTTTGCCCTTCCATGTTAAAATTGTCTTCACTTGCAGGAGCCGTATCCCTCTATTCCCTTCCTATTCATATATTTGTCCAGGTGCTTCTTGAATGTTGCCATTGTGTCTGCTTCCACCACCTCTGGCAACATGTTCCAAGTACTCACCACCCTTTGTGTGAAAAACTTGCCTCACACATCTTTTTTAAACTTCCCCCCCCTCGCACCTTGAACCTGTGTCCCCTAGTAATTGACCCCTCCAGCCTGGGGGAAAGCCTCATACTTTCCACTCTATCCATGCCACTCACAATCTTATAAACCTCTATTAGGTCGCCTCTCAAGCTCCTGCTTTCTGGTGAAAACGTTAACAAGTCTATCCAACCTTAGGTCCAGCAGCAGGTCCATAAAAATTGTGTCAACACAACGTTCCAGCGCTAAAACTGCAGGTGTCTTACATTGGTAAATAGTAATTAAGACCAAAATGGCACACTAACACCAGAGTTTCAAACAAGCACGTGTCTTGTAAGTACAAAAACCATTTCACACGTTTTTACCTGTGCAGCAAAATCACCACAACTCCCAGCCCACACTCCACTTCTTGACTAAGTTGACCACATTTAAATTTTAAAAACTAGAATGTCAAATTTCACTTTAGCGTGGTGAAAAGAAAACCACCTTTTCCTGCATTCTGTTACTCTTTTCATTTTCAAGTTACAGTCCAACATACTTAACAACAAATAGATAAGAAATGTTGGAATCATGAGATAGCATAGCCTGAAACTAATGAAAGGCAGGACAGAGAGTGAGTGAGAGTGAGTGAATGGGGCTGGCAATGGGGATGGGGTACTGAAGCTGAGAAGGCAAATCAACCTGAGCATTAGAACCTTATGACTTTTCATCACCTCATCTAAAAGGTAAAGATTGCTTGCAATTTGATTTCAATTCTCCATATTGTGTGTTGGGGGACGTTGATCGTTTTAGCACTAAGCAAAGAGAACCCACCAATTGGGGAGCAAGTGAAAACATAAGAGAAATCAATTACAGAGTCTTCGATAATGACTTTAAGACTTTCAGCCTAACCACCTGTCAACTAGGAAATGATAAGCAGCACAGCAGGAGGGATTAGAAAGATGATACAAAACAAATTGTGAAAACAAAATTTCCCCGTCACCTTTTAAGTAGTTCTCAAACCAAGAATACGCTACTGCGCATGCTAAGCAACTAACAATGCCTTTCTGCTTGCATGTGTTCTTGAAGAGCTGAAGTCAGAATGTATCTTCCAAGGTCTGTCATTTAAGTTATAACTGGCAACAATCCAATGGTCCAATTTATACCTTGGATTTTGACTGCCTATCCTCAGACAATTCCACAAGCAGCAAACTAATTTTGTCCCTTTTTTTTAAAACTTCAGCAACAGACTATGAAAACAATAAGACCATTATTAGCTGTGATTTACCAAAACAATAACAGCCGCTCAGACTCAGGCATTTACTTGCATTGTGCTATTTACTTTCTGCTGTAGTCGAAAAAACCATGCTCTTCAATCCTTTCTGCACATATACCAGCTGGTTCCACAACAGTGTGATCATTCATTTTACTCATACTTCAGAAAATGTATCACAATTTCCTACTTGCTTTTTCCATTTTGTAAAAGCTTATGTTGAACGTAAAGCAGTTTATTTCAAATCTGAGCTCATTAATTGAGTGGCTGGAGCTAATATTCAGGTAATACTGGTTCAGCACACAAAAAGCACTACTTTAAGGGAAAAGGGTGTGATGTTCTTTCCACGGCTTGGCTGAGAATGGATAAAACTTTTTGAACAATGATCAATATGTAATCCTAGAACTCTGCTGCTCAGTCAGGTTTTCTCCCTTTTTCTGACAGGCAACGATCCACGTTGGAGTCCAATACTTCCCTATTAAATATTGTGTGGGAGTTTGCCGGGAGCAGTCTATTTCTAGACAATCAGATCTACCATTAGCTGCACATATTTAAAGGAACTATAGATAAGAGCTAATAGGTACTGCAGATGCTGGAGAATCCGAGATAACAAGGTGTGGAGCTGGATGAACACAGCAGGCCAAGCAGCATCATAGGAGCAGGAAAGCTTGACATTTCGGGCCTAAGAGCTGATGAGTTGGAGTCTGAGGTAGAGACAGTCAGGCCTCAACGAAAAAGAAGAGTAATTGGACTTTTGTCCCAACGCTGGAGGAGCCATAGTCTTTGCCCTTATCCAACTGGTACATAGGTTTTGCTGCCTATGTGGATAAGAACAACGACTGCAAGATGGATGGGGAAGACACCGTTATTCCCAAGTGTTCAAGTGGGGTAGTAAAAACAGATGTGATAATGAAGGGGACAATATAGGCTAGGGGCGAGGTACTGCCCTCAGCAGTCATGCCAAGGTGCTGTGAAGGTGATGATACCTGCCCAGTGTCAGGGTTAAGAGCATTTCCTTATAGCTCAGAAGGAGCTTGGAGTTGGAGAGACAGACGGGCCAATGTTAAGAGGGTGGGGATGGGTCTGGGGATGCTTTTCAGAGGGTCGGTGTAGACATAATGGGCTGAATGGCCTGCCTGCACTCTGTAGCAATTCTGTTTTCTATGAACAGGAAGAACACTTGGAAATTCAGTTATTGGATACAACTCTTGAAAATGAACAGAAAAAGGTGAACAGAAACAGAATAAAGTTAACATTTGACCCCATCTTCTTTAATAGAAATGCAAGAAGAACGGAATCTGAATTTGAAGAGTTATACCACACAATCAATACCCAAGTGTTGTTACATGAAAAATAAACTACTAATGAGGAAATGGAAACCACCTCAAACACCAGTCCATGAGAAGTGGCCAGTAATCCCATTTGAATATAGTATTGAAACACTGAATCGCTCATGAAATTCCAATGGCAGGTCATTTAGATATTAGGAATTCACCAACTAAAATATTACAAACAGCTGCATTTGCCAGGATTTCATAAAGATGTGGTCAAATTTTGTCAGACAGTGGGGAAGCCTCATGCAAAAAATTAAACCAGTTTCTTTAATTTGGGGGAGGTGACGGTGTAGTGCTATTATTGCTGGACTATTGATCGAGAGACCAGGTAATGTTCTGGGGACCTGGGTTCAAATTTGAATTCAATAAAAATCTGGAATTAGGAGCCAAATGATGCCCATGAATCCACTGTTAATTTTCAGATAATCCCACCTGGTTCACTAATGAAACTGCCATCCTTCCCTGGTCTGGCCTACATGTGACCGCAGACCCACAGCAATGTGGTTGACTCTTAACTACCCAAATGGCAATTAGGAATAGGCAATAAATGCTGACCTAGCCAGTAACATCCTCCATCCCACGAATGAACAAAAACAAAAATTCCAATAACAGCTTTTAAAGAACCATGTAGCAGAGTCCTAATAAATTATGTAGGGAGCCCAGTCTAAAACCACGAACGGAAATCAAATCTTTTAATGATACTGTCATTTTTTAACAAACATTCCTGAAACAGTAACTTTAGGAACAATAACGCAAAATCGCAGTGGCCAAGCTAGTTCAATTTTTCACAAGATATGGTTTACCCAAAGAAACAGTCAGATCAGGGTTCAAATCTCATGTTACAAATATTCAAAGAAATGATGGCACAAGTTTAATTAGAAATATTACATTAAACTTTGAATACCTCGATGACAGCTTACTGTCAAGAATGCCCTAGTGATTACAGTAAAGAAATTCCCATTACTGTCTGCCATTAGGGACACTCCCATTACATCCACTGCACTCAGATCTTCTGAACCAATATAAGCATGAAGCAAGGGGATTATTTAAATTTATTAAAGAAAAATTTATAAGTCAGAGATTGCACTTCCATCCTATGTTTCAAATTTCAGAGAGAAATTTATCACAGCATGCGAGTTCGCCAAGAAGCACTTGAAGGATGCTCAAACAATGGAAACTAAAGCAGATAGAAAGGCCAAAGTTCAATTTTTTCTCCATTCATTTGTGGGACGTGGGCATCACTGACTGGCCAGCATTTCTTGCCCATCTCTAGATGCTCTCGAGAAGATGGTGGTGAGCTGCCTTCCTGAAGCACTGCAGACCACCTGCTGTGGGCTGACCCACAATGCCATTATGGAACGAATTCTAGGATTTTGACCCAGCAACAGTGAAGGAATAGCGATATATTTCCAAGTCAGGATGGTGAGTGACTTAGAGGTGCTGGTGTTCCCATATATCTTCTGCCTTTATCCTTCCAGATGGAAGTGGTTGTAGGTTTGGAAGGTGCTGTCTGAGGATCTTTGGTGAATTTCTGCAGTGCCTCTTAAAGATAGTACACACTGCTGCTGAGTCTCGGTGGGGGAGGGAGTGGATGCTTGTGGATATAGTGCCAATCAAGCAGGCTGCTTTGTCCTGGATAATGTCAAGCTTCTTGAGTGTTGTTGGGGCTGCACTCATCCAGGCAAGTAGGGAGTATTCCATCACACTCCTGACTCGTGCCTTGTTGATGGTGGACAGGCTTTGAGGAGTCAGGAGGCGAGTTAGTCACTGCAGTATTCCTAGCTTCTGACCTGCTCTTGTAGCCTTGTAGCTTATGTGGGGAGTCCAGTTGGGTTTCTGGTCAATGAGAACCCCAGGGTGTTGATAGTGGAGGATTCAGTGATGGTAACACCATTGAATGTCAAGGGGTGGTGGTTAGATTGTCTCTTATCGGTGATGGTGATAGCCTGGCATTTTGTGTGGCGCAAATGTCACTTGCCGCTTGTCAGCCCAAGCTTGGATACTGTCCAGATCTTGTTGCATTTGAACATGGACTGCTTTAGTATCCGAGGAGTCGCAAGTGGAGGAGTCCATCAGTTTTAATTATGAGAATCTATTCAAACTGGCTGTTGATGCCAACAACAGTATCGTTCCATAAATGATGACAAAATTAAGATCAAATGGTCTGTCAATTACTTTTCAAAGAAACTGACTACACATCAACAGCAGTATTTGAAGGTGCAGAAGAGACACTGAGTCTTGTGTTAGCTCGAATTGATTTAAAATATACATCATCAACAATACGAAAGAAACTGTTATTTATACATATCACAATATTTTGAAATTTTTGTACTATTTCAGGTTTCAGCGACACTTAACCCTCCAGCCATATAATTTGAAAATCATTCATGTGCCTGGAAAGACAAATATTACAGCAACACTTTCAAAAGCACGTGTGGAGGAAACCTAGCACTGTGACGCAAAATCTAGCTCCCATGACACTCACTTTGATCCATGTAAATATAGTATTACTATATATGCAACATTAAAAACATTGAGCTGGATTTTTAATTAAAAGAGATGAATTTAGAGGGCTACAGAAAGAGGGCTAGAAAACGGGACTAGCTGGGCAGCTCTTTTGGGAGCTAGTGTAGACACAACCGGTCGAATGGTCTCCTTTTGTACTGTAAAATTCTATGGTTTTATAATTTTTGATGGGTAATGAAAATGCCTCTTGAAGATTCATTTTCATTATTCTTGCTGGTGGTGAGGATGTGATGAAGGGTGCCTGCAGTTTATATATATTTGATTTTTTTTGAAGAGCTTGGATTTCAAACTGGTGGCAATTGGTGATCGTCTATTTTTGTGAAGAGTCTGAAAAATGAACAAACTTGGTCTTTCCAGAACTATGATTTTAAACCATTATGTGCCTCTTTCAGTGTCAAGTGAAGTTTGTTTACACTGAGGGCTTACAAAAGGAGCAGGAAAACATTGAAAAACATTAGCTTGCTTTTGGGTAACCAAGGTTGATTTTAGCTTAGGGGAAAAAAAACAAAGATCGGAAACTTCTGGGCAGTTTGGAGGAGACCTGACTAAAGTCAGGTGTAAATATAGTGTGTCCTTAGAAAATGTCCTTAGTCCAGAGCAGCTACGGAAATATGTTAATCCAGTGACGGGGTGTAGTTTCTTTTCAACTCATTTGTGGGATATGGGTGTTGCTGCCCGCCAGTATTTATTGCCTGTCCCCAGTTGTCCTTGAGGATGTGGTGGTCCACTGCCTTCTTGAAGTTTGTGAAGCTTCTGGACCAAGACAGTTTGGTTAGAACTCTGCAAGTTATTAAAAGACTGAAAAAGTCTAAGGCCTCAGTTGTGTGGATAGTCAAGGGAAAATGTTTCAATTCATGGGACTAGAACAGAGAAGCATTTAAGTCAAAACTATAGATTTGATGGGAAAAGAATTTCTCTGGATTTTGTCTAACTGTAAAGTAACGGTGTTGGGGAGCAGGTGAGATTTTGATTTGCTGTGTTTTTTTGAAATCTTTCGAACTGTTATGTTTAGATAGCTTGGTGTGTTTTACTTTGTTTTCAAAACTTGTTTATTTGTTAACCAAATCTGCAACCAGATTTCATTTCTGAAACTGAATTGTCCAGTAGTAACATCAGCTAGGATCACAACAGCGGTGATACAAACATGTTAAAACACAGATCAATGCCCTTGAAGTCCCCCAAGGGTTTTTAAAAAATAATTTCTAAAAAGAAAAAAGTCACAAACATGAATAAATTCTACGTGACAAGCAAATTACTCAACAGTATCACAAATTATTATTTAAGATACCTCAACAACTCTGCAAGTACCATTAGTAAAGGTTATATAGGTCAGGGCGGAAGTGAAATCTACAGAAACACGTCAATTAATAAATACTTTATAATTATGGTCAAAGTGAAAGAAGACATACTTTGGAGTAATCAGTTAACTCAGTATTTCAATTTCCAGCCATGATCAGCCAAGTGAAAGGGGTTGATTGTTTAAAGCTGTTCTACGTGTTTCAATGAGTAATATTAGTATGCCTAAATGGTTACATTAGGCTTGACTCAGCTTGGTACTGATTTGCATGCCAGAGCTCTGTCGATGCTGACTCTGGAGAACACTTGGTCAAGTAATCAAACCCACTTTAGCACAAAACAAGCTGCCATATGCTCCCTGTTCTGTCGTTAACATTATCACCTCTGATGGATGAAAATAATCTGCCACTGATTAATTAATAATACATCCTTTTCTTCCTTGAATTTGAATACAAATTCTAACAAATCAAAAAAAAGTCATATGTCCAGAATCTACAAACCTACAGGTTATAAACAAAAAGAGAAATTGCTGAAAAAAACTCGTCAGATCTGGCTGCATCTGTGAAGAGAAAGCAGAATTAACATTTCGGGTCCAGTGACCCTTCTTCAGAACCGTCAGTGGACCTGAATGTAATTGTCTGAAGTATTTACTTTCATGAGACCAGATAATTTGGTGATATCTAACAGAGCTGAATTATCTATTGTGCTGTGGATCTGGTAGATTTCAACAGAGAACAAGGTGGATCTAAATGGGATCTTTCCTCACAGCTGGCATACAAATGCAGATCTCTCACACGAAGCAATAATTATTTTGTAATCACAGGTACTACTTATTATCAACTTACTTTGACAACAATGTACGTAGTTAACCTTGGTGACATAATATGTTAGCATTTCATTTCATAAAGGGAAATAATTCAGTCTTGTCCATTATCCAATTTAAAGCTCCCTCAGCTAAACAGAGGAACAAAGCAAACTGTACAGAAGGAGGGAAAATTGGATGCTTGGTTAAGACTGCTACAGTATTATATATTCAGTCTTGTGTCTGACCTCTATGAAAGTGTTTCAAGTACATTTAACAATACAATATTATTCAGTAACCAGTTTTACGTGTGAAAGTCTAACACAAGTACACACGATATAGAAATAAAAAATCACTCTGCCACGTACCACCTTACTATCATGGTGATTGGTCTCTCAAAATGTTTTACAACACATCAAGTGAGATTTATGATATATTGGATACAATAGGCTTTTAAAATGAGAATGCACTGAAGGTTAAAGACATTGAGAACAATCTGCTGTAATGGACTAGAAATCAAAGGCGACGCATTAAAGAATGTTATAAATTCCCTTAATTCTCAGGGCCGTATAAAGGTCATCAAATAATTTCCTTATCTTGAGTAAATTTAGTCCAAAGCAACTTTCACCACCACGGCAATAACATTTTTGCCATGAACTTGTTAACGATCAGTGCCAATATTCATTTTCTCTCACATCACAGCCCAAATCAAGCAGAACATGTATTTGCTAAAAAATAGTCACAGCTAATAAAACATTTTTCAGACACTCCATCCAGTAGTCCTATCATGAACTGTCGAAGTTAATTAGCAATGGAACTAGAACTAGTTGTGATTCAGATCCTTTTTTAAATATCTGTATCAATGTCAAAAGACAAAAACTGGTGATAATTTATTTTTTAAATTGCTCCGAACAACTGATTCTGGAAGTTAGCAGACATGTGGCAAGACTAAGAGAAGCAGTACAAATACACAGAAAATCAATTCTTCAGGACTGCCTGAAGTTCAAGACTACTTCTGGAGAATGGCTCTGCAACGTCACCATTCATGTTATGAACCATGGTAGTAATGGTAGACTTTTCAATCACAAGGATCACGAAAAAACCTAATCCTTCTTTCAGTCAAGAGACATGCACATACTCCCAAAAGCTGATGGATAAGGTCAGATACAGGAATGCTGGCTGATTGTTACCATGCTAATCCAGTGAACAGAACTCAAACACTGAATCCCCATCATGTGCTTAGCTCAGGTCAAGTAATTTAGCCAAAGACCAGAAATTAAAACTGCAATTTTGATCATTTGGTAAATTTGCTAAGTTAATTGACAGAAGTCATATTTGCTACATGACAGTAAATAAGTTAAGATTAGCAAGTTTGCAGATGACACCGAAATTGGTGGTGTAGTGTAGAGCGAAGAAAGTTACCTCAAAGTACAATGGAACTCCAATCAGATGTAGTTTAATTTAGATAAACGTGAGGTGCTGCATTTTAGTAAGACAAATCAGGGTAGGACTTTTACACTTAATGGGATGGTCCTGGGGAGTGTTACTGAACAAAAAGACCTTGGAGTGCAGGTAGACAGGATAGTGAAGAAAGTGTTTGGTATGCTTGCCTTTATTGGTCAGTGCAATAAGTATAGGGCTTGGGATGTCATGTTGCTCTACCTCCTCCAAGACATTACGCACATCTTCCACCCCAAAGACTTTCAACTCCCCGGCCCCCAACACCTCATCTTACACCATGGACGTCCAGTATCGACACCAGTAACCCCCATGAGGAGGGCCTAAAAGCCCTCCGCTTCTTCCTCTCCCACAGGTCCAACCAGTCCCCCTCCACCAACACTCTCACCTACCTAAGAGAACTTGTCCTTACTCTCAATAACTTTTCCTTTAACTCCTCCCACTTCCTACAAACTAAAGGGGTGGCTATGGGCACCCGCATAGGCCCGAGCTATGCCTGCCTCTTCGTATGATACATGGAACAGTCCTGCAGCTACACTGGCACCATCCCTTACCTTTTCCTCCACTGCACTGATGACTGTATCGGTACTGCCTCGTGCTCCCAAGAGGAGCGTGAACAGTTCATCAACTTTACTAACATCTTTCACCCCAAGCTGACCTGGACCATCTCCACACCTCCCTCCCCTTCCTGGACCTCTCCGAGTCCATTTCCTGTTACCGTCTCAGCGTCAACATCTATTTCAAACCCACCTACTCCCATAGCTACCTTGGCCACACTTCCTCTCACCCACCCTCCTGCAAGAATGCGAATCCCTACTCTCAATTCCTCAGCAGTTGCTTCCAAGATGGGGCGTTCCACTCCCACGCAACCCAGGCGTACTCTGACTCTAAGGACTGCAGCATTCCTCCTCCAATGATTCATAATGCCCTCAAACACGTCTCTTGCATTTACTGCACTTCTGCCCTCAAAATCGCTCCCCCTATCAACAAGAAAGACGGAGTCCCCATGGGTCCTCCCATACTACTCCATTAACCTCCAAACCAGCATATCATCCTCTGCCACTTCTGCCATCTGCAATCCAACCCCACCACCAAAGAGATATTTCCCTCCCCATCCTTAATGGCTTCTAGGGACTACTCACTCCACGACTCTCTTGTCCGCTCCACACTCCCTACCAATCCCAACACCTTTCCCTGCAACCTCAGGAGGTGCTACACCTGCCCCTGCACCTCCCCTCTCTCCTATTTTCAAGGCCCCAAACAATCTTTCCACATCTGACAGGGATTCACCCGGACGTCTTCCAACCTGGTCTACTGTATCCGTTGCTCCCAATGTGGTCTCTTCTACATCGGTGAGACCAAGCACAGACTCAGGTGACCAATTTGTGTACCATCTGCTGGACACTATAATCGACAGCACCTTCTGGTTGCCAACCATTTCAACTCTCCCTCCCACTTCCTTGGTAATATATCTATCCGGGCCTCCTCCAGTGTCACAATGATGCCACATGTAAACTGGAGGAACAACACCTCATATTCTGACTTGGGAGCTTACAGTCCAATCGCGTCAACACAAAATCACCAATTTCAAAATCTCCCCACACCCTGGCCTCAATCCATGCCCAACCCTTTCACTTATCCCCAACTCCTTGACCTGACACAACCTGCCCATCTTCTTTCTTACCTATTCACCTCACCCTTCCCATGACCCATCTCCAAAACCCCCTACCTGCATCCACCTATCACCATCCCACCTACCTTCCCCCAACCCCATCCCGCTCCCATTATTTGTTTCCGAGCTCCCTTCCCTCTCCCCAGACCTGACGAAAGGCATAAGCCCAAAACATCGACTTTCCTGCTCCTCTGATGCAGCCTGACCTGCTGTGTTCCTCCAGCTCCACATTGTATTGACAGGACATTGATTAGGCCACTTTTGAAATACTGCATACAATTGTGGTCTCCTTGCTAATAGGAAGGATGTTGTGAAACTTGAAAGGGTTCAGAAAAGATTAACAACAATGTTAGATAACAAGGTGTAGAGCTGGATGAACACAGCAGGCCAAGCAGCATCGGTGGAGCAGGAAAGCTGACGCTTTGGGTCTAGACCCTTCATCAGAAACCAGAATGTTGCCAGGGTTAGAGGAGTTGAGCTTAGGAAGAGGCTGAATCAGCTGGAGCTATTTTCCCTGGAGTGTTGGAGGCTGAGGGGTGACCTTAAAGAGGTTTATAAGATCATGAGGGGCATTGATAGGGTAAATAGACAAGGACTTTTTCCTGGGGTGGGAGAGTCCAAAACTAGAGGGCATAGGTTTAAGGTGAGTGGGAAAAGATGTAAGAAGGACCTAAGGGGCAACTTTCTCACACAGAGGGTGGTCCATGTATGGAATGAGCTGCCAGAGGAAGTGGTGGAGGCTTGTACAATTACAACATTTAAAAGGCATCTGGATGGATATATGAATAGGAAAAGTTTAGAGGGATATGGGCCAAATGCTGGCAAATGGCACTAGATTTATTTAAGATATCTGGTCAACATGGATGAATTGGACTGTAGGTCTGTTTCCATGCTGTACAGCTCTAAGAATCTAGGTTCAATAGGGAAAAGTTTACTAGGGGTGGGGGCGAACCATTTCTCACTATCTAAACCCTAACCGTCTCTCCCATTGCCATTTTTAAGTATATTTCATACTAAATATATAGTGACAAGACTGAAAAGTTTAAAAATAAAATTTGCACTTCCAATTCACAACTGAAAACGATAACAAGTTTTAAGTAAGGAAGCATGGTCTTCAAAGGGAGACTATACTCAAGATAAGAAGCTGAATGAGCACACCTGGAAATTTCAGTCAAATTGGGAATTCAACTAGGAAAACTTTTTCAAAGTTCAATTTTATAAAAGGAATCAGATCAGACCTAGAACTAACACACTTTTAAGTTAAAATAGCCTAAACAGGTAATTGCTGATAGTGGCAGTTACCCCTCAAATCATCTGAAATCCTCACCAGAATATTGATTACTTCAGAAAGAACGTCCGCTAGTGAGTGATACATCACAGCTCAAGAAAGAAAAGGAATTTTAAAACATACAATCAATCAGTAAAACAGCACAGACAGTGTGAGGGAGAGGTCACTTGAGCGAGACAGCTGCTGAGTGAGTACATCTTGGAATTTGGTCCCAAGTGGGAATTTGCTGCATTGGGAAAGAGGTCTTTTAAGTAAAACCTGTCTTTTTTAAATTCATTCATGAGAAACATTTATTGCCCATCCTTAATTGCCTAGAGGACAGTTATGAGTCAACCACACTGTGGGTCTGGAGTCACATTTATGCCAGACCAGGTAAGGATGGCAATTTCCTTCCCATCAGTGAACCATATGGATTTTTTCAACAATTGACACTGGATTCATGGTCATTATTCTCAATTCCAGATATTTACTGAGTCAAATTTCACAATCTGCCATGGCGGGATTCGAACCCAGGTCCACAGAACATTATCCGGGTCTCTGGATTAACAGTCCAGCTATAATTCCACTAGGCCATTGCCTCCCCTATTGTATTTTGTCTGCTGAATGGGAATTTTGGTAAGTGATGGGAGCAGGCAATCTTTTTTAAAAAACTTCTTTTTCGCTCAGTCTTCAGCATTTTATTTCCAATTTTGTGCTGGAGGAGCAGGTAAATCAGTAATTAGCATTATCGGAAACTTTAATTTTTATCACTATTGAAAGCCTTGTACTGTTATATCAGTACTGTGAAGTTGACTAGCAGTGCTAACATTTACTGAGAAGTGTTGATTGTTTTAATTATAAATAAAGTTGTAATTACTAACTTAATTAACATATTAGAGATGACAATACAGGTGATGTTCAGCAGTTGCAGAATGACAGCGCTTCTAGATACAAACGGAAAAACACATCTGCAGTGAGTGCTTGTGATTTCAAGTACTTTGGCTCAGAGTTAGACCGCAAGAAATAGAAACAATCTCCCCTTCAAATCCCTTTGGCCAATCTTACTCCTGTAGTTATTGAGCTGGAGACCGAGCTGCAGACTAGGGAGGGGCAAATTTGGCTAGACTTTATTCCAGGAGGGGTCACACCCCTTAGAATTGATTCTTCTCATTTAGTCAATGGTCATGGAACAGGAGATTGTGGCTGCAAGTGAGACAGGTAAGGGGACACAAAGCACGGGAGCCTCAGCCTTTGCAATTGTCCAATAGTTTTGAGGTTTTCTCAGCAGTCTTAGACATGATTGAAGGGTGCAGTTTATTAACTGGTTATGGCACCATAGTATAGGCCAGCATTCAAGAGAGGGGAGCAAGAAGGAATGTAGGCATATTAAGAGACAGGGCTGCAAGGAGGAATGATGCTATTCTTTACGGCAGGGATCATGAGCTGCACAGATAGGGAAGTACAGGGGTGGAGAGAGGCTGGTGGGTCAAACTTGGGTAAATGTAACAAATCAAGGGAAAGAGTTGAGGCAAGATAGCAATTGAAAAAAAATATCTCAGGAAGGGACACAGTGGGGAAAAAATCTAAGAATACAGGTCAAGGGTAAATGCTACAGAAGTAACAATAAAAACAAAAAAAGACTCTTTTGTGAATGTTATGCACATTCGGATACAAAGTAAATGAATCGAACCTGCGCACACTGAAGTAAATAAATTGACCTGATGGTCATTATGGAGACTTGCCCACAGGATAATATCAATTGGGTTCTGAGTACTGAGGCATATATGACATTCAAGAAGAATAGGGAAGCTAGGTAATGGCAGAAGAATAACACCCCTAATCAAATATGGTATTGGTGCAATAGTTAAGAAATTACTTTGGTTCAGAAGAATCAAGATATAGTTGATGAATAGTGGAAGAAACAAGTCACTCAGGAGAGTGATCTATAGACCCCCTGATAGTAACTCTAATGTAAAACAAAATGTAAAACAAAATATACAAGAAATATTGGGTGCTTGTGATAAAGGAACAGCAATAATTATGGCTGACTTCTTGGAAATGAAACTGGAAAAATCAGATCAGTAATACTAATCTAGACAAGGAGTTCACAGCATGCTATTGAGATAGTTTCATAGTTTCTTACAGCAACACACTCTTGAACCAAACAGAGAGCAGGGTATAATAGACTTGGTATTTTGTAATAGGACAGATTAATTATAGAGGCAAGTCTAGGTAGCAGCCATCATAATACATTGAATTTTGCATGTAGTTTGAAAGGGTAAAAATTGTGTTAACGACTGGTATCAAGTCAATGCAACTATTTGGGCAGAAAAGCTAACCTAGCAAATATATCAATGGGCAACAGGGAATGTCATTTAAAAGGGTATTTCAAGGTGCCCAAAATAAATACACTCCTACTGTAGAGAAAAATTCCAAGGGGAGGACACACCATTCATAGTTAACTAAAGAAATGAGGAGGGCATCAAACTTAATGAAAAAGCATACAACTGCACAAAGGTGAATGGCAGGTCAGAAGACTAGTCAGAATACAGAGAATGGCAGAGAACGATTAACAGGTTAATCAGGGCAAATAAATTAGAACATGACAGGAAGTTAGCAAGAAATGTGAGATAGCAAGTGTTTCGACAAGTATTTAAAAAGAATAAAGAGAATGTTGGCCCTCTAAAGGGGAAACAAGGAGTTAATAGTAGATAATGAAGAAATGGCTTCTGGCTTCAGGCTTCATTAGAGAATACATTCCAGCAATAGATATATATTAGAACATTGAAGAAAGAGAGGAACTTGGTGAAATTATAATCACCAGGGAAGTGGTACTTAAATAAACTGAGGATTGCTAAGTCTCTGGGCCTTGCCAGTCTTCATCTGTGAGGGAGGGGGAAGGCAGCTCCAAAATAAAGACAGGAAGGAAGGGTGGGGCTAGGGAAGGTAGGCGGGATGGTGATAGGTGAGTACAGGTAGACAGTGGTGGGACAGAAGTTGAACAGGTTGTGTCAGGTCAAGGAGGCAGGGATGAGAGGGAGGGTTGGTCATGGGATGATGCCAGGCGTGGGGAGATTTTGAAACTGGTAAAGTACACATTGAGACCATTGGACTGTAGGCTCCCAAGGCAGAATATGAGGTGCTGTTATTCCCGTTTCCAGGTGGCGTCATTGTGACAGTGGAGGCGGCCCAGGATGGACATGTCGCCCAGGAAGTGGGAGGGGGAGTTGAAATGGTTCGCGACCGTAAGGTGTTGTTGTTTGTCATGAATAGAACGCAGGTGCTCTAGAAAGCAGTCTTCATATCAGAGACAGGTTCACCTGCACTTCTGGAAATTTGGTCGATTGCATCTGCTGCTTCCGATGTGGCCTCTGCAACATTGGTGAGACCAAGTGGAGGCTCGGAGACCACTTTGTAGAGCGCATGTGCTCTGTTCGCAACAAACAACAATACCCTCCAGTCGCAAACAATTTCAACGCGTCCTTGACCTGACACAACCTGTCCATCTTCTCTCCCATCTCGCTGACCAATCCCCACCACTGCCTACCTGCATTCACCTATCACCAGCCCATTTGCCTTCCCCAGCCCCACCCCTCCTCCCTCTATTTATTTCTGAGATCCCTTCCCCCTCTCCCATTTCTGAAGAAGGGTCCCAACCCGAGATGTCAACTTTCCTGCTCCTCGGATGCTGCCTGGCCTGCTGTACTCCTCCAGGTCCACACTGTGTTATCTCTGACTCTAGCACATGCAGTTGTTGCTATCGCTAATGAACTAATAGATGCGTTACTGGTCATTTTCCAAAATGTTCTGGAAAAGCTCCATTAGACTGGAAAAGCAGCAAATATAACATTTATCCACGAAGGGGAAGAAATAACAGGAAAACTATAGTCCAGTTATCTCAATGTTTGTCATGGGAAAAGTGTTAGAATCAGTTATAACTGGGCAGTTGGAAAAACTCAAGTAATCAGGAAGAGTCAACATGGTTTTGTGAAAAGGGAATCTTATTTAAACAATTTATTGAGTTCTTTGAAGGTGTAACATGCACTGTGTATAAAAAGAAATCAATTGATGTCCTGTACTTGTATTTCCAAAGACATCTGACAAAGTTTCACATTAAAGGTTATCGTACAAAGGATGGGGTAACATACAGGCATAGACAAAAGATTATCTGGCTGGCAGAAAAATTATATATAAATTAGTCTTTTTCAGATTGACAGAACTGACAAATGGTGTTCTGCAAGCATCTTTACTGGGCCTTCAACTTTATATCAATCATATCTATGACTTAGGTAAAGGAATCAAAGGCATGGTGGTTAATTTTGTAGATAACACAATGATAAGTGGAAAAGTACGTTGTGTAGATGACAGTCTATGTTGGTTTGCATTCTTATTGAGTGAGTGGACAAAAATCTGGTTGAAGAAGAATATTGTGGGGGACAAAGAGAATTGTTCACTTTGGAAGGACGAATTTTTAAAAAAGAACTTTACTTAAATAGAGAATGACTGCAGGAATTCCAAGGTACACAGAAGTCTAAATGCTCCAGAACATGGATCACAACAGGGTAACATTCAGGGGCAGCAGATAATAAGAAGGCTATTGCTACGTCAGACTTTACGATAAGAGGAACTGAATATAAAAGCAAAAAAAAGTTACACATAGTTAAATAGGCATTGCTGATACAAACTACAAATATTGTGTACAGTTTTGGCCTCCTTATTTAAGGAAGGATGTAAATGTATTTAAGGCGACTCAGAGGAGGTTTACTAGATTGATTCCCAGAATAAGCAGGTTGTTTTTGATGAGGAAAAATTGGACAGGGTAGAGCTCAGAAGAGTGAGGAGTGATTTGACTGAGGATCTAATCCAGATCCTGAATAGTCTTGACAAGTCTATGGAAAGGCTGATTACTCTTTTGGGTGAGTTCAGACTAGGAGATACTGTTTCAACATTAGGGACACTCTTTCAGATGAGTGACGAGGGAAAATCTTTTTCTTTCAGAGGGTTACACAACTCTGGAACTCTGCTTCAGAAGGCAGTGGAGGTTGTGATCAATGCACATTTCAGGTGAAGGTAGTCAGCCTACTTCTAATCCTAATTTATACGGTCCTATGTATCTTTTAAAGTTTTATTACATTAAAAGTCACCAAAAACAATACTGACTGCCTTTTTCCTTTTGTAGGCAATTTATTCAGTAAACTAAAGGAAGAGGTGTTGCCCATTTTTACACATCATACCTTCTACCAAACTACAAAGCTTTCAGCAAACAGTCTCAGTATTTACCAACTTTTAATGGGTTCTAGTATCTCCATTTTAGAGTACTAGCTTCAAGCGACAGTCTCCAATCAGTTTTCAGGGAGTTTCTTAAATCTGGCACTGGTAAAGCCTGTTCTGTTGATTCTAATTCATCCTGAGTTTCAAAAAAAAAGTTATGTTTTGAACTGTATTTAAATTTAGGGTAACGATGGGATGAACGTGACCTGTTTTGAAGTCCATTTGACAATAAGCATCAGTGGTTTGGTTGTCAGAAATCAAAGGAATCCTCAGATTGTTTTACTGAGAATCTGCATTTGGAGACAATGGCAGCAGTTTACCATGAATTCACAGAACCTCCCAAAGTCCCAGAAAGGTACTGAAAGTACCAAGTTGTAAAGTTCTAAGTTGAAGTAAACCACTCAAGCTACCCAACTTTGAAAAAATTCTACTTAAGAAAATCACCCTTCTGATGAATACTTTGAAATTACATTAAACAGATTAAATAACCATTTTGTTATCTTGCCTCAGAAGAAAAGTCCATATAAATATTTCTCCTTTGATTTTGATTGCAGAAAATTGCTTTGCACTGCCATCTCAACTAACCTGACGTGAATTTTATTCCACATGACATTTTTGCCATCTGCTCTGTGCCAGAATCTCTCCCAATCTCTCTTCTGCATGCATGTTTATTTGTCAGATTTTTACTCACTCGGAAGATGTTTCCTTGATGGTAATAGGTGCAGTGAGTTAAAATGCTGCAACATGAGGAGCTGCTCCAACTGAGGAACAAAGGAACTTCGGTGCACAAATCCATATGTTCCTGAAGGTGTCCGTACAGGAAGTGGTAAAGGCAGCATATGAAATGCTTGCCTTTATAGCCAGAGCAGAGAACAACTGGAGCGGAGAAATCTTGTTACAACTTTATAAAATATTGGCTAGGCCACAGATGGAATACTGTGTGCAGTTCTGGTCACCACACTATTAGAAGGATGTGAATGCACTGGAGAGGGTGCAGAGGAAATTCTCCAGGATGTTGCCCAGTATGAAAAGTCTCAGTTATGAGGAAAGGCTAGATAGACAGGGTTTGTTTCCCTTGGAGCACAGGAGGCTGAGGGGATATCTGGTTGAATCTGGAGATTATGAGAGTAGATCATGGGAACCTCTTCCCCGTGGCAGACATGTCTAAGACCAGACGGCATAAATTTAAGGTGAGGAGCAAGTGGTTTAGAGGAGATCACAGCAAAACATATTTCACCAAGAGGATGTTCGATATATAGAATGCACTGTCTCAGAATTCTCGTAACATTTAAGAAACATCTGGATGCAAACTTAAAAAGCTGGGGCACAGTAGGAAATGGACTAAGTGCAGGTAAATGAGATTTGTGCAGTTTTCTGTTTGTTGGTTGGCACAGACATCATGGGCCAAAGGACCTTCAACGTTATATTACTCTATCGCTAACATTCAATTTGCTTGTACAGTGCCCTAACAAATTTGGGAGTTATGCATTGTCCAGATATATAAGTTTATACATGACATACTCATACGTTCATGGACAAGGAGGCTGGGCGCATCAATAAATCACCTCTCTGCCACACTTCACTGTTATTCTATTGGCAGTAGTGACTCTCTTATTATTCTGTTGAAATGTCAGAACCACATACCAAATACTGATTGTTTACACAATCTCCACTTCAATCACAACCATTACAAGTAAAATGTTCACATGCAAATACAGCCTTATAACACCATAACTGCAATTGATAGTAAAACTGACAAAACTGAATACAACCTTTTAACTAAGTTTGGTAACAGCTGCCATATGGAGCTGGAGTTATAACATGCAAGTGAACAGAACTTTCAGACAGGTTGCAAGACTTGGTTTCTGTCTTCAAACATCACGCAACAAATCCCAGCTACTGAAAATGAAAGATAAACAACTTCACCGTCAGTGTACAGTTGAAATACTATAGCGTAAATGATAAACAAGAGCAAGTTGATTAAAAGTTCAACCTCATCTCACATAAAAACAACATCTGAATGCTTCAAATTACAATATTGCAATTCAAATCCAGGTATCTATTATCTTCCACCTTCTTGCACATTATTCATCTCAGCATCTTGTTCATCATTAGTATTACAATGAAGTTGTTAGCTACAACTACGCATAGTTCAAGTTTCAGTCTCAGAAGCTGATAGCAATTTATTTGATACCAACATATAATTTTCATTAGGGCACACAGCTGAAGTTGAAGCTGAAACTGGGAGAGGGATAAATTAAAGTGCGCTCATCCTTGCCTCATAATGATAGCTGATCATAAAGAAGCATTAATAATTTAGGCAACTGGGAAATTTGAAGCTTATAAGTCAGGCAGCAGAAGCTAAAATCAAAATAGATGAGAAGGACATTCATAACCGGAGATGGAGAGTCGAGTTTGATTCTTTTTATGTTTTAGACAGCATAAAAGACTGAAGCGGTCTAGGCCCAAAACGTCAGCCTTCCTGCTCCTCTGATGCTGCTGGGCCTGCTGTGTTCATCCAGCTCTACACCTTGTTATCTCAGATTCTCCAGTTCCTACTATCTCTAGCAAAAATATCTTGTGTTTTTGCAAATGGTTCAAGAGACAGTACAGTTATATACCCACACAAACTAGGTAAAGCCTAGGTTTCTGTACTATATTTATATATGCTGATAGAACTGCAACCTTCAGTTCACATGTTTTGAACTAATATATTGTAATGCAAACTTCAGAACTTAACTGGATAATTGGATAAAATTACCTCCAAATTTTGCTTTTGCATTGTTTGAGTCAAAACCATGAGAAAAATTGCTGAATATAACTGTTGCAATATCTGTTAACAAAACTGCACACTAAAATGGCATTTTTATGATTTTGCAACAACGCAGAGAGGAAATCTCATGTACAGCATCAAATATGATGCAGGAACTGTTTCACACGGCTGCAATAAATGCAACATCTTATAAAATGCATAGAGAAAAGTACTGGTGTGTCAAAACCAATTTCCCATAACCCAAGAATGCTCCAGAATATTAACCCAGTAAGCATGTGGAGACTTGCGGATCTGGAATGCACAAAAGAAAATCATAGTAGGCACATCCCTTGGTTTTGAGCCACATTGAGCCTACATTATTTTTCACTATGCACTCGCAACAGGTAGAGCTTGCACTGTAAGCTCAGAAGTTGAAAATATATGGAGAACTCATTTCTTCCGCAAAAAATTTCCAAGTTCAGTAGAAAACAGCAAGCTCATTCTAGTAGGAACAATGTTGTTCATGTTTCATTTACTTAATGCAATTCCAATGAATTACAAGTTATGAAAAAAAGCAATGTGATAATAATAAAAGTAAAATAACTGATGCTGGAAAAACAAAACTAAAAATGCGCTAAAGAAATTCAGCAGGTCGGCAATACCTACAAGAAGAGAAAAACAGAGCTTACATTTCAAACCGAGTGGAACATGACTTATTTGAAACTGGCATTTCAAGTCTGCAGAAGGCATATGACTCAAAACATTAACCCAGTTTCTCTCCACATTTACTGTCACACCTGCTTGGTATTTCCAATACACAACTCATTATTAAGAGCCAATGTTATAAAATTTTCCTTGTCACTTTCTTTATTTGGCTGCATAGAAACAAAGCACAGAATGGCTGGATCAGCTTTCTAAAAGCATTATACCTATAGCTACACATCCCTACAAATTATCCTGCTATAAATAACCAAATTCCCTTTTGAAAGATACTGAAACTATTTCACTATATTTTCAGAGATAAAAGGTACTGCAGATGCTGGAGAATCCGAGACAACAAGCATGGGGCTGGATGAACACAGCAGGTCAAGCAGCATCATAGGAGCAGGAAAACTTGGTCAAGCAGCATCCTGCTCCTATGATGCTGCTTGACCTGCTGTGTT
>JAHRHZ010000013.1:54847051-54894274 GCA_024137785.1 Ginglymostoma cirratum
AAGGGGGAGGGGAAGAGGGTTCTGAAATAAATAGGGAGAGAGGGAGAGGCGGATAGAAGATGGATGAAGGGTCTAGGCCCGAAACGTCAAGTTTTCCTGCTCCTATGATGCTGCTTGGCCTGCTGTGTTCATCCAGCCCCACGCCTTGTTAGCTGTGTATAGTTACCTCACTCCCCACTGTCCCCGTCTGTGATTTCAAAATAGCCACCACTGCATCTGCAGACCAACTTGTGAAGGGGTTTTTCCTTCATGATGACACCTTGGCAGCTCTGGCTTCTTTTTTACTTGTAATTGTCTGAATTGTCTTCAGAGACACACTGCCACTTTTCTACCTTTTTCAGCAGCTCCCATTTTTGAAGGTGGGGCTGCTAAGGCGTCAGTATTTGACACCCTCCGATTGACTTCCAGCCTCACATACCTGCTTGCTAACCTTTATTTGATGCTGAATGCATATACTGACCAATAATTGGCCAACTCATCAAAAAATTGCACTGGGCACTAAGCGCAGACACAGAGTGGATGAGGACTTGAGATGCATCTGATGCTGGTGTCGAACTAAAAAATAAATTTAGTTCCTCAATATGCATTGTTAATTACAAAGGAAGAAACTGTTCATGTGCTAGAGACACTGCAGAAAAAGCATCAAAGCTCATCTCTAATATGTGATAAAAAGACATTGATTCAAATTTTGGACTGAGAGCTGAAAATCCTTCCTCACAAAGTAAGGGCAAAACATGATTCAAATCCAATCAAATGACCTTATCCATTTTCTTGGTTGTGTGAAGAAGAGAAATAGAAATAGGATGTAAGTCAAACAGCATTGTAGTTAGCTAGTACAGCCAGCCAGCCAGCTCACCAATTATGGAGCTAGCACCAGTTTAATTGCCAAAAGTTGTCACCTGTACTGTGAATACAGTGTGGAGCTGGAGGAACACAGCATGCCAGGCAGCATCAGAGGAGCAGGAAAGTTGACGTTTCGGGTTGGGACCTTTCTTCAGAAATGGGGAGCTGGGAAATAAATAGAGAGGAGGGATGGGGATAGGGAAGGTGGGTGGGGTGGTGATAGGTGAATGCAGGTAGGGAGTGGTGGGAATTGGTTAGTGGAATGGGTGGGGCGGATAGGTAGGAGAGAAGATGGACAGGTTGTGTCAGGTCAAGGAGGCGGGGATGAGAGGGAAGGTTGGACAAGGGATGAGGCCAGGGGTGGGGAGATTTTAAAACTGGTGAATTCTATGCTTAGGCCATTGGGCTGTAGTTTCCCAAGGCGGAATATGTGGTGTCGCTCCTCCAGTTTGCGTGTGGTGTCATTGCGGCACTGGAAGAGGCCCAGGACGAACATGTCACCAGGAATGGGAGGAGGGTGTTAAAATGGTTGGCAACAGGAAGGTGTTGTCATTTGTTGCGTACGGAGCGCAGATGCTCTACAAAACAGTCTCTGAGTCTACGTTTGGTCTCACTGACTCAGGAGCAGCAGATACAGTGGACCAAGTTGGTGGACGTACAGGTGAACCCCTGTCTGATATGCCTTTGGGCTTTGAATGGAGGTGAGGCGCTAGGTGTAGGTGCAGGTGTAGTACTTCCTGTGGTTGCAGGGAAAGGCGCCTGGTATGGTGGGGTTAGTGGAATGGATGAGGGAGTCACAGAGTGAGTAGTCCCCATGAAAGACAGATAGGGGTGGGGAGGGAAATATCCGTTAGGTCGTAGGGTTGGATTGTAGGTGGGAGAAGTGGCAGAGAATGATACACTGGATGCAGAGGTTAGTGGCATGATATGTGAGGACAAAAGGGATTCTATCTTTATTTTTGTTGCAGGGGTAAGAAGTTTGAAGGTAGAAGTGCGGGAAATGCAAGAGATGGGTCAATTTGTTTTGAGTTCTTAGATCATAGAATCCCTACAGTGTGGAAACAGGCCCTTCGGCCCAACAAGTCCACACCGACCCTCACAGCATCCCACCCAGACCCATCCCCATATAACCCACCTGATCTACACATCCCTGAACACTATAGGTAATTTAGCTTGGCCAATCTACCTAGCCTGCACATTTTTGGACTGTGGGAGGAAACTGGAGCACCCAGAGAAAACCCACGCAGGGGAGAACGTGCAAACTCCACATGGATAGTCTCCCGAGAGTGGAATCAAACCCAGGTCCCTGGTCTGTGAGACAGCAGTGCTAACCACTGAGCCACCGTGCCACCCTGCGTTGTTTTGCAACTGTAAGGTGAAAGTTAATGCTGACGTCTATTGGCTCCAGGTCAATCTATCACATTGCAGGTTTACTCTGTAACTTGTGCGAGTGATAACTAGTTGATGTTCTTTTCACCTTGCTCTAATCAAGATTGTAATATTGTAACCTTGAGCAGTTCAATGTAAATTTCATCATACACAGATGTGGTGCGATGATCACTTTTATGTGGAATGCCTTTCTGTAAACTAACATAAGTGTAATTGAGAGAAAGAACCATTGGAAATCTGGCTGTTCATTACAGCCTTACTTTTTTTGTGTATGAACTTTGAACCTCCTCATGAACTTGTTAATGTTGAGGCTACAGGTGGTATATCATCATTTTTTTAATATACTGATGAATCACATTTCTTTCCACTTGAAACCCTTGCATTGACATTGAAATGTAAATTAAATGACTTATGGAAATCTGTTTCTTAATGTATGGGTCATTAACATTTCAGTGTTAAAAACTTTAATTGTACTTGCTGCAGTTCTGTGTAGGATAGGTAGTAGGATAAGTAGCTGCCAAGAACAAAGTAAATGAGTTTTCAGCATTTTACAAGCACCCTAAATATCCTAGTTTCTGTCTGTTGATTGCGTTGTTTGACACTTACACCAGGCATTTTCCCCATGTTTTACATTGGCAGAGTTCCCTCCATGGTATACATAGCACCTTTTAGCTACTTCTTGTAATAGCCCAAAAATACCCGTCAGTGACCTGCAGTCGTGGTTAGTTGGCCTTAACCTTGTGTATTTAAATTCCATTGCATTTTCCATGACAAATTAACTTAGATGTGAGATTTCCTTTTGTAGCTAGATCCTCTTTCTAGCCACTCGTCAGGTAAAGAAGCGTACCCTGACTTGATGATTTCAATTTCGACTATGTTTGCTGAGAGAAATGCAGCCGTTTTTTTGTCAACGTTCGTCCCGAACAACTCTGTGATGCAGGACTTTGCTCTGATATGCAAAGTGGACTCATGGTCATGGCAGAGTTGAGTTTAGGCTGGTGCGGCATTGATGATGTCCATTTAGAACTCATAGTAATGAGGGCTTTGGTGGAGGTGATTTAATGCTGAAGATTGGTGACTTTTGTTCCAGTGGTGGTGGCATGGCGAAAGGGACTTGTGCCTGGTCACGAGGCCCATGGTCTACCATGGAGCACTTAACAAGAAGGACTGTAAAGTTGAACACTTATTCTTTATTTCTTCATTTTTCTGCTTTTATATTCTATGTTTTGGTTTATTTTTCTGTGTTTTAAGATGGTGACAGAGAGTGGCAACACTATACAATCATTTTTCACTGTATTTTGTAACAAAATACACATGACAATAAGTAAATCAAATCAAATCAACTAACCCCCAGATCACCCAACATCCCTCCAACCCATCTCAACTATTGCCTCACCCGCTCAGGGTTGAACCCTGTTATATATCCCACATGACTACCAAGCTGCACACCCTCAACTGCTCGACAATTTGTCCCCACCCAACTTGACTAAAACTCCACTCAACTAACTTCCCATTCAACTATCCTGCAACCACCCAACCAGTTCTCCAACTCAACCTGACTATCCCGCTGTCACTGACCAATCTTTGACCACCAACTACTCCCAACCCAATTAAACCCTAGCCACTTCACCTACTCATCCACCAACCCACATCCCCTACACTGACATTCACCCAATCTCACATTCACCTACTCGTTCATATACTAACTCGGTCACTCTCATCTTAAAAAAAAGTACCTGAATTTCTAGCTACTGTTGTAAAAAGAAACAGAACCTGGCAAGAGTGTAGTGTGGAAGACCAGGACAAGAAGGAGTGTTGCCACAAAAGTGGCCATTGTCATTGGAGCCCCTTTCGTAATTTTGTTAGAAGGGAACTTCTCTGAGGCCATAGAGTAGCTGCAAGGTTCAACAGGTAGTCGCCACGTGTGACAGACAGCCAATCCACTACTGGTAAAATGTCAGCATTGGCATGCAAGATGGTCTTAATTGACCACTAAATTGATATTATTGGCTTTTTGCCCACGTTCCTTGCAGCAGGCAAAATATGGTGCTGGACAGCAGCGGGTATGTCAATCCCCTCACACTGCCCTTCTGACTTTTTAGCCACCCATGCCTCCAATAACAGTCCTCTGTTATTGCTTCCCTAAGGCTTTTCATTAAGAAGGAAAGAACAAAGTCACACCAATGAGACTTCATGAGTAAAGACATAAGGGACTTTTGAGGGAGGGAACCACCAACTACATAAACTGCATGGAGTGCAGGAGAAGACAATACAAAGAGGTTAGGACTGAAGACAAAAATGTGGGAAGACAAAAAGGAATTATGAAATTAAATTATCAATGGTAAAAGAGTTAAATATTTCATAAGCCTATCAGTGAGAAAAGGAAAACCTCTGCGAATGAGATCCCTAAGGAATATACAGGATAATACCACAGCTTACGGTAGATGGTACAAATATCAAATAATGATTTTGCTTCAGTTATTTAGCAGAGAGATAGAACAACTGGATATACCACTAAACAATGAGATGAGCAGTGAGATAATTGCATTTGAAATAAATTGATGAATAGAATAAATCAAACAAGCATAACAAAGACAAAGTTGCTAGTCCAGGTGGTTGCATCCACATAATTTTAAAGAATCCAAGAAATAAATACAGTAGCTACCTGAAAACCAATGGTGTCTGAAAATTGGGCATTTTCCTCAATTGAATAAAGTTTACAATAAAATTTACCTGGGCAATTTGGTTTGGCACTGCATTGTCATGGTATGGCTCTATGAAAGATTTTTACAGAGCGGATAGTGAGAATATTTTCTCTAATAGGGAAGAGTAAAATCTAATCTAAGAAATTCATCAGGAAATCTGAAGAATATTCTTTACTCCAAACTGTGATAACATTGTGAAATGTCGTAACAGAGAGTAAATGTGGTGAATATATAATAGGGGGAAACTAGATGGACATGTGAGGAAAAGGGGAATAGACAGTTATGAAGATTGGTTTGGATTAGAAAAATGTGACTTTGCTCAAGTGAAGCATTAATAATTGAACGAACTGGTTCGGCCAAATGGTCTGTTTCTGCGTCTTATGTATCCAATGGAATCCTTGGTTTGTAATCTATTTCTTGCCCTTAAAACCTACCTGGGACTCAGTGGCTATCAGTCTCACTTCTAAATCAGAAGATTTCAGATTCAAATCCTATTCCAGAGATTTAACAGCAAAATGTAAGCTCATTTTGATTTTTAACTTATTTTTAAGTTTAAAATGAATACATATTTCACAAGTTGCTTTGCACACTCTTAAGTGCATACAGTAATAAGTATTAGAATGTGTTTTCAAGATATGTGAAAGGCATTCTCTGGAAATGGAGTTGATGCTTAATTCCCATAAAGAGGAGCCAGATACAAATCTGGTCCACAATGTGCTTTGAGACGGGAGACAAATGCATCAAGTAAAATGATCAAGTTTTCAATGAAGACAACTATTTTCTGCTAATAAAAGCAAAATACAGTCAATGCTGGAATTCTAAAACAAACACAGAAAATATTGGAAAAAACTCAGCAGCATTTGTGGAGAGAGAAACAGTATTAATGTTTTGAATCTGATATGACTTCTTCATATCAGAACAGAAAATGTTTATTCTGTTTGTCTCTTGCTGCTAAACCAGTTGAGATTGCCTTGCATTTTCTGTGTTTATCTTTTTGCTGTTTCAGGGAGTAGTATGTTCCCTATTGAGAATGATAAATAATGGTTAAATAGTAAAGGTCTTAGAATATTCCAATTTTCTAGATTATCATTGGGGATAAGAAAGTTGTAGAAATTTGCCTCTGAAGATTAAATATCTGGAATAGAATCCACAACAGAATAAAAATATATATAATCTATCAAAGTATCATAGCAAAATAGGAGGTTCTGAAGAAGAGCAATATTAAAGTGTTAACTCTTTCTTTCCACAGATGTTGCCAGACGTGCAAAATTTCTTCAGCACTTTCTGTTCTTAATTATGGCCAAATAACCTTTTCATTATTCCAAGCTCTCTTGCGTTCTAAGAAACTCCAATCAGACTGTAATACCAAGAAATTTTACTTATCTCAGATTGCAGGCCTTACAAATATCATTATGCCTGAGCAACTTTTCATTTCTGTGAAATGCTGCAACCAGAAAAATAACGACAACACTGAAGGCAGACGCATTAGTGCTGAACAGAGTTTTGGGAACAGTTTTGATCTATTGCAAGGCTGAGGGGATGACAATGTCAATCATGCTATCGTGGTGTCAGTTGGAGACAAAAAGCATGTCAAAATTGGAGGCTAATGTTCTAACTACTCACCTATATCCTCTTTTTATCCTACAATTCACATGGGCCTTAGGCTAAACTAGATTGAATAATTTCTAAAGTTGACTTCAGAGTAAATAAAATTGGCGATTTGTGGCCATTCCTGGTTTTACAATATAATACTGAGGACAAAGGCAGAGCAGTATTGTGGAAATGTATTTGGTATTTTGTCAGTGGATAATTCCCGTCATTCATTATCATGACGTAAGGAATCTAATAACAGCATCAAATGCAGCAGCACCAAGTGGAAAATAAAATTTTCTGCATTTCCATAATTACCAATATATATTAAAGCTGTTTCCTTTAACTCTGAGAAAACAATCATTTTAACTTTCAGTAATAGATCACATGTATGTCAATTTAGTAACTGCAATTTGAAAGAAAGATTAATTATTTCTTTGTGAATGCTAAGTCTCATAAGTGATCATACGGATTTGAAGTGCAGTCAAAACCTTGTCTATTCTCTTTGTTCGTCTCAGTGATGATGTGGTGCTGTGTTTGGTTTGCACGTCAATACATGTTAATGACTTGGATGATGGAAGTGAATGGACTATCATTAAGTTTGTGGATGACACAAAAATAGATGGAAAGGCAAGTAGTGAGGATGACACAAAGAGAGCATAAACCATCTTGCTGTCATGGTAACATTTCTGCCCTGGGCCTGCTGCAGTGTTCCGACGAAGCACAACAGAAACTCAAGGAGCAACACCTCATTTCATGCATAGGCCCTTTACAGTCTCAAGGTCTCAATAGAGATTTCAGTAACTTCAGAAAATAACCATACTATATCTGTTCTCCATTTTCTTACATTTTCTACCACCCACCCCCCAATACCCCCTCAGCCTTGTCTTGTCTGTGGGCATACCTGGGGAAGATATGCAGTGAGTTAAACACTGAACAAAAAAACTAAAGAACTGCAGATGTTGGAAATCAGAAACAAAAACAGAAATTGCTGGAAAATCTCAGCAGGTCTGGCGACATTTGTGGAGAGAAAGTAGAATTGACATTTCGGGTTCAGTGACCCTCCTTCTGCACTTCTGATTTTGTTCTTGTCTTGCTTGCCTCTCATTTACTTTGCTCTTAGTTTGGAGTACCCATTCTCTCCCTTTCACACCTTGATTTATACCCAGTTTACGTCTCTCTTTCTCTGTCATTAACAATCTCTTTGTCTTTTGCACTGGGCCTTTGCGTCTGTCAGAAGTATAAAAAAAGTTGTGAAGAAGAGTAATACCAGACTCAAGATATTAACTCTGTTTTTCTTTCTTAGATTCTCCTCCGTAATTAGATGGTATTAATTAATGATCACATAGTAGGAGATACTCTAGGGATCAGTGATCATTTCCAAGGGTAGGGGCATCCAAAACTGGAGGTATAAAGTTTAAAGTGAGAGGGGAAAGATTTAAAAGGGACCTGAGTGGCAACTTTTTCCACACAGAGGGTGATGCGTGTATGGAATGATCTGCCAGAGGAAGTGGTAGAGGCGGTACAATTACAACATTTAAAAAGATATTTGGACCGGTACATAAAAGAAAGGTTTAGAGATATACGGGCCAAATGCAGGCAAATTGGACTAGTTCAGTTTGGGATACCTGGTCAGCATGGACAAGATGGACGAAAGGGTCTGTTTCCGTGCTGTATGGCTCTAAATTCAGTTTTAGGACAAGAAATTTGAGTCCTACACTAGTGTTCTTGTGTTAAACAGAGGTAATTACATAGGCACGAAGATAGATTTGGCCCTAGTGACTGGGCAGAAAGACTAAAAAGGCAGGATAGTTGATGAACAGCACCAGATACTTAAGGAGCTCTTGAATTCCTCCCAATGAAAATATATTCCAGAGAGAAAGAAAAATTATAGAGGAGATAAAGTATCCATGGCTAAGTAAAAAAGTTAAAGTAACATAAAGGCAAAGACTAAGGCATACCATATTGCAAAGGTCAGTGGCAGATTGGAAGCTTAGGAAACTTTTAAAAACCAACAAAGGGTTACAAAAAAAATGCAACAAAAGTACAAAGGTTAGTTATGAAATAAAACTAGCACAAGATCCAAAAAAAAGCAAAATCTTCTATGAGCACATAAAAGGTAGAACAGCAGTTAAAGTGAATGCTGGTCTCTTAAGAGGACGAGACTGGACAGTTAATAATGGGAAACACAAATGTTAAAGACACTAAATCAATATTTTGCCTCAGTTTTAGAGGATATTGAAACCATCCTAATAGTAACAGATATTGCAAAGGTTAGAGAAGAGGAGGAACTTAAAACAGTCGCCACTGCTAAAGAAAAAGTATTGAGCAAACTATTGGAATTAAAGGCAGAAAAGTTCCCAGGGCCTGATGGCCTACATCCTACTTTCTTAAAAGTGGTGGCAGTAGAGATAGTGGCTGCAACAGTTATAATATTCCAAAATTTGCTGGGTTTGGGAAAGGTTCCAGCAGATGGAAAAATACTGATGTAAAACCCTTATTTAAAAATGAAGGAGGCAGAAAGTAGGAAACTATAGATCAGTTAGTTCATTTGACATTGGGAAATTTTTGAATCCATTATTAAGGAAGTAGTAATGGGACATTGAGGGAGCCAAAACACAATCCATCAGAGTCAGCATGGTTTTATGAAGGGTAATGAAAGGTAAATCATGTTTGAGTTCTTCAAAGATATATCAAGCAAAGTGGATAATGATGCTCCTGTAGATGTAGTATGTCAGAACTTCCAGCAGGCGTATGAGGTGCTATATAAAAGGTTAAAACAGAAGGTAAGATCACACAGGGTTAGGGGTAACATGGAGGCCTGAACTGATTAATCAACTGATTAATCAACAGAAAACAGAATAAATGGGTCTCTTTTTGGTTAATAAGCTGTAACTAGTGGGGTGCCACAGGGTTCAGTCCTTGGGCCCCAATTATTCTGTCTTGGATGCAGAGATAGAATCCACTCTCTCTAAATTTATAGTGATCACTAAAACAAGTGGAAAAGTAAATTGCAAGGAAGAAATAAGAAATTTCCAAATGGATATGGATAAGTTAGGTGAATGGACCAAAATTTGGCAGGTGGAGTTTATCATATGAGGTTATTCATTTTTCTCAGAAGAATAAAAAGGCAATTTATCATCTAAATGGAGAGAGACTTCAAAATGTATCAGTGCAGAAGGATCTGGGTGTCATCATGCATGAATCATAGAAAGCAGGTGGAGCACATAATAAGGAGGGCAAATGGAATTTTGGAATTTATTGCTAAGGAATGGAATATAAGAGTAGGGAAGTGCTGTTGCAGCTGTACAAAGCATTGATGAGATCACATTGGAGTACTGCGTACAGTTTTCATTGCCTCAATTGAGGAAAGATGTAATTGCATTGGGGGTGGTTCTGCGAAGGTTCACTGGATTAATTCAAGGTGAAAGGCTTGGTTTATGAGGAGAGGTTTAGAATTTAGAAGGATGAGAAGAGATCTAATTGAGGTATATAAGATACTAAAGGGGAGTGACAAGGTAGATATACAGAGCATATTTCCCTTTGTGGGATAATCTAGAATATGAGGTCATAGGTTTAGGCTAATGGGTGGCAGATTTAAAGCAGAAATGAGGAGGAATTACTTCTGCCAAAGGTGGTGGATGCTGGGACATTGTGTAAATTTAAAGAAGTAGAGAGATTTTTAAAAAAATTAGTAATGCATTAAAGAGTCATGGGAAGTGGGTAGGAAAGTGGAGTTAAGGCCAAGATGAGATGGAGCAGCAGTCTCAAGGGGCTGAATTGCCTCCTCCCACTTCTAGTTCTAATGTTATGCTTTCTCCACAGATCTGCTAGACCTGTCAGACTTGCTGAGTTCCTTCAGCATTCTTTGTTTGTTTCAGATTTCCAATATTCTTGGTATCTTGTGTTCATAATAGAACATAGAATATAGAACATAGAATATTACAGCGCAGTACAGGCCCTTCGGCCCTCGATGTTGCGCCGACCTGCGAAACCAATCTGAAGCCCATCTAACCTACACTATTCCATTATCATCCAAATGTTTATCCAACGACCATTTAAATGCCCTTAAAGAGTCTACTACTGCTGCAAGCAAGGCATTCCATGCCCTTACTACTCTCTGAGTAAAGAATCTACCTCTGACATCTGTCCTATATCTATCACCCCTCAATTTAAAGCTATGTCCCCACGTGCTAGCTATCACCATCTGAGGAAAAAGGCTCTCACTGTCCACCCTATCTAATCCTCTGATCACCTTGTAATATTTATAATATTATAATAATAATATTTATAAAGATTGATGTTTTAATACGTCTTTATTAATCAACCCAAGATAAAATGCAAACACATCTTTTGGTGAGTGTACTTCAACCAGTGCAGCAATTTTGGTTCAATGTCCAATTCTGAAAGTTCAGATATGCATAAAACAATGAAGCAGCACTTCAGAAGTAATTTGTTAGCTGTGGAGGTGTCTGGGACATTCAAATTATCATTGTTAACATTGTGGGTCCAGTGACCTTTCCTCAGAACTGATTAATTCTGATTTCTTTTCACAGATGCTGCCAGACCTGCTGAGCTTTTCCACCAACTTCTGCTTTTGTTTCTGATTTACAGCATCCACAATTCCTTTGGTTTCTATTCAAAGTATCTTTGTCCATCTTCTGGCAAGTAGTTGGGTTCAACCACAGTGTTAGGATTATCAGATCAACTGTGATCTCATTTAATGAAAGGGCAGATTCTATGGACTGAATAGCCTACTTCCCCTCTTACTAGTTATGGTCTTAATAGTTGTGACGATGCAAACAAGAAGATGCAATATTATAAAATAAAGAGGAATGATTTAATGTGTAATCTCGTATTACAGCTCTAAATGGGATTTTCCCCCGTTCACCTTAACAGGATTGCCATTGGCCGTTCGTTCTCCATTGTTGTATGTAAATCGTGATGGGAATGGCAGGCCTTATTGGTTGCAAAGTTTCTTGTTTTGCCTCACTTCCTATGGCCAACATAAGAAAAATGTTGATAGGTTCCAGGAGATCACATTAACAGTCCTGTGCTCTTCAATGGAGGCAAAACCTTTAAAGTGGCCTCCTATTCTTCCAATCTGGTTCAACTCAGGAGATTGCAGAGTTCTTTCCTGTTAATGTAGGTGTGTGGGGTCTGTAGCAGTTTTATTTTTAGCATTTCCTCTGCCTCCCAAGATCAGGCCAAGAAACTGATCATTCATCTGGCTCAGGAAATTCCTGGCTTTATGAGATCGCTTTCAAAATTCTTTGAATATAAGACATACAATTTATATAATTAAAACAACGAACAAGAAATCTGTTTTTGATGGAATGCTAATCCTCCAGCTGTGTTCTTATGTTAAATTGACTCCATATATCCTGCAGTACGACAGTGATTGAATTTCAGGGAGTGCAACATTGCCTGTAAGACACTCTGAGATACCTGAGGTCATGAGATTTGCTAGCTCAATGCACTTTTACTTCTCAGTCAGCCTAGGTGATAGAATAAGATGATATAATGCTTGAAGAGTGAAGAAACCCACAGAATATCATGAATGTGATGCAGTGACATTTTGGCAAGATCAGTAAGAAAATTGATACCCAGGTGTGCCTCCTCAGGACATACCACTATAAGCCAAAAAATTACTTTGGAAGTGCAATCACCTTTTCTCCTTGACATGCTGACACAATTATTTGGAAACATTTAAACAAAATGAAACAACTATCTTATAGCAAGGAAAACAAGATAAGAATCAAGTATGTTGCTACCTCAAAACTATTTTAATCAAAATCGTGGAGACTGCAAATTATGATGAGAAGCCCCTGGAATGTTATTGAAGTTCAGGGATGAATATTCTTTTGCATTAAATTAAAATTTGGTTTTCAATTATTATTCTCCCAAAATGCACATTATACAGTTTGCATGGCCATATTAGAGAACAATGACATGCCTGCCTAATAACTCTGTGTGTCTGTGTGTGTGTGTGTGTGTGTGTGTGTGTGTGTGTGTGTGTGTGTAGGAAATCAAATAATATCAATGCACAACTGTTGAGTGTGTAGAGTTATACTGACAGAAAAAATATTTTTGTAGCATGACTCCTTGTAACACTGTCTCCATTTATTACTTAATATAAAAGTTATGTGCATAATAATAAAAATCCTACCTGCAGTGATCTGATGTTTTAACAATTAACAACATAATTTAACAAAACAAAAAGCAGTCCAGAGAAATCAGATAGAAATGTCTATTCAACTGCTTGGTAGTTATCTCATCCCCTAAAATCAGGATATATAGTATCTTTTGTTATTATTATTAATATGCGGTGAAAAGGAATAAAACAGGCAATCCTATTACTCAGAAATTAAAAATCTAGGCCTACATATTAATTCTGAATGGTAATCTATCAAACCAATAATTTTATTTGCAGAAGACAGAGGAAGTGCAATTATTGTTAGCTTGGTGGAGCCTGCTCACAGAAAATTCTTATCTCATCCGCCAGGCCCAGACAGTGCAGGATGCGATTCTTTTCAGAGAGCTCAGTGGGTGTTTGCCCAGCTGATTTCTGGGCAAACAAATTGAGGTCTTGCATGAATAGTCCAACATGGGTATTAGGTGCTTCTGGAAGATGATCCAAAGTATCTGATTTGAACTGGAAATTTATTTGTTTTTTGCGTTTCAACTCTGGTCCTCTTTCCTCAGTCCATATTAAGGGTCTAAAATAGAATCAATAAAACGCAGGTACTTAACCATACATTGTAAATGCATCACACATCTCCTTGATATAACAGCTCAACTGTTAATGCTGCTATGACTTGGTGTCTTGGCATCAAGTGTCATTCACTCACACTGATTTTTATCCTTCCTTACTTTAAACTTGTTTCTTGGAAATAGATAAATCAACAAATTCTATCATGATTGAGCAAGGATGGAAACTGAAAGGGTATATAAATCTTTGGAAGAACAAATAAAACAGAAAGAGAGGTGGGGTTGCATTTTTAGCAAAAGATGAAATCAGTACAATAGTGAGAAAGAATATTGGCGAGGAAATCTAGATGTGGAATCAGTTTGAATGGAAGTAAAGCAACAAGAGGCAGAAAACATTAGTGGGAGTTGCCTATAGTACAGGAGATGGAAAGTTTTACTGTAGCTGTACAGGGCCTCGTTGAGGCCACATCTGGAGTATTGCATGCAATTTTGGTCTCCCTGCCCAAGAAGAGAAATACTTGCCACAGAGGAAGTGAATTGAAGGTTTACCAAATTGTTTCTTGGGGTGGGATGAGAAAAATAGAACTTCATTGAATGTATAAAACCATAAGCAGGAACTCAGGTAGGCTGTTCAGCCCCTTGAGCCAGCTCTGTCATTCAACAGGATCATGGCTGATGAGTGAATATTGACACTAGCCGTGAATTTGAGAGTCTGCCAGATACTGCTCACAAATTGTCTAAAGTACTTTGGCAAAAATAAAACATTTATGTCTCAACAACAACCCATTGCAAGATTTTTGTAGTTTTTCTAAAATGTTTATTATATTGATTCTCACTATAGATTATACTGAACATGTTGGCATACAGTCAGCAATACAGTGAAATTTAAAGGTCTGATTTTTGCAAGGTCAGGAAGACTCCTCAGTCCTTATAAAATGGTGGGCAGAACAGATCCAATATTTACTGGGAGAGGAAATGGATGGGGTTTGACTCCCACAAGAAGGAAATCCAATTCAGACAGGCCTTTTAAAATCGATGCTGAGTTCAAATAGATCCCATTTTTGCTATATATTTCACAAAGTCAATAGACTCCTCAGTCCTTTCAAAATGGTGGACAGCCATCCAGACAAGACAGCTCACCGACTCCCGACAATTTGTAGAACTGAAGGCTGATATGAAACTAGTGTATCACTAACCTGCTATTTTTAGTAAGGAAATGTGTTGTCATCTTCCAGTAATGCTGCTTTTGTTGTTCTTCCAATGTAGCAGATTTCAAAGTGAGCTCCCCAAAGAGATCCACAAGCCAGGATAGACGGGCTATTCCACTAAAGGCAGGGAATCCGGTGCGTTGTCGATCTAGAGGCCCACCTGGAGAATGATAGGTTATGTGTACAAGCTTTGCTGTAGCAAATTAATATAAACAAGTTAAATCCTAAGGTCTGACTTGTCATGATAAACCTTCTCCTTGTGAAAATAACAATTTTCTCGAAAGTTATCTTGCATTATTATCAAATTAAATTACCTACAATCTGCAAAGTTGAACCTGCTGACAACTATCTAGTAGTTTGTGTTATGCTGAGAAGGTATCAATAATGTAAATGTTTGTGAAATGGCAAGCTTTCCTACAAAATAACACCGGATGACATGCCTGCTAAACAACAGAAGCAGCATACTTCAGACAGATAGGAGCAATATGACAGCCAACAGATCAGATCAAAGCTCTACAGTCCTGCCACATCCAGTCGTGAATGATGGTGAGGGTTAGATAAACAACTAAAATAAGGAGGAAGTTTCCTTCTTCAGTGGTCGTTGAGGTTAGCCTCTGAGTGCAGAAGACAAGGTGGAGCATTTGTAACCATCCAATCACCAACCAATCCAGTTGGATTGCAACCATCTTCAGCTGTAAGTGCCAAGTAGATGATCCAACTCAGTATCCTGAGGTAGGAGCAAATTACTGTAGGTGCTGGAATCTGCACTGAAAACAACAAATGCTGGAGATCACAGTGGGTCAGACAGCATTGAAACATTAGCTTGCTCTCTCTCCATGGATGCTGTCTGACCCCCTGTGATCTCCAGCATATGTTGTTTTCAGTTCAGTCTCCTGAGGTCTCTAACCTCATGGATGGTGGTCTTCAGTCTATTCAATTCACTCTGTGTGATAACAAGACATAGCTTAGTGCACAGGTTACACTCAAGGCTGTGGGCCCAAAACAACATTTTAGTTGTAGTGCTGAAGTTGTATGCTCTGGAACTAGCCACATCCATGGCTAAGTTGTTCTAGTAAAGCTATAACATTAGCATCTACGAGACAATGTTGAACATTATGCAAGTTTGGCTGTCCACAAAAAGCAGGCCAAAAATAATCCAGCTAATTACCATCCTAGGTATCAAATGGTACTTCCTCAGCAATAAATTAGTAAAATATAAGCAAGCAGGTGCAACAGACAGTGAGGAAAGTAAATGATGTGTTGGCTTTCACAGTGACAGGATTACAGGAGCAGGGATGTCTTGCTGCAATTGTACAGGGAAGCATTAAATTCTGCCCCTCACCTCTAAAAACTGCTATATCAGCAAATAGATAATAATCAAGGACAACTGAGGAGTTGGCACTTTGTTCATTTATCCTGTATTTCCGTCTCAGGTGTTTTATTATTATGACTACCTGTAAAATGCAGGGAACCCTCTATCAGCTCTTTTCTATTCACTTGCTGTTTCAGCTGCTTGTATGGTTCTGCCAGTAACTCTATGTGCTCCACATGTAGAATTTTCCCTGCATTTAGGAAAAAAACACATATAAATAAAATACATTATAATTACCATATAATCAACATGTATATGTTAATAAATATCAATTAAAATAATGCAGTTATACTAACAGAACAGGATAGTTTTTAAATCAAAAAAATGAAAACATGAAAAATTATGTTTATTTTATATTTACTATGACAGTTCAATACATTGCACTTTCCAGAGGGTTTAATGATTCTGTTATGATAATTTAGTATTATATAATTATATCAAAGAGTGTCCTGGTTTTCCACAGGATTGGTAACAGGCAGGTGTCAGATTCTAATTATGCTTTAGGGAAGCTTTCTATCGTTTCCTGTGTCCATTTTTGTCCCCATATTGGAATTAATCTAAATGTCGGCACTTTAAGCATATCTGTGCGCTTGTCATAATATTTGGTATTTTTCTAAATAGTAAATGAAGGACTGACAAATTATATTTACAGTCGAGGACTACAGGGACATTATTATATAAAAATATTCTTCATAAAAGCTGCAAATTTTGGTTATTGTATTGTATCTTATAACATTCAAAAACTAGTAGAAGGTTAATTCCGTAGGTGTTGCAAAGCACTAACTTGAATTCTGCAAAGGATAATCAAATACTCCGACTTTTTAAAACAGAATTAAATCTACTTTTGAATACTGTCATTGTCATGGTCATCTGTGTTCAGCATTTCAAAGGAGATCTAATAATTATAGGTGTTGCATGTGGATACCTGTGGGAACTTGAGATATAACATGGTCAACATCTCAATGATAAATTTGAAAACAGACCAAACATTTGGCTCTGTTAGGAGAACCTCGATTCTAGAATTCTAGATTAATGTTCCCAGAAGGTTTCAGTCTAGTTGAGCAACTGGAGAAATCCAAGAAGCAACATTTAAATTGTGACATGATCAAATGAAAATAAGAAATCATATTCAGTTTAATTTTAATACAGTTTTTCCCGTTGGGTCTTAAGTTTAATAAAACTACATTAATCAAATTAACAATAAAGTACACAAGGATAATGCCCCAGTAGGACACATTTAACTGCACTGCAGACAATTTCACTTGTTCAGGTGTCATTTGTCAGTATTCACCAATTTAACTATTGAATAATCAGGTAGAGTTCATCAGTCATCGCCAACACAAAATAAACCTTTAGTTTGTATGAATAACAATGGTATTCTAGAAATTCACATTCACACTCAGACCTAGTGTGTACTACCATTAGGGACTTGAAAGTGGCATTAAATTTTGCAAAATAAACTTCATTTTATATTGAAACTAATTAAAAGGATCCTTCAAAAAGTGCAATAAAAACAGAAAAAGTATTTGTTCCCTGACCCACTGTTTCAATGGTACCAAAACAAACATTATATGTGATCAGGATTTGAAAGTTTTTAGAGATCAAATTTTTAAAGATCCATATGTCCATTATTGACCCAGATTCAGATCCCTTGCTATAAGTACTTAATTATCGGAGCTGACACAGTTTCAGCACTTTATACAGTCATTATCATAAACAATTTTGTTTTACTGCAACAATTTCATCCAATTACCTTTGATCTCAGCAAGATCCCATAGTTTTTGGGCAGCAGCCAGTGACAGTGCCAATGGGTATTCCACACAGACATGTTTCCCTGCCTCCAGAAACAGCCTTTTGAATCATTAAAACATAGAACACACAAAAACAAAATCCACGATTAGTAATCCAAATCTAGCCCAGAAAATGTACTTTTTTAATAAAGCGAATTATTACATTCTCTCCACTTCCTCTTTTTCTATTTTATCAAGGCTATTCAACATGGAGCCAACACTGGAAGGAGGGCTTTTGTAATGCAAAAAAATGATAAGAACAGGGAGAATGCAGCAGAAGCTAAGAGTCTTTTGCAATTTTGGATGCCATCTTGTTGTGCTGGAAAGGCTTGCGTGTTGCATTGATTCTGAGAGTAATACCATCAGATATGGTATGTGATATCAATGACTGCAACGGTGGATGAAGGCTGAAATTGCAGGGAGCTCCCCAGTCATCGATGTTTTCTTGCCACTGGAACTGGATTTACATTCTGTCAGGGACCATGTGCCTGTTGATATGTGATAGCGTTCCTATGTGAAAAGACATCCTACACAAAATGTCCATCAAGAGGAATTACACTGCACCCCCCCACCCCTATCCCCAACACACCCACCCACCCACACACACATACACACACCCACCCTGTACTGATTGGTGAGAGGTGACAGGGACATGAATGAGAGATCTGGAAGTCCCTAGCAGCTTTCTTCATGACTGAACAGCCCTCAGATTGAGAAAATGCCTCAACTCCCATCAAAGATGAACTTGGACTCCCACCTCGTGTGACAGAAGTCGAAACCTCCATGAGATACACGAAGAATGGAGAAACTGCATGAGTACACAGGATTACAGCAGAAATTTTCAAACTTAGAGGAGCAGAATTTATGTGTCATCTCCATCAACTGTTCCTGAAAATCTGGGACAAAGAGGAAATTGTTGCCGATCTCAGGGATGCTGCCATCACAACATAGGAGGCAATGTAGACTGTAGGAACTGCCGAGGAATCTTCCTACTCTCCATCACTGGGCATATTACCAGCCAAATCCTTGCCAGGGCACCTTCTCCCAGTCTCTGAGGAAATTCTTCCTGAAAGCCTGTGTGGCTTTTGACCAAACTGTGGAACTGTGGACATAATTTTCACTGCTCGGCAACTCCAAGAGAAATGCCAGTACAACACTTATCACTCTCCGTGACCTTTACTGACCAGAACAAACGTTTTGACTCAGTTAATCAGAAGATGCTATGGAAGACCCTGTCAAAGGCTGACTGTCCAGTGAAATTCACTAACATTCTCTATCTCCTCTACAACAAGATGTTGATAGTAGTCCTCCTGACAGTAATATGACAGAATACTATGAGGTCAAGACAAGGGTCAAGCAGGGATGGATCATCACCCCCACCCTTTTTTCCATCTTCATTGCCACCATCCTTCATCTTGTCGAGAACAAGCTTCCCAGTGGTTTGGACATTGCCTACAGGATGGACAGAAAACATTTCAACTTCAACTGTTTGAAATCATTGTAGCAAATCAAAGTGACCTCACTTGTGGAACTTCAGTATGCAGATAACAATGTTATATTTGCTTTCTCAGAAGAGAATCTTCAAGCCTTGCTTAAAGCCTTCATGGAAGCATCATGGAGAATTAACCTCAGCCTCAATCTCAAGAAGACTCAAATTCTTTGCCAACTTGTCCCAGGTCAAATTCTGGTCCATCTTTCCATTAAGATCAATGGAAAAATCCTCCCAAATGTGGCACATTTCCCTTATCTAGGAAGCAACTTCTCATCGAAGGCTGACGTCAATGTGGAGATTCAACAGCACATCAAATCTGTGAGTACCACCTTTGGATGCCTCAGGATGACAGTCCTGGATGACTGTGACTGATACCAAAATCCTTGTGTATAAGGCAGTCATCCTTCTTAATCTCCTACATGGCTCAGAAACTTGGGACTACGTATAAATGCCAACTCAAGACCCTTGAGAGGTATCAACAATGTTGTTTGAAATCAATTCTCCACATCAGCTTGGAGAACAGACATACTGACATCAGCATCCTTGAAGCACCTAACAGTACCACCATTGAGGCCATTATCATCCAAAACCAACTGCTTTGGACCGGCCGCAAGCCTAGAATCCTCGAATTCCAATTACCGAAGGAAATCTTCTGCACCCAGCTCAAGGAAGGCACTCCAACATGAGGACGACAAAGGAAGCGTTTCAAAGGGTCCGTGAAGGCTTCCTTCAAGAACTGTAACATAGAAGTTAATGCATGGGAGACCCTCATTTAGAAGAAACCAACTTGAAGGAAACTCCAATATGAAGGAACACAATTCTTTGAGAACTCTGGTCAGCAAGATGCAGTACACAAAAGGAATGCCAACGACCACTCAAAGCCAAGGACCACTTCCACCTCTCAAAAACAACTGCCAAATGTGTGATTGGAGATGTGGCTCTCAAATCAAGCTCATCAGTCATGTCAGAACCCACAGAAACTATGATCAGTGACATGGAAATTCTTAGATAGACAACCATATTCATCAGTGGGTGATAGCCGATAAATGCTCTTTTATACATTCTAGAGGAGGTGGGAATTACTGCCTACGCCAGCATTTATTGGCCATCCCTAATTGCCCTAGAGAAGGTAATGGAGCTGACTTCTTGAACTGCTGCTGTCCTTAGGATGTAGGAATGCCCGCAATACTGTTTAGAAGGGAGTTCCTGTATTTTGATCTAGCAACTATGAATGAATGGTTATATAGTTCCAAGACAGGATGGTGTGTGGGTGATGGGATACTAGTAGGTAGTGATGTTGCCATGTATCTGCTGCCCTGGTCCCCCAAGTGGTAAAAACCATAGATTTTGAAGGTGCTATAAGAGGAACCTTGGGTAAGTTACTGCAGTCCATCTTTTGATGTTGCAAACTGACGCCATTGTGCATCAATGGTGAAAGGAGTGAATGCTGAAGGTGGTGAATGGATGTCGATCAAGTAAGATGGTTCATCATGAATGGTGTCAAGCTTCTTGCATGTTGTTGGAGCTGCACTCATCCAGGCAAGTGGGGAGTATTTCATCACACTCCTGACTTGTGCCTCAGAGAGGCTGCATCAGCTTTGGCAGACAGGTGACTTACTTGCAATAGGATTCCCAGCCTTTGACCTGCGCTTCAAGCCATTGTATTAGCAATTCCAGAAAAATTACTGGTCAATGGTAACCCCCAGGATGCTGATATTGATGGATTCAGCAATGGTAATGTCATTGAACATAAATATTTAGATTCTCTGTTGTCGGAGATGGTCATTGTCTGGCACTTAGGTGGTGCAAATGTTATTTGCCACTTAGGAGTCCAAGCCCGGATGTTGTTCAGGTCTTGCTGCATATGAACATCCATTACATCCTATCTGAGGAGTCACAAATAATGCTGAATATTGTCCAAACATCATTAACAAACATTCCCACTTCTCACCTTATGAAGGCTTGCACCAACCAAACTCTGCAGGATCTGACACAGCTGCACCCAACCTGACCCCTTGGTCTACCCTAAGTGTTCATCCACTTACCTGACTTGCTACCTCCTCACCCAGCTACCACCCTATCCCCTCAGATACCTGATACTCCTACCACCTAGCACCCTAAACCCTCATCCACCTTCCACCTACACCCCCACACCATCCCTCCCCAAACTTTCCCCCTCCCCACCTTCTGTCCGACACTATTCACCTTTTCACAGTAACTGATAAAATAGCTACTGGACCTTCAAACTATAGATATGGCCCCTACTGCTGGTAAAAGGGACAATCCGTTTCTACAGTGATGCACCCATTGCTGGATAAGCTGTTTCCTAACAAAAGGCTCATGTTTCGGAAGTTCTAGGGCAGAGCTGATCAAAAGACAAGTCCAATCAGGCTTGGAAGTAGGGTTTCCAAGCCTGATCAGAATTTCTGGGCTACTTTTCACCCCCAACCAATATTAAACTCCTACATCAAGTGTCAACTTTGTGGAAATGCGATACCATCACCATCGAACAGGAGATCCAGAAATGTTTATCTCCATTACATGTCATCCAAATATTAATTCCCAGGTGATTGCATCCATCATTTGGCTGATTCCCAAAACTACATCCTACATGTTTATAGAAATGTTACTAGCAAAATGCCAGAAAATGAAACAATAACTTGAGATAAATTTCCAAATCTGGCATGCTGACTTTTAAAATGGAAACAGTCAATGATAATAAAGAACAGTCAGTCATTACCTGAGATTTCACCAGAAATGGCAGAGCATTAAAATATAAGCAATGAGGATACAGGGTGAAAAGCTGAACACATTTCTGAGAGAGAGAGCGCATGTTGAGCTGGCAGACTGCCATGAACACACCCAAATTCATATGGCTAGTTAAATTCTAGCACAGGAACTGTGGATGTATCAACTATGAGCATTCCAGAGCAGTCAGTGTAGGAGGTCTGCCCTTTACACCTCCAAAGGCCTCAGCAGATATTCCACCTAAAGCAGCAGCTAGGAAATGATTCCTGTCTAGGCTTTAAAATAAAAGGCCTCTGGTGTTTGGAAGCAGAAGGAATGAGTGACTGGAGTTTGTCCAGCAACTTACTAGACCCTGTTTTAGCCTTGAGAATACCCAGCATTGCTCCAATGTTTCAACTGGCTATTTGAGATCAGTTCACCACAACCATGCCAATGACATTGACATTACTTCTATTCTACACCCCCAACTCCGCCACTATCTAATGTTTGAGATATTTTGTGAAATGACTACATCGAAGTACTTGACCTGTACCTTGATCCCCCAACCTCAATATATAACACAATTCTGCCCAACCCATTGGAAACTGTGTCAGCTGTGATGAGAAAAACCACCTGTGATATTGATTTTTCTTTCTCTTCAAGATATTGAATCACATGCTATGCATTTCCTGTATTCGTGGAAAACTGATTGGGCTTATAACTGCTGTGTATGTTCAAGAGCTGCATTGTTTATCATACCTCACATACTCCTCATGAAACCGATTCTCCAAACTGATGATAGCTGCTTGTATTTCACTGCTTTGTAGAGCTTCCTCCAGTGTGATCTGTTTCACTTGTTCTATGTTGCCTAATGTCCGCCTGCCAATTTGAAGAAATAAGTACAGTAATACATTTAAGTCTGATAAGACAGCAATATTATAAAGGGTGCTTCAACATTGCACTGAATTTATGACTCAGTGATGAGCATAATGGAGAAATCATAGAACTATCAATGAACAACATATTTCCTTTTCCAGGATACCGCATGATATTCCATTGGTGAGGTTTTAAACTCGTACGGTAGGTGGATGGGAACCAAAGAGTCGGCTTAAATGGGTCAAATGCAGATCAGAAGAGGTAGAACATTACTTAGTGATGTAGTTAGTGACTCAGATAGACAAAAGAAATGAGGGTTAAAAAGTGTCAGCAAAGGAAATTGTTAGGGTTGAGCTGTTTATACTTCAATACAAAGAGTATTACAAAAGAGGCAGCTGAATTGGACACATGGCAGCACAATACCATTGCTACTATGGAAACCTGGCTAAAGGAGGGACAGAATTGGCAGCTCAATATCTCTGAGTTTTTAGGCAGGATAGAGTGGGTGACAAAAAATGAGGGGGTGTAGCAGTATCGGTTAAAGAATCAATTACAGTTGTGAGAAGGGATAATATACTAAATGGGCTAACAGATGAGATTTTATGGGTTAGGATTAAAAAAGGGGAAGTCACGCTACTAGGAGAATACAACAGACCCCCAAATCGTGGCAGGGAGATAGGAGAACATATATGTAGACAAATTTCAGCCTACAGGAATAAGAGGGCAATAATAGCAGGAGACTTTAACTATCCTAATATCAACTGGATTTCAAATAATATAAGGAGCATTGAAGGTGAAAAGTTCATGCACTGTGTTCAGGATTTTTTTAATCAATATGTGACAAGCCCAAAGGAAGGAGATGCAATTCTGTACTTAGTTCTGGCGAATGAAGATGGGCAAGTGGGTAAAGTGACAGTGGGCAACCATACTGGGGACCAGAATTCGGTTAGATTTTGTATTATGATGAAAGATGTCAGAGATAAATCAGGAGTAAAAATTTTATACTGGGGGAAGGCAAATTTACAAAATTAAAAGTGATTTATCTGAGGTGGACATGGATAGGACTGCTAAAGGATAAATTAGTTGTAAACCAGTGGGAGGCACTAAAAAGTGAGTTCCTTTGGGGACAAAGCAGATATGTCCTCTCCAAAAATAAGAACAATACCGCTAAGTCTAGACCCCATGGTTGCTGTGAAAAATGCAGGGGAAGATTAAACAGAAAAAGAAAGCTTATGATAGTCACAAAAACTCAACACTGCAGTTAGCCTAGAGGAATACAGAAAGTACAGGGACTAAGTAAAAAAAGAAAAGAAGAAAGGAAATCAAGAGAGGGCATGAAAAAATATTACCAAGCAAGATAAAGAAAAACTCAAAAAATATTTTTACCAGGGTATAAAGAGCAAAAGCATTGTTAAGAAAAAGGTGGAACCTATCAGGGGTGAAGTAGGGAACTTGTGTGAAGAGGCAGAGGATATTAAAATTTTTTTTTTGTCTCCATACTCACAAAGAAAAGGGATGATGTAGGTAAAGTAACCCAAGAGGAGCAGTGTGAAATAGTGGACAAAATAATCATAACAAGCGAGGAAGTATTAGATGAGTTAGAATCCTTGAAATCAGATAAGTTGCCAGGGACTGCTCCCTAGGATCTTGGTGGAACTCAGGGAGGAAATAGTAGATGTTTTGGAGGATTATTTTCCAATCTTCCTAGACATAGATGAGGTACCAGAAGACTGGAGGAATGCAAATGTGGTTCCATTGTTTAAAAAGGGTACAAAGGAAATGCCAAACAAATACAGGCCAGTTAGTCTTATTTCAGTGGTGGGCAAATTGTTAGAATTAATCCTGACAGATCAGATAAATGTCACTTAGAAAGACATGGACTACTCAGGGATGAAAACAACAAATACTGAAAATCACAGCAGGTCAGACAGCATCCATGAAAAGAGAGCAAGCTAATGTTTTGAGTCTAGACAGTCAAGAACGCACAACAACGCCTCTTCTTCCTCAGGCGGCTCAGGAATTTGGCATGTCCATAAGGACCCTCACCTACTTCTACAGATGCACTATTGAAAGCATACTGTCTGGGTGCATAACAGCCTGGTGTGGCAACTGCTCTGCCCAGGACTGTAAGAAACTACAGAAGGTGGTGCGCACAGCCCAGACCATCACGGAAGCCAATCTTCCATCCATGGCGTCTATTTACATGGCCTGCTGCTGCTGAAAGGCAGCCAACATCATCAAAGACCCATCGCACTCTGGTAATGATCTCCTACAACCTCTTCTGTCAGGCAGAAGATACAGAAGCCTGAACACACGCACAAGCAGGTTTAGGAACAGCTTCTTTCCGGCTGTTATTAGACTGTGGAAAGGACTCTAATTTCAAATAATGTAATCTGCAATGTAACCTGTGTTCCACTAAGTCTTTTTGATCTGTATATCCTTTGCTTGCTGTGATCTGCCTGTACTGTTGGTAAACAAAGATTTTCACTGTATTTCGGTATATGTGACAATAAAAAAATGTAAACAAAGATCAGTCAGACGACTCTTCATCAGAGGATCCTCACAAGAAGGATGATGAGGGTTGTGGATGTTATAGTCATAGAGTCATGGAGATATACAGCATGGAAACAGACCATTCGGTGCAGCTCATCTATGCCGACTGGGGAGGTGATGGCCTAGTGGTATTATTGCTGGACTGTTAACCCAGAGACCCAGATAATGTTCTGAGGACACAGGTTCAAATCCCACCACGGCAGCTGGTGGAATTTAAACTCAATAAAATATCTATAATTAAGAATCCAATGATGACCGTGAATCTGTTAGGGAAAAACCCACCTGGTTCACTAATGTCCTTTAGGGAAGGAAACTGCCGACCTTACCTAGTCTGGCCTACATGTGACTCCAGACCCACAGCAATGTGGTTGACTTTTAACTGCCCTCTGCACAATTAGGGATGGGCAATAAGTGCTGCCTAGCCAGCTATGCCCTCATCCTGTGAATGAATGATGAAAAAAATTCCTAAAAAATCTATTCCCATTTGCCAACATTTGGTCCATATCCCTCTAAACCCTTCCTATTCATATACCCATTCACATGCCTTTTAAATGTTGTAATTGTACAAGCCTCCACCACTTCCTCTGGCAGCTCATTCCATACATGCACCATCCACTGCCTGAAAAAGTTGCCCCTTAGGTCCCTTTTAAATCTTTACCCTCTCACCTTAAAACTATGCCCTCTAGTTTTGGACTCACCCACCCAGGGAAAAGACCTTATCTGTTCACCCTAGCAATGACCCTCATGATTTTATAAACTTCTGTAAGGCGACCCCTCAGTCTCCGATGCTTCAGGGAAAATAGCGCCAGTCTATTCAGCCTGTCCCTATAGCTCAATCCTTCCAACCTTGGCAAAATCCCTGTAAATCTTTTCTGACCCCTTTCAAGTTTCGCAACATTGTTCCTGTAGCAGGGAGACCAGAATTGGATACAGTGTTCCAATTGTGGCCTAACTAATGTCCTGTCAGCCACAACATGATCTCCCAACTTCTATACTCAATGCACTGACCAATAAAGGCAAGCATATCAAACACCTTCTTCACTATTCTGTCTACCTGCAACTCCACCTTCAAGGAACTATGAATGCATACTCCGAGGTCTCTTTGTTGTGCAACATTCCCCAGGACCTTACTATTATGTGTATAATTCTTGCCCTGATTTGCCTTTCCAAAATGCAACACCCCACATTTATCTAAATTAAACTCCATCTGCCATTCCTTGGCCCATTGGCCCATCTGATCATAATCCCGTTATACTTTGAGATAACCTTCTTTGCTGTCCACTACACCTCCAGTTTTGGTGTTATCTGCAAACTTATTGCCTACTTGGATTTTTGTAAGGCAACTGACAGGGTCCTACATAGCAGACTCATCAAAAAAGTAAAATGCCACAGGATACACGATAATATGTCAAATTGGAACTAAAGATAGTTGAGTAACAGGAAACAAAGGGTAATGGTCAATGGCTGCCCTTGCAAATGGAAAGCTGTTTCAAGTGGTGTTCCACAGGGCTTGGTGTTGGGACCCCTACTGTTTGTTTTATACATTAATGCTTTGGACTTGAACGTGGGGGGAATGGGGTGAGACAAATTTACAGACTACACAAAAATTGGCCAAATAGTGGATAGTTTAGAGGATAGCTGTAAGCTCCAAAATGATATAGATGGGTTGGTGGAGTGGGCAAGAAAGTGGCAGATGGAATTCAACTCTGGTAAATGTGAGGTAATGTTTTAAGGAAGGTCAAATAGTAAAAGGAACACACAATACATGGGAATATACTGAGAGGGGTAGATGATGTGAGAGATTTGGGTGTGCAAGAGCACAAATCCCTCAAGGTAGCAGTACAAGTAAATAAGGCTGTAAAGAAGGGATATGGAATGGTCGCCTTCATTGGCAGAGGTATAGAATACAAAATGGGAAAGAATGATGAAACTGTATAAAACACTGGTGAGACCACAGCTGGAGTATCGAGTGCAGTTCTGGTCACCACATTACAAGGAAGATGTAATTGCTCTGGAGACAGTGCAGAAATTTACTAGAATGTTGTCAGGGCTGAAGAATTATAGCTATGAATAGAGACTGAAGAGGTTAGGGTTGTTTTCCTTGGAACAGAGACGGTTGAGGGGTAACATGATCGAGGTATACAAAATAATGAGGGAAAGAGATAGAGTGGACAGAGTGACAGAGAGTTCAAAAACCAGGGGTCATAGATTCAAGCTAAGTGGCAGAAGGATTAGAGGGGACATGAAGAAATTTTCTTTTATGCAGAGGACACTGGGTGTCTACAATTCACTGCCTGAGTTGGTGGTGGATGCAGAGGCCCTAACTCTTCTAAAACATACCTGTAATTGCACCTTAAGTGCTGTAAACTGCAGGTCTATGAGCCATTTGCAGGAAGGTGGGATTAGAGAGGGCACCTGGGTGTCTTTGGATCAGCATGGACAAGATGGGCTGAATGGCTCCCTTCTGTTCTGTTCTGTTTATTTCTATGGTTTCTCTAGATCTAATACGTGTTAAAGCTCTTATTTCCCTCTCAGAGAAATGGACTAAGGTGTTAATATTCAGAATTAAATGTTGAAAGTGATGACATTGTAAAGAAACCATGTGTTAATGGTTTATTAATTGGGTATTAAATGTATTCAAGTGATGGGGTATTACTTAGGAAACGCAAGTGCATTCATTTATTTAAAAATGGTGTGTGTGGATGGAATTATAGATCAGCTAACCTCAAATCTATTGTCAGGAAATGACTACAGCCTATAAATTAAGGATAGATGTGATGTGAGGTGTATGATTTGCTTATGTTTTAATATCGTTTATTTCAGAGTTTGAATTTTGAACTCATGACATATAGGTTTTAGCACCTTATCAGTATTTAAGGAGAAACCAGTATGTGGGAGAGAGCTCCTGGAATGATAATGGGAATTTGTTTGCATTGTGTAAGTTTTATGATCGGACAGAGTAAATATTGAAAAGCATTGACTTATTTTCGGTTAGAAGAATCTGATTTTGTTTTGCAAGGGGAAAACCTGTAGGGTAGAAAGCTTTTGGTTTCGATTCACAGATGTCCTATTTGAAGTTAGGTGTATAAAACAGCTTTTCTTAGCTGATGGAGTTAGCTTAGAAAAGTTACAAAATAGGTTACCACAGTGTAAGGGTTTCAGTTCAACTCAAGAAAAGTTCAGCTTGAAACCTGAAGGGGTTAACTGAAGCTGAGAAAATCTAAGCTCATTTGCATGATTAATCAAGGAAGAGTCTAAAAACTCCTCTAGACCAGGAATGGAGAGAAACAGTTAAGTCAAAACTATAGGTCGGATTCTGTGTGTTTCCAAATCTCTTAAATTGTATTAGTTTGATTTATTTTGTTTTATCTTCACTTTTTTTTAAAATAAATTAAACTTCCATTTTATTGTTAAAACCAAATGTGCAAAATTGCATGTTTGTGTTATCAGTGAAAGACTACTTTATCCAATAAGACCATAAGACATGAATAGAAGTAAACTGTTCAGCTCATTAAGTCTGCTGTTCCATTCAATCAGATCATAGCTTATTTGATAATCCTCAATTCCACTTTCTTGTCTTTTCCCAGTAACTGTGATTCCTTTGACAATATTTTCAAAAGTAATCTCAGCCTTGATATGCTTAAGGATTCTCTATCAACAGCCCTCTGTGGTAAAGAATTCTACAGATTTATAAACATCTGACTGAAGAAATTCCTCTTCAACTCTGTTTAAGTATGTGGTCACGTATTTTAAGATTATGCCCTCTGATTCTAAACACTCCCACAAGGGGAAGCATACTTTCCACATCTGCCCAATCAAGTCGTCCAAGACTCACGTATGTTTCAAAAAGGTTGCCTTTCACTCTTGTATATTCCGTTCAGTGGTAGCAATCTACTCAATCTCTCTGCCTGTACAACACTCCATGCATGGTGTCAGCTTACTAAATATTCTTTGGACTGCCTCCAATGCCAGTACATCTTTCCGTAGATCAGGGACCCAAAACTGTTCACGTATTTCAGCTGTGGTCTGACTAGCGCTTATACAGTTCTAGCAAAGCCTCTCTACTTTTTTATTCCATTCCCTTTGAAATAAAGGCCAACATTCCCTTCCTTAAAAGGCAGTAGATGCAGAATTTTAAAATATTTTTAAGGCAGAGGTAGACAGATTCTTGATTGAATGAAAGATTATTTGGGATGTGCATGAATGTAGAGTTGAGGTTAAGGTCAGCTTTTTCAATGGTCACATTTGCCTTCTCTGTTACCTGCTGAACTTGGATGCAAGCTTTTTATGATTCTGCAGTCTTTCTCAATTCAAATAATATTCACCTCCTTTATTCTTCCTGGCAAAATGCATAACCTGACATTGTCCTACAGTATATTCCATCTACCAAGTTCTTGCCACTTGCTTAACTTGAAGACTCTTTATGTCATTCTCAGCTCTAATAAAAAAAATCTACCAGGCCAAATTTCAATCTGTGATCTGTCTTGTCAAAATAACTTCAGCTGGGATCGTGACAAGTGACTGAACACTTTGGAAATTTTCAGTTGAACAAGAGAAACTGCATGGATTCCGAATGGTTCTTCATGGCTGATGAACTTGTTTAAATTGTTTTCAAGAGTTCACTGCGAACAAGGGTTTGTTGTGGATGATCTTTACATGGACTTCCAGAAGGCATTTGATAAAGACTCCATTAAGAGGAGGCTAACTAAAGGTAAAGCTGATGGAATTGAAGGCAAATAATTCATCTGAGTAGGAGACAGTGCTGGGATTTGCTGATTTTTCTTCAAAGTGTGATGGCAGACATGATAACTTGCAGGATTCCTCCCCGCTCCATCCTAGAGAAAGCCAGCCAGATCTTGTGCCTATTCAGGCACCCATGTGGCCATCTGGCAGGCCTTTCAGTGCCTCATTTCCTGAAAAAGTAATTTTGCACCCTACTTGAACCTGTTAGCCAGAGGCCACCTCAGAGGCTAAGGTTGCTGGCTGCACAAAACCCCCAAGTCTTGGGAGCAGCAGACAAAGTAGGTGACTTTGCAGGAGAAGAATTGCAGGTGGCAGCACAGATGAGGGGTGTCAGGGATGTTGTAAGCAACGGCAGGGTGTGGTTTTCAGCACACAAACTCAACTCCCATCCACCTCAATAGACGTGAAGCTGGAAAAGCACAGCAGGTCAGACAGCATCTAAGGAGCAGGAATGTCAGTGTTTTGGACTGAAACGTTGAATTTCCTACTCCTCAAATGCTGTTTGACCTGCTGTGCTTTTCCAGCTTCACACCTATTGACTCTGGCTTCCAGTGTCTGCAGTCCTTACTGTCTCCCATCCACGTCTGATCATACCTAGATTGGAAAAGATCGAGGCCTTCCCCTCAGACCCAGCAGGTAACCACTCCATTTTATGGAATCATAGAATTTTATAGTACTGGAGGCCATTCAACCCATCATTTCTGTACCGGCTCCTGAAATAGCTACCAGCTAGTCCCAGTCTCCAGCCCTATCTCCATAGCCCTCGAACTTCATCACTTTCAAGTATATATCCACTTTTCTTTTGAAACCTCCCATGGAATCTGCCTCCACCTCTCTCCCAGTCAGCACATTCCAAATTCTAACAACTCCGAGTAAAGAAGTTTCTCCTCATCTCACGTCAAGCTCTCTTGCTGACAACCTTGAAATTGTGACCCCTAGATACTGACATACATAGTGGAAACAGAATATCCTATCTTACCTCATCAAAATTGTTCATAATTTTGAACACCTTAATAAGGTCACCTCTTAATCGTCGCTGCTCGAAGGAGAATAAGCCCAATCTCTCTGATCTTTCCTCGTGTCAAAAATCTTTCCTTCCTGGTATCATTCTAGTAAATTTTCTTTGACTCGCTCCAGGGCTTTAGCATCCTTCCTTAAATAAGGCGCCTAGAGCTGAACACAATACTCCAAATTTATACATCAGAAAGTCTGCCATTATTTTCACCTGCCAGGAACAAAAAAAAAGACAGCACAAGAACAAGCCCTTTGGCAAGATTATCATGATTATTAAGACAATATGCCCAAGACTTTGCCAACACATGATGCCTTTCTAAATTAAAAACCATTTGCCTTTACACATATCCCTCTACTCCTTGTCTATTCATGTATCTGTCAAGATGCCTCTTAAGTGTTGCTATTGTATCTGCCTCCACCACCTTCTGTGACAACACATTCCAGGCTCTTAGCACCCTCTATGTAAAAACCTTGCCTCTCACATCTCCTTTAAACTTACCTCCTTTTACCTTAATCCTATCTCCCCTAGTGATTGACATTTCTACCCTGGGAAAAAGACTCCCACTATGGATAGTCACTGTTAATTGATCACTTAAGAGTCTTTTCATTGGTAGCTGGTCAAGAAAGTCGATCTTGGGCCTTTGTGCCCACAACTTAATTTCCACGGTACAGATACCTCTCTGATGCCAACCTGATTATTTTCCCCTTCCACCAGCTTGCTTGCCACTTCTTGGGAGATAAAGATTCCATCTAGAGAGTAGGAATCAGTACTCTAATTGGTAGGATGTAACTAGGGTGTCCAAAAGCATCTCTGTTCGGACCTCAATTATTCATTGTAAGATTACGGGACAAAATGCCAATGTATTTGACTGTGTTGATGAGACAAAGGTAAGTGTTATCGTATGAAGTGTAGATAGAAGCATGAAATGTCAAAGAGAGATTATGTGAATGAGAAAATCTGTGTCAAATTGATTTCAATGTTGCTGAGTGTATAAACCTTGCATCTATCTATGGTAGAATTAATTTTACAATTCTATGTTTTTTATACAAACATTAATGGAGCAACAGATTGCAGAGGTAATTTGAATGTACTCATACAGATTTTCTAGGTTCTTTTTTCAATTTGGAAGTCTAGATCATGAATATAAATAGTGAATAATTATTCCAGCACTGATCTTCGTAGAATATCATCCACCAGACCTTGCCACTTTGAATAACTACCCATTCCTCATACTCTTAATTTTGAAGCCAACTAGCTTGGAATACACCTCCTCCCACCCACCTCCCTGCAAAAATGCCATCCCCTATTCCCAATTCCTTCGCCTCCGCCGCATCTGCTCCCAGGATGAGACATTCCACTCCCGTACATCCCAAATGTCCTCATTCTTCAAGGACCGCAACTTCGCCCCCACAGTGGTCGAGAACGCCCTTGACCGTGTCTCCCGCATTTCCCGGAACACATCCCTCATGCCCCGTCCCCGCAATAATAACCAAAAAAGAATCCCCCTCGTCCTCACATACCACCCCACCAACCTCCGGATCCAACGCATCATCCTCCGACACTTCCGCCATCGACAATCAGACCCCACCACCAAAGACATTTTTCCCTCCCCACCCTTATCTGCCTTCCGGAGGGACCACTCCCTCCGCGACTCCCTTGTCCGCTCCACACTCCCCTCCAGCCCCACCACACCCGGCACTTTTGCCTGCAACCGCAGGAAGTGCTACACCTGCCCCCACACCTCCTCCCTCACCCCAATCCCAGGCCCCAAGAAGACTTTCCACATCAGGCAGATGTTCACCTGCACATCTGCCAATGTGGTATACTGCATCCGCTGTACCCATTGTGGCTTCCTCTACATCGGGGAAACCAAGCGCAGGCTTGGCGACCGCTTTGCAGAACACCTGCGCTCAGTTCGCAACAAACAACTGCACCTCCCAGTCGCGAACCATTTCAACTCCCCCTCCCATTCCTCAGATGACATGTCCATCCTGGGCCTCCTGCAATGCCACAATGATGCCACCCGAAGGCTGCACGAACAGCAAATCATATTCAGCCTGGGAACCCTGCAGCCCAATGGCATCAATGTGGATATCACAAGCTTCAAAATCTCCCCTCCCCCAACCGCATCCCAAAACCAGCCTAGCTCATCTCCACCTCCCTAACCTGTTTTTCCTCTCACCTCAAGCCACACCCCCATCTCCTATCTACTAACATCATCCCGCCCCCTTGACCTGTCCGTCCTCCCTGGACTGATCTATCTCCTCACTACCCCACTACCTACACTCACTTTTACTGGCTCCATCCCCGCCTCTTCGACTTGTCCGCCTCCTCTCCACCTATCCTCTCCTCTATCCATCCTCTATCCGCCTCCCCCTCTCTCCCTATTTATTTCAGAACCCTCTTCCCCTCCCCCATTTCTGATGAAGGGTCTAGGCCCGAAACGTCAACTTTTCCTGCTCCTATGATGCTGCTTGACCTGCTGTGTTCATCCAGCCCCATGCTTGTTATCTTAGCTTACCATTCTGCTATGTCTCCAATGATCACATATTCTCTGTCCTAAGCTTCTCATGGTAGTGATCTTGGTGCAGACCCAATCAACCTAAGGGCCCTTCCTACACTGTACGAATCTACGAATCTATAATTGATTACTTTATTACGTGGTACTACATGGAAGGCTTTTTCAAAATCCAAGTAAATTATAGCTACTACCATTATTCTTGTCGACTCTCTCATTTATTCACCAAAAATTCAACAAGATTGGTCAATGCTGACTATTCTTTATGGATGGTAATGATGGAACTGGAAAAGCAGTGGAACATTTTCTATATTACTTATCATAAAGGTAATAATGCATTATCTTATTGATCATGGTTAATCATATTTACACAGTGGAACAAGATGGAATAAGTGGAGCTTTCCTAATTTTCTTTATCTTTCTTTCCAAACACTGTAAAAGAGCCGTGCACTATGTGCAGTCCACTGCATCATTCTGAAAGAAAACTCTGAAAAAAGTCCAACAGAAGGTTAGCAGAAACAAAAGCAAATTGTTCCACTAGGCTAGCTTGAAGGGAACTTATAATAAATGGCCAAATAAAAATGAATGGTATAAAATCAATGTTTATAACAAAAGAAGCTGAATTGTATTTTTGGGCAATTTTGATTCCAATTTGGACGTTATGAGATGGTAGCATAGTCGCAACATCATTGGGTTAGTAATTTAGATGCTCGGGCACTTTTTTGAGACATGGCTTCAAACCCCCAACATTGCAGATTGTCAGATTTAAATTCAATTAACAGAAAGGAAAAATGCTGAAGTGAAAGCTCATCTCAGAAATGGTGACTATGAAACTGTCAGTGATTGTTCCTTCTGGTTCACCAATTTCCTTTAGGGAACGAAATTTGTCATCCGTACCTATGACTTCAGACCCTATATGGTTGATTCTCTGAAATAGCTTCTCAGTTTGAGTGCAATGGTTGCTGAAATTGCCAGCAATCCTCATATCCCACAAAATATTAAATTATTAGAAGTGCAACATGTCAGAAACTTGTCTGAAACAGCTTGAGAGAAATCAGAATCACGAATTAATTTGATTTCCAGCCCATGTACCTGTTACTTTTCTCATCAGCACAGGGCAATGTTTATTTCACTGATAACTAAACTTGGATAAGTCTGCACTCTTTTGCTTTCAGTTCAAAATTTGTTTATTCATTCTTCTTGATTCCAAACCTATGGCTTATAGGGTAAGAGCTTCTGGGCTGCATTTGCTCATTATTTGAAAGAGCTTAGGATGACTCATGGCATGCATTTTCATTAGGCCTTTCAATGTAACAATGTACACAGTGAGTTGGGTTTAGGCCCGAAACGTCAAGTTTTCCTGCTCCTATGATGCTGCTTGACCTGCTGTGTTCATCCAGCCCCATGCTTGTTATCTCGTGAGTTGGAACAGTTCAACTCCTTTAAGGGAAGTTCCCTCCTAAAAGGGAATTACAGCAGGAGTGTCCTTCTAACAAAATAATATGAAACTCTACAAAAGAATGACATGTAGAAAAGTACATTCAGTACATACAGTTTACACCTAATGTAGAAATATGGAGCATTGCTGACATTAGCAAGGTTAACAAATTATTAGGCAAATGCTCTAGGAAATTGCATGAATGTGCACAATGTTAAATTACACAATATAACTTAAACCATGTGTGGTAATAGCAGAGTTATTTCCAAAACAGGCAGCATGATAGCTCAGTGGTTAGCACTGCTACCTCACAGCACTAGAGATCTGGGTTCAATTCCATCCTTGGGTAACTGTCTTTGTGGCGTTTGAACATTATCCCACAATCCAAAGACATGCATGCTAGATAGATTATTTGTGGTAAATTGCCCCTAGTGTCCAGGGATGTGTAGGTTAGGTGGATTAGCCATGGGAATTACAGGGGGTGGGTCTGGGTGGGATGCTCTTTGGAGGGTCAGTGTGGACTTGACAGGACAAGTGGCCTGTTTCCACACTGCTGGGATTGTATGATTCTGTGAACAGGTGCTGTCTGAAAATAATGACCATTGGCTTGAAACTGTTGAATCGAATGTTCAGTCCAGAAGGCTGTTAACTACTTAAAAGGTGAGGTGTTCCTAATTTTTTATTGTGCTTTAATGTCAGAAGCCAGGGCCCTCTTGTGGCGCATTTGTAGTGCTCCTACCCTTGGAATGAGAGGCCCGGGTTCAAGTCTCACTTGCTCTAGAGGTGTGCAATAACAACTCTTAATAGATTGCTTAGAAAAATACGTTTAAAAAAAAGCTAAAGTAGGGAGGGCCCTCTTGTGGGGCAGTGGAAGAATTCTTACCCCTGGACTAGGAGGCCCAGGATCAAGTCCCACCTGCTCCAGAGGTGTGTAATAACTGTCTTTTGAACAAGAGGATAGAATGGTAAAGAAGGCGTAAGGCATGCTTGATAACAAGGCATGGAGCTGGATGAACACAGCAGGTCAAGCAGCATCATAGGAGCAGGAAAAGTTGACGTTTCGGGCCTAAACCCTTCATCAGAAATGCATGCTTGCCTTTATTAGTCAGAGAATTGAGTCCAAGAGTCAGAATGTCATGTCGCAGATTTAAAAGACCTTGGTTAGACCATACTTAAGAGTATTGCATTTAATTCTAGTCATCACATTACAGGGACGATGTGGAGGGTTTGGAGAGGGCGTAGAAGAGATTCACCAGGAAGCTATTTATTTCAGAAACCCCTTTCCCTCCCCGATTTCTGAAGATGGGTCTAGGTCTGAAATGTCAGCTTTCCTACTCCTCTGATGCTGCTTGGCCTGCTGTGTTCATCCAGCTCTACACCTTGGTATCTCACCAAGATGCTGCCTTGTTTAGAGGGTATGAGCTACAACGAAAGGCTAGAAAAACTTGGGTTGTTTTCTCTGGAGCGGCACAGGATAAGGGGAGACTTGATAGAAGTCTATAAAATTATGAGATGCATAGATAGCGTTGACGGTTAGAACCTTTATCCCAGGGGTGAAATGTCTGATACTATGGGGCATGCATTTAAGGTGGGAGGGAAAAGTTCAAAGAAGATGTGAGGGGCTAGTTTTTTTTATACGGAGCCAGAACTGCTCTGCTAGGAGTGGTGGTGGAGGCAGAAATGATATGGGTATTTAAGGGACTTTTAGATAAGCACATGAATATGCAAGGAATAGAGGGATATGGACCAAGGATGGACAAAAGGAATTAGTTTAATTCGGCATCATGATCGGCACAACATCGTGGACTGAAGGGCCCGTTCCTATGCCGTACTGTTCTACGTCCCTTGTAACAGGTTGATTTGAAAAAAAAAGTAGGTTAGTGTCAGAGGCCAAGAACCAAGAAGTTAAGAACTTGAGTCGTTGACACCTGCTTCAGACTTTCCATTTGTTTAAAAAGCAATCTTTCTTGGCACCATCCTCCCTTTGGTCATTTCATCCCTCTTGCCTTCTACTAAGTTGCAGACCTTCTATTTATTCTTTCCTCAATTCGGCTTTTTTGCTCTATCATTACTTGTGTAAAACCTATTAGATTGCTAATTGTTTCCAGTTCTGAGGAAAGATAATTGACTTGAAATGCTTTTCTCTGAATTACTGAGCATTTCCGGCATGTTTGGATTCAATTTAATTCACTGGTTGATATACCCTGGTTTAATAAGCCTCTCAGAAATGCCTGTTTTCTATCGATTCTCCCTGCTGAATCTTGTGCTGCTGTAACACAGTGGCATGCTGAAAAGGATTGAGTTATTTTTCAAGAATTGATCATTTTGACTTGATCAGGCAAGTGAGGAATTAAATTGTATTGTACACAAGTCTGTAAGGATAAAAGCTATATAGCCCAGGTCTAAATTAAGGGTTTTTTAGCTGATATACAGCACTGGCTGATCGCTGGACTTAGGCTAAGTCTTGTGAGAAAGCTATGAGATAAAAGGCTCTTACTCAAAGAAAAGCTTGGTATTAAAACAGTTTAGTTTTGTAATAAAGTATATAACAGGCCTGTAAGTATATATACCTAAGAGTATATATACATATATACATAACATTGGAATTAGGCTCTGGAATGAATTTTGTTGTCTTGTAGTTAGTTTGATCTTCTTAGATGTGTCATTTGGAATATTTGGGATGACAGTTAATCAGGAGGTGATATTGCAAATTCCAAGCAGACACACAAATTGCTCATTGGTGTAACTTTATCTTGCTAAAGATCTTGGAGTTGGTAAACTAATGGGGACAATCTGTCACAAAAAGGGAGATCGTACAAAGTGATTGTTAAAGAATGAATCAAGATAGAGTAGGACCCAAAATCAAAAAGATGACCATTTGTTTTAAAGAATGAATCAGGAATTGGGTACATTTCTTCAGCCAATCCAAGACTGACTATGAACTGTCTGTGCTCAGTTTATGCACCTAATAAGTCAATTGGAGTTTAAGATGGCTTTGATCTCGTAAGACAGGATTCCTAACGCCTGGGTTTTGGTGGATTGATGTACAGAAGGGAAGACTGAAGATAGAAAAGCAACCTCAGTCAAAAAAACAGAACAAGATTTAAGTAAATCGTAAAAGAGTGGCAAAGGTAAAGATTGGTCCTTTAGAGGATGAGAAAGCCAATTTAATAACTGGGAATGAGGAAATAGCCGAGGCATTAAACAGTTATTTTGTGTCGGTCTTCACTGTGGAAGACACAATAACGTGCTGAAAACTAATGACAAGAAAGTTGTAGCTGGTGAGGATCTAGAAACTATCATTATCACTAAGGAGGCAGTGCTGGGCAAGCTAATGGGGGCTAAAGGTAGAAAAGTCTCCTGGCCCTGATGAAATGCATCCCAGGATACTCAAAGAGGTGATGGGGGAAATAGCAAATGCACTATTAATTATTTACCAAAATTCACTGGACTCTGGGGTACTTCCCGCAGATTGGAAAACAGCCAATGTTACGCCACTGTTTAAAAAAGGAAGTAGACAAAAAGCAGGTAACTAAAGTTACCTGTTATCTAAAGTTAAGTTATCTAAAGTTAAGTTATCTAAAGTTAACTAAAGTTAAAATTGGGGCGGCACAGTGGCTAGCACTGCAGCCTCACAGCACCAGGGACCCGGGTACGATTCTAGACTCAGGTGACCGTCTGTGTGGAGTTTGCACATTCTCCCTGTGTCTGCGTGGGTTTCCTCCGGGTGCTCCGGTTTCCTCCCACAGTCCAAAGATGTGCAGGCGAGGTGGATGCTAAATTGCCCATAGTGTTCAGGGGTGTGTGGGTTATAGGGGGATGGGTTTGGGTGGGATGTTCCAAGGGTCGGTGTGGACATGTTGGGCCGAAGGGCCTGTTCCCACACTGTAGGAATTCTAAAAAAAAATTCTAAAGGCCAGTTAGCTTAATAAGGCGTGGGGCTGGATGAACACAGCAGGCCAAGCAGCATCATAGGAGCAGGAAAACTTGACGTTTTGGGCCTAGACCCTTCATCAGAAATGGGGGAGGGGAAGAGGGTTCTGAAATAAATAGGGAGAGAGGGGGAGAGGATAGGTGGAGAGGAGGCAGACAAGTCGAAGAGGCGGGGATGGATGAGAGAGTTGCAGTGGGAGAGAGATTCCCTGAGGTTTGTCCGGAGGGAGGAGGATAACTTCTTCAGGGTAGGCATCCTTAGAAGAGGCTTCGCAGTGGGGTTAAAATTGTATCAGAGATAAAAGGTACTGCAGATGCTGGAGAGTCCGAGGTAACAAGGTGTGGGGCTGGATGAACACAGCAGGCCAAGCAGCATCATAGGAGCAGGAAAACTTGACGTTTCGGGCCTAGACCCTTCATCAGAAATGGGGGAAGGGAAGAGGGTTCTGAAATAAATAGGGAGAGAGGGGGAGGCGGATGGATAGAGGAGAGGATAGGTGGAGAGGAGGCAGACAAGTCGAAGAGGTGGGGATGGACTGCTGTGTTCATCCAGCCCCACGCTTTGTTATCTCGGATTCTCCAGCATCTGCAGTACCTTTTATCTCTGATACAATTTTAACCCCACTGCGAAGCCTCTTTTAAGGATGCCTACCCTGAAGAAGTTATCCTCCTCCCTCCGGACAAACCTCAGGGAATCTCTCTCCCACTGCAACTCTCTCATCCATCCCCGCCTCTTTGACTTGTCTGCCTCCTCTCCACCTATCCTCTCCTCTATCCATCCTCTATCCGCCTCCCCCTCTCTCCCTATTTATTTCAGAACCTTCTTCCCCTCCCCCATTTCTGATGAAGGGTCTAGGCCCGAAACGTCAAGTTTTCCTGCTCCTATGATGCTGCTTGGCCTGCTGTGTTCATCCAGCCCCACGCCTTGTTATCTCGTATTCTCCAGCATCTGCAGTACCTTTTATCTCTGAGCCAGTTAGCTTAACTTCGGGAGTGGGGAAAATGCTTGAATCTATCACTAAGGAAGAAATAGCAAGACATCCGGATATAAATTGTCCCATTGGGAATACCCAGCATGGGTTCATGAAGGGTAGGTCATGTTTAACTAGTTTGGTGGAATTCTTTGAGGACATTACTTTCATGGTGGACAATAGGGATCCTGTGGATGTGGTGTATCTGGATTTCCAGAAGGCACTTGACAAGGTGCCACACCAAAGGCTGCTACATAAGATAAAGTTGCACAGTATTACAGGTAGTGTATTGGCATGGATAGAGGATTGGTTGACCAGTAGAAAGCAGAGAGTAGGGGTAAATGGGCGTTTTTCTGGTTGGCGGTCAGTGGCTAGTGGTGTGCCTCAGGGATCAGTGTTGAGACTGCAATTGTTTATAAGTTACATAGATGATTTGGAGTTGGGGACTAAGTGTGGTATGTCAAAATTTGCAGATGACACTAAGATGAGTGGTAGAGCAAAGTGTGCAGAAGACACTGCAAGTCTGCAGAGGGATATAGATAGTCTAAGTGAGTGGGTAAAGGTCCGGCAGATGGAGAACAATGTTGATAAGTGTGAGGTCATCCATTTTGGTAGGAATAACAGCAAAATGGACAATGTTTTAAATGGTAAAAAATTGCAGCACGCTGCTGTGCAAAGACACTTGGGTGTCCTTGTGCATGATTCGCTAAGTCGGATTGCAGGTGCAGCAAATGGAATTTTGTCTACCATTGCTAGAGGGATGGAGTTTAAAAACAGGGAGGCTATGCTGCAGCTGTATAAGGTCCTGGTGAGGCCACAACTGGAGGACTGTGTGCGGTTTTGGTCTCCTTATTTGAGAAGAGATATACTAGCACCGGAGGAGGTGCAGAGGAGATTCACTCGGTTGATTCAAGAGTTGAGAGGGTTGGATTATGAGGAGAGACTGAGCAGACTGGGATTATACTCATTGGAATTCAGAAGAATGAGGGGAGATCTTATAGAAACATATAAGATTATGAAGGGAATAAATAAGGTGGAGGCAGGGAGGTTGTTTCCCCTAGCAGGTGAAACTAGGACTAGAGGGCATCGCCTCAAAATAAAGGGAAGCAGATGTAGGACTGAGGTCAGGAGGAACTTCTTCACCCAAAGGGTTGTGAATCTGTGAAATTCCCTGCCCAGTGAAGCGGTTGAAGCTACCTCGCTGAATGTTTTTAAGGCAAGGCTAGATAAATTTTTGAACAGTAAAGGAATTAAGGGTGATGGTGAGTGGGCGGGTAAGTGGAGCTGAGTCTCAAAAAGATCAGCCATGATCTTATTAAGTGGCAGGGCAAGTTCGAGGGGCCAGATGGCCTACTCCTGCTCCTAGTACTTATATTCTTATGTTCTAAGAGACTGGTGCCCAGCTAATCAATGTTGCAAAATGGTGTCCTGAAATAGACTGACTGATAATCATTGCTTTTAGAAAAGTATATTTCTTTTGTAATGATAAACTTAATAAATTATGTAAATCTAGTGAAGACATATTTGTTCCTGAAATCATGTTTAATAAACTTTAGATTACTTCTCTCAAACTCAGTATAGGTCTTACAATTCAAGTTAAAATGTCCCCCAGACTCCTATGGAAAAGCTCCCATGATATAGTTTGATGAAACTATACTCAATCTACATGCAAGAAAATATGTTTTGGATATAACATTATTAATTATCCATTGTGAGATCGCATTCAAAGAACCAGCCGACCAGGATCAGTGAGAGGTGAAAATCGCCTCTTTATTGCACATTCACAGCAGCACGATGCAAGGCAAAATAGAATCCCAAAATCATGGCTCAAAAACAGCCTTTCTTATATAGAATTTAAGCATAAACATTCTAACACTTGAGTGTTAAGCAGTAGATATTGTACAAAAACCGTTTTGCAGGAAACTGGAGATGGTTTAAACATTTGATAAATGTTAGCAGTTATTGCTCAGTGTTAATGGTTATTTTAATGAGATTAGAGTGTCCGTCTGGTTTGTCCTTGCATAATTCAAAAAGTGTTCGCCTTGTTATTTTCAAGGTTAGAGTTTTAAAGTTAGAAAAAGGTATCTTGTGTTTTTTTTAAATAAAAGTCTGGGTTCCTAACAGTTATGATTGTCTGTGGTTTTTATTTACTATCACTTGTTTAGTTAGCTTCATGGTTGTGTCCATCTGTGGGTTCCATTTACTATCATTCATTCAGTTTTGCGGTCACACCTGTTGCAGTAGTGCTGTCAGTTTCATTCATTCATTCATTCATTCGTTCATTCATTCAAGGTCGTGCGGTTCTGGACGTAGCGCTGTTAGTTTCATTAGTAGGTTAAAGGGTGCTTACATACACTGCATAACGTTTGTTAGTTTAATTAGTGGGGTAAAGTTTTCTTATATACATATTGAATAAAAACTTGGGACAAGTACCTTATTACATAATTTATAGGAAAAGTCTGCAAGGAAGTAACATTTTACTTTAAAGGCAGAGGGCTAATCTAATTATCATCTTTGAATGATACTTGGAGCCACTCTGGCTGGAGAGGTGTTTAGATAAGGGGTTTGGTAATAGCACCTATTCACAGTTAGATTTTAATATCAAACAACACTTCTTTTGGTTTGGGAGCGCAAAAAGATTTTATCCTTTAGCGTCTGTGCGGTTTTGTTAGCCGTCGCGCCCGACTGCACCTTTGAACGGAAAGTCGGTCTTGTTAAGTGGGGTCGTTTACATAGCGCGTTAATGCTTGATTACACTTTCAAGTGGAATATAACCACAACTTCAAGTGGTTGTAATCTGATATGGTAGCGAGCTCCTGAAATAGTTCGAATCTGGGGTGGCTGGTACACGGAAATCTGCAGTTAGTATCATAACCACGAATTAATGGATTAATGGACATGATTTATGAAGTTATATTAAAAGTTGTTAATATATCACCATAAAGTTTGTTCAGAGATTGTTTGGAAAGTTCAATGGTGTAAAATTGTAGCTCATAAAAGCACTTTTCTTTGTAAATCAAACATGCACTTATTGATGGAATATTCATATTAATTCACTGCACTTAGCAGTATGCCTATTTTTACCAATTGAATTGAATAGCTGAAACCAAATTAAGTGGTAAGCTTTCCCAAGGTATCTGCTGATTTGCAATCAGCAAAAATATAACTCATACAAATTAACATTATTAACTCAAAATATAATTCCACAAAATGCTTAATTATTGTGGGTGATTTTGTTCATTTTGTACAAGTCAATATTGTAATTTATTGTGAATGGATTTGCAATTTGCAGGCAATATGTTATTATATATCTTAATTGAAATGCAACAATTTTTTACTCACTGTGGTGACTATTTCCCTCGCATGTCTCTGATCTGTTACAGTAGGTCAGGTTTCTGTTAAGTGATGCATTTCTGGGGATGCAGTGGGACAGGGAGGAAGAACATTTAATGCATAGTATCACTGGTCCCTTGTCTCAACAATGGTCAGTATTCCAGTCTGTTACACTGCCATCTCAAAAGACTATAAGGAAAGAACAAGGCAAAGTTGCTATCCATCACAACAGTTTATCCTTGTGTCAATGACAAATCATTGATAACCCTCTCAATTTAGTCAGACATTATAGGATTAGACCTCATTTCAGCCTTTGAGCAGTTGAGATGCAATACTAAGGAAGTGCTATTTGCTATGATGAATTATTGAAGTGAGACCATGACATCCTCTTTAGATAGGTGCAAAAGATCATATGGCACAGAAGTGCAGTGGAGTTTTTAAAAATTGACTCAAGGGACATAGGTGTCCTGGCTGGCTAGCATTTATTGCCCTTCCCTGGTCACCCTTGAGAGTAGTAAGCTGCCTACTTGAACCTTCAGAACCTTGCGCAGTCCATATTCTATACCTAGACTCACAATGTCATTGTGGCCGGACGGGCCGCTCCAAATGGCAGACTTATGATAAACCGGATAATAAATAAAGCATAGATAACAAGGTGTAAAGCTGGATGAACACAGCAGGCCAAGCAGCATCACAGGAGCAGGAAAGCTGACGTTTCGGGCCTAGACCCTTCTTCAGAAATTGAGCCAAGCATTGGCCAAAAGTATTTGTGCTGAAACAAACAAACCACAGACCCAGACAGGCTGCAGCTGCAGACAGCATAGTCTACAAGTGACCCAGCCCATCCCCAGAACAATAGGAAACATTGAGTTGTTTTCCAGATCAAAGGGGCGCCTCATACCCTTACTTGGGAAAGGCTACCTGACCTACGTGCCCCTAACACCTTCAGGAATGCAGGCCCAAGGACCACACCACCATCAACACATCAACACCTGATTGGGTCAGAGTAATTGAGCCCTAATCGATCCATTAGTAGAAATTGACAATCTTCCCAAAAGGGCGTGAAAACTTTCAGGTATAAGAATTGCCACAACACCATCCTCGGGAGCAATAACTTGAGACTAACAACAGTGAAGAAGAAATGACCCGAGGACCACTGGGAGAAGAAGACCAGACGATCATTGCCACGTGGATCAAGGCCAAAATCTAGTGTGGTGGTATTTGATCAGTCAAAGTTAATTTAAAGTATAAGATAGTTAATTAGACTTATAGTGTTAATAGTGATTTTGTACTGTATTTTGTTGTTATAGTACTAAATGTAGATAAAGATCATTTCTTATCACTAATAAGAGTCAACTTGCAGTTTGTTTGCTGGATAGAAGGGTTAAAACACACTGTGTGGCAGGTGCAACATCGTTAGGGAGGAAATTCCAGGACTTTGATCTAATATCACTGAAGGAATGGAGATATATTTCCAACTAAGGATGGTGAGTGACCTGGCGGGAACCATGCAGATGGTGGTACTCCCAAGTATCTGCTGCCCTTCCCTGTCCTTCTAGATGGTCGTGGTCATGGGATTGGAAGGTGCTGCCTAAGGAGCCTTGGTGAATTTCTGCAATGCATCTTGTAGATGGTACACGCTGCTGCTACTTAGCACTGCTGGTGGAGGGAGTGGATATTTGTGGATGTGGTGCCAATCAAACACTGGCTAGATGCTGGATGTGTCAAGCTTCTTGACTGTTGTTGGAGCTGCACTCATTCAAACCAGTGGGGAGCATTCCATCACACTCCTGACTTGTGCCTTGTAGGTGGTGGACAGGCTTTGAGGAGTCAGAAGGTGAGTTGCTCTTGTAGACATATTATGCATATGGATAGTCCAGTTCAGTAACTGGTCAATGGTAACCCCCATGCATGTTCAAAATGGGGAATGGTAACAACATTGAATGTCAAGGGATGATGGTTAGGCACCCTCTTGTTCAAGGTGGTCATTGACTAGCATTTGTGAGGTGCGAACGTAACTTGCCACTTTTCAGTACAAGCCTGGATATTGTTCAGGTCTTGCTGCATTTGGGCATGAGCCGTTTCAGTATCTCAGGAATCGCAAATGGTGCTTAGCATTGTGTAATGATTGGTGAGCATCCTCACTTCTGAGTTTATGATGGAGGGAAGGTTGTAGATAAAGCAATTGAGACTTTTGCCAATTGATACAAATTAGTGACTTAGTAGGCCACTTCAAAGGGCATTTAAGAGTCAAACACACTGCTGAGGGGCTGGAGTCACATGTAAGTCAGAACAGATAAAGACAACAGATTTCCTTGCCTGAAGGATATTAGTGAACTAGATGGGCTTTTCCAACAATCAACAACAGTTTTATGGTCATCATTTGACTTTCCAATTAAAAGAAGAATTAAGTCAAATTTTCCATCATCTACTGTGGTGGGATTCAAAATCAGATGTCCAGAACATTTCCTGAGTCTCTGGATTATTAGTCCAGTGATGAAAACACTACGTCACTGCCTCCACAAAAGGGAATTTGGAGTGAGAGTTATTCTCTCAATGTTTGAGCCTTTATTTATCCCTCAAGCAATATTATCAAAGACAGATGAAATTCTCATTTATCATACCGTTGCTGTTCAATCTTGCTGTGTGAGAGTTGACTACTGCATTGCCAACAAAACAGTGAAAATATACTGTAAAATGAAACCACTGATTATAAGTCGTTTTGGGACAAAGGTCATGTGCTATGGTAATACAAGTTTCTTTGCTTATTCAGTGATATAATAGTGTGCAACAGGGAAAACAGTAGCAAGGACATTTTTAAAAAATTTTGGTAGTCATTGGAGAAGGGCTTGGTGACGTGGTGCAACGTTAGAAAAACTAAAGAACTGATCATTAACTTCAGAAAGAAAGCACAAGAACATATCCCTTTCTACATCAATGAAAACTGAGATTGAGAAGGTGGAGAGCTCCAAGTACCTCGGAGTGATGATAAGCAACAACCTGTCCTGGAGTTCACACGTAGATGCGACAGTCAAGGTGGAACAACAATGCCTCTTTTTCCTCAGGTGGCTCAGGAAATTTGGCACATCCGTAAGCACCCTCAGCAACTCCTACAGATGCACCATTGAAAAGATATTGTCTGGGTGCATAACAACGTGGTATGGCAATTGCTCTGCACATAAGATGTTACAGAAGGTGGTGTGCACGGCCCAGACAATTGCGGAAGCCAACCTTCCATCCATGGACTCCACTTACATGGCTCGCTGCCACGGGAAGGCTGCCAACATCATCAAAGACCTATCACACCCTGGTAATGATCTCCTACAACTTATTTTGTCAGGCAGAAGATACAGAAGCCTGAACAAATGCACCAGCAGGTTCAGGAGCTTCTTCCCAGCCGTTATTAGATTGATGAATGGACTCTCTAGTCTCAAATAATGATTGATCTTGCTAATGTTGATCTCGTCTAGCGCATGCCCTGTGCAATATAACCTGTACCTCTGTCTAGGTTATTTTGATCTGTGCATCCTTGCTTACTGTGATCTGTCTGTACTGCTTGTTAACAAAGTTTTTTACTGTACTTCGGTACACACGACAATAAATCAATCAAGAAGTGTCACGTTATTTTGAAGGAAGTCATGCAGTCATGAAGTCATGAAGGAACTTAATGCACATGATCAGGAAGTGATGATGAGTTATTTAAAAGATGGAATATTTTGTGTAACAGTATGTTAGAATAGAAGTTGACGAGTGACAGAGAGGCAGTAATGGTTTATACTTGGACAATGGTGTTAAATGCAATGTAACAAAATGGTTGTCCATTATACAGTTTGCCTGATTTCAAAGAAATTTGATATTCTATTTTACACATTATCCAGAATGTTAACCACTTAGATACAAAGTTGGGCTCAAGCACTGGCAACTCTCAAAGTGCTGCTTCAGTCATCACCTTGAAAGTGAACCTAGTTTGAAGTAGATCAGTGATTTCAAGTTTTCCTAGTTCCTGGTTAACTGAG
>JAHRHZ010000013.1:54894674-54942903 GCA_024137785.1 Ginglymostoma cirratum
GATGTAGGGTTTAGGCCCGAAACGTCAAATTTTCCTGCTCCTATGATGCTGCTTGACCTGCTGTGTTCATCCAGCCCCATGCTAGTTAATTGTATCTACTGCTATTACAAAATTAACTGCATCTGGTTATGCCAGACAATCGCCTCTTCTTGTAATGATTCTATAATGATCAATCCTCTTTCACCGATATGTACAGAAGCCCTTAGATTCAGCTTAGTAAAGTCACTGTAGTCCCAGAGGACCATAGGGCTGCTCTCTCATTAAAGTGAGACATCTGGTGGTGGGTTCAACCTGATGATCACCACGCGTTAGAGTAGGGGTGAAGTTGTGAACACAGAACCTTAATGGTTTCATTAGCTCCTATGGGAATTGAACCTGTGCTGTTGGCATCACAAATCATCCGTCCAGCCAACTGAGCTGATTGATCCGCTTGGCCCACTCAGCATAGAGAGGGGGGTTTGGTGGCACTGAAGTGCCACAGCCACCAGTGGTTGCTAACCTGAAGATACAAAATACTGACAGCACTGGTACCTGAAAATAAGACAAGTATCGCTGAGACAGCAACAAGAACATGAGGGCTCTTCAAAATGAAGACAACTTGGGAGAGGAACTTTGTTTTTATTATTCAGGATAACTAAGCAAGAAGGTCCGGCGGTAAAGTTGGGAAATCCCTCCTCTGAAACATCAGGGGTGTGAGAATGCATTCCCTCCATGCAGCCTTCACTTTTGTAAATTGAGCATTTGGCTTCATTGACCTCTGGACATGTAGTGGCTCAGTGGTCAGACCTGCTGCCTCACAGAGCCAAGGACTTGGGTTTGATTCCAGCCTTGGGTGACCGTCTGTGTGGAGATTGCATGTTCTCCCAGAGTCTGCGTGAGTTTCCTCCCACAGTCCAAAGATGTACAGGTTAGTTGGACTGGCAATGGTAATTTGTCCGTAGTGCTCAAGGATGTGCAGGCTCGTGGTTAAGCCATGGTAAATGTGGGGTTATGGGTTGGGTGAGATGCACTTCGGAGGGTCAGTGCAGACTTGATGGGGCGAATGGTCCGTTTCCACACTGCAGAGATTCTAATGATTCATAAAGTTGATGGGTATGGACAGAGCAGAGAAGTCTGATTTTTGATGACCTTACAAAATTGATCTAATAAGGCACTCCATTACTTAAAATCAGTTACCCACCTCACTGTGGCAGGAGAGTAATCCTGACACTGGTCTCTCCTATTTTCCTAGCATTTCACTCCTCATCGTCTAAAAATTGTTCGCCATGTGTCTCAAAGGCATTTCCCCTCTGTCCTCTCCACATATGTTGTCTGAACTGTGGTGTCTTGTGAGTTACCAAAATTTTCTGTACTTTTTTTTCTGATTTCTCTGGTGTCTGCAGATGGTTGCATTTCACTATCAATAGACTGATAGAAATTTTAAATATTGCAATTATCAAGAGCAACTGCATTTCCTTGGGATTTTGCACGCAGCACCAGCTTTTCAATAGCTTCATATTCTTCTTATTTGTCCTTCTATAGATTAGATGCTATTGTCACCCCAAGAAGCAGCACATTGTAAATGAAGAAATTCTGCAGCTCTTTGGAGTGGATAAGCAACACTACAATCTATTTTCCAAGACATGTTCAATCTTTGAAAAACTCTAAAAGAGGTAATCGTGAGGATAGATGAGGAAGAGGCAGTAGATGTTGTCTGCATGGACTTTGGCAACACCTTTGACAAGGTCCTGTACAGCAGGATAGTCATGAAGGTTAGCTCACATATGTGATCCAGGGAGAGCTAGCTAACAGGATTCAAAATTGGCTCGATGGTAGGAAGCAGAGGGTGATGGTTGAAGGTTGTTTCTCAGACTTGAGGCCTGTGATTAGTGGTCTACCACAAGGGTCGGTGCTGGGACCTTTGTTATTTGTTATTTACATAAATGATCTGGATGTGAATGTACAAGGCATGGTTAGTAAGTTTGCCGATGATACAAAATTAGGAGGTAGCATTGGTAGCAAGGGAGGTTATCAAAAATTACAGAAGGATCTTTACCTGATGGGGAAGTGGGCTGAGGATTGGGCAAATGCAGATAAGCATGAGGTGTTGCATTCTGGAAAGCCAAACCAAGGCAGGACATATGCAGTAAATGGTAAGCTCCTGAGCAGTGTTGTGTTACAGAGGGACCTAGGAGTACAAATACATAGTTCATTGAAAGTGGTGTCATAGGTAGACAGGGTGGTAAAGAAGGCAGTCAGCATGCTGGCCATCATCGGTCGAGGCACTGAATATAGGAGTTGAGATGTTATGTTACAGTTGTATAAGTCGGTGAGGCCGCACTTGGAGTATTATGTGCAGTTTTGGTCACCCTCTGACAGAAAAGACATAGTTAAACTGGATAGTTGCAAAGAAGATTTATGAGGATGTTGCCAGGACTGGTAGGCCTGAATTATAGGGAGTGGTTGACCAAGATAGGAATTTATTCCTTGGAATGTAGGAAAATGAAGAGTGACCTTATTGAGGCGTATAAAATCAAGAGGGGAATAGATTGGATGAATGCATATAGTCTATTTCCCAGGGGTGGGAATTGAAAACTAGAGGGCATAGGTTTAAGGCGAATGGGGAAAGATTTAAGAAGAACCTGAGGGGCAACTTCTTCGCGCAGAGAGTGGTCTGCATATGGAATGGGCTGCCAGAAAAGCGGTCAAGGCAGGTACAAGAGCAACATTTTAAAAAAAAATTTGGATAGATCCATTGATAGGAAGGGTTGAGACGGATATAGACCAATTGCAGGCAAATGAAACTAGCTGAGTGGGCACCATGGTTGGCTAGTGCATACTGAAGGGCCTGTTTCCATGCTGTATTACTCTATGAACCTATGACTCTATGTAGTCCTCTTGAGTTGTGGGAAGGTTAATGTGTTACCATCTGATCCTTCCATAAAATCTGAAGAGCCTACACAGATCAATAAAATCAGTACGTGAATCTAAACAGTTCACCAACTTGTCCTTTTCCTCAAGGCATCATCCTACCACTCAGATCAAGGGAACAACTGAATGGTTGGATAAACTACACAAGCTAACCACAATGTTAACTGCTGTAATAGGATGTCCAGTTCATTCATTAAAGAAAAACCATCCTAGTTGCCTCATGTTTTTCCTTACCTTCTCAATTTCCTACAGCTACTATTGTAACTTCAAGAGTTATTGTCTTGCAGCACTTCCTGATTGAGACGGCGAGGCCAAAGGTCTGGTTATCCCTGCTTGCAATGGTAACTGGAAAAGTATGTTTGATGGCTGGATTGATCCAGAAAATAGTCACCCTTCAAGTAACCTATGTTTACATTCTTGTCAAGGGTTCTTTAATTAATAGCCACATTTTGCTTAGAAAGGTCTTAGCATCGAGTGGGGATATTCTTGTTAGTCTTATTTCTCGGTTTTGTTGTCCCTGAAGAATACTTTTTCATGTGGGCTTTTAATCTTGGATTGAGAGCTTAGTTGCTAGAGTCCAGTTGCAGCATTGACAGCATTAGCTCCAAGTTTGGTCCTCCAACCTGATAACTGATCCATTAAAAATTCAGGACATACAATAATTTATTTTATTAAAAGGATTCCTCGAGGGCTATATTTTGGTTTTCAGAGCCACTTTTTGGTTTTCAGGGTCTATGTTATTATTCTCACAAACTCCTTTTTAGAAGGTGCAGTCTCGCAGTAGCGTTACTTTGTGTTTGTGTGGACATGTGGGCCATTTGGATTCATACAGAAGCAGATTTATAAGTACTCATTGAGATCAATAGTAATCACGAACCCTCCATTAATATTAATGCATGACACACAAAGAAAGCATTAATTTTCTATTCCCCACAGTATTTAAGTTGGTACAAGATAGTAGGTGTAAGTTAGCAAGAAATGTTTCCAAAATAACTGATATGGACTTCTAATGCACAAAAAGCCACCACCCTAAAAATACCATTTAGGTCAGCGAGGTCACAGCAAATAACCAGGCAGTCACTACATTTACTGTTTAAAATGCATTTCAGATCCCAATTTTACCGGATTTAAATTTAATACATGACATCCGTTACATTTTTTATAGTAGCTGCTGGATGTGTGCAATATTATGGTAGTGATTTCGAATTCATTTCCAAGTAATTTATTGCCTCAATGACTTCAAGTCTTCCTAGTTCCTAGTTAGTTATGTTCATTTTGTTGACAGATCTGAAACTGTTCTCGCCTTTCCAGCCTCTGTCTCTCTCACATCTACTTGCAGCCTCTGTCTCTACCCACTCCTTTGTAGCTTCCTTCTACCCCATAACACCCTTGTGACCTTCCTCTTTTTCCTATCCCCCTTGTGGCTTCCACAACCCCTTGTGGCCTTTCTCACCCTTCCATTGCTGTCTCTCACTAGCCTCACCCTTTACCCCAGCTCCTTTGTATCCCAAACTGTACCCAGCAAATTGATGGGTGTTTGAAGTCTCCAGATCCTTTAACTGGTTCCAGGCTGTCAGCTCTCCCACTCTTGGACCTCTCACCTCTCTGGCCTCAGGCCCCCGTTCTTGGTCCTCACCTCATTCTATTTCAGACGTCCCACTCTCAGCCTCTGAACACATCCACCATCACCTCACCACCTTGATTAATGCTACCCCAGTCACGGGCTGTTTCTTTTCCACATTTGATGCTGATAGGTTTGCTAGTGAGATGTCTTTTAGTGATTTTTCTTCCATTGGTCGCTCCTGTGAGTGAATTTTGCCAGGTGATTTGGCACCCATCACTTCCTGGAAGAAGCCAGTTACAAAGAAGTTTAGTGCTGCAGTGACTTTCACAGGCACTCAGAGGATGCAGTCTCAGATTCCTGCAGCCCTCAGGTCCTACTCCATTATCTGGCAGAGTTCTAGCACAGAGTCCCATGACATACGGAGCCTGCATTGATTAGTCACCTCATTCATTCCCAGGAAATAGAGTTGGGGTCAGAAAACCCTGGGCTTCCTGCAGACTCAACACATCCTGAGAGGCCCTACAGCAACAAGCTCTCCCTGTCCTTGCTGCTCCTCACCCTTCACGGGGGAAACTTACTGCTCCTGGACTTGCTGCCAGCTGTGGTCCTTCTGCTTGTGTCTTCACCTTATGTTGGTCAATGCCAAGCTGTACTTGAGCACAGCACTCTTGGTTTAATGGACCAAACTTGGGCACAGAAGAAACAAAAAAGTTTCTTAAATATCAGAACAGTCATCAGTGACGAACCTTACAGATGAGGCTATGTATACTTTCCCGCTTACTGATTATGCTGGATGCAGATAATGGGGGGGGGGGGGGATATGTCTGAACATAGAACAGTACAGGCCCTTTGGCCCACGATGTTGTGCTGACCTATTATCCTGCTAAGATCAAACTACCCTGCATACTCTACATTTAATATCCTCCATGTGCCTATCCAAAAGTCGCTTAAATGTCCCTAATGTATCTAACTCCACTACCACTGTTGGCAGCGCATTCCACGCACCCACCACTCTGTGTAAAGAACCTACCTCTGACATCTCCCCTATACATTCCTCCAATCACCTTACAAATTATGTCCCATCGTAATAGTCATTTCTGGCCAGGGAGAAAGTCTCTAGCTATACACTCTATCTATGCCTCTCGTCTGGTCTTGGACATCCGCATTCCACCTCAGATGAGCTGTAACTTACTGAGGTGCCAGGCCAACTGAGTATCAACCACTTGTCGGTGAGAACGTGCCCACAGCACAACACCACCCTCCCGACTATACATCCACATCTGTCATTGATCCCTCTCGCCCCCTGAACCCTTCAGAAATATGGATGCATGGATCACCAGGACTATAATTGTCTCAAACCCATGATCATTTTTGATGATCAGCTCCAATTGCTGTACCTGTAACTCTTAGACTAATGCTAGGCAATTCCCCTGATAATGGAGTCCTGTAGGGCCAGCACATTGATGAATAAGCACCACCCATCCACCACTGAAATGCAACAGGATCCCTTGAGGGTCCCAAATGGACAACTAACTGTGACTGAAGCAAATCATTGTGTGTGAACCGTGCCTGTGACGGATGGTATGGGGACACCTTGACAGACAGTGACGTTCCACTTGATCTGAACTAAGGACTAACCCCAAACAGTTTCTGCCTAGTGCATTTTCATATAACAGCACATCAACCAGAAGTGGCAACACTTCGGCCCATTGAGTCTGCGCTGACGGAACGCTCCTGTAAATCTCCACTAGTCTCACTTTCTAGCACATGGCGTGCAGCCTTGAATGTTATGACATTTCAATGCTAACCCAAGCACATTTTAAAGGTTATGAGGGTTTCCTGCCTTCCTCCCAGGCACTGCATTCCAGATTCCACCACTCTCTGGGCAAAATAAAATCTTTCCTCAAATCCCCTGTAAACCTTCCGATTTTCATGTTAAGATTACGTCCCCTTGTTATCAACACTTTTGTTAAATGAATGTGCCTTGCCATGCAGGCAGTTGGCACATTCAAAAGGTATTACATTGCGCTCTCGGTGTGCCATGCAGCAAGTTGTTCCCAGCTTCCAATGCCAAGTCATTCTGATGCTTATGAGCAGTCTTTGTGTCAGTGCTAAACAGCCCTTTAGAATAGTGATGACAGCCTTTGGCGCTGACTGAAGCATCGACATGCTTACGGGGAAAAACATGATAAGGCAAGGACGATGGTAAGAATACAGGTAGGTGTGAAATGAGTGAGTGCGAAGAGAGCAAAGCAGTCCTGAGATACAGGCGGGTTCGTTGAGAGCTGGGAGCTTGTGCCTCTATGCAAAGTTTTTCCGGCTTCAGCCTTGCTGCTGCATGCCTCTATGTAGCTAAGTTTGCGCCTTGTGAGCAGTCTGCCAGTGTATCAGGATAATCATGATGGATTGGCAGATGCCAGATGGCATTGTCTGTCGGTGATGGGTGCCACTGGTGCTCATGTACATCAGACATTTGATGCAGCATCATGAGAAAATAAAACATTGCAGTTCTCTCATTAAACTTTGCCACAGACTAGATTTTTATTGAAGTTACCATGCAGCCCAATGTTATTACGTGAGCTAGATACAAGTGGCTGATTCACTGATAAGGTTGGAGCACTGCCCGTCATCAGGAAATCACAGGTCTAATACACCTGAATTTTTGTCCCTTGAAGTCAATAGATGGAACATCAAGCACTGTGAGCCCAACTCTCACAAATACTGCTCCTCACAAAGAATGGCCAGTTGAGGAAACAGCACTTTTTTTTTCATTCATTTGTGGGATGTGGGCTTCGATGGCTGGCCAGCATTTCTTGCCCATCCCTAGTTGCCCTTGAGAAGGTGGTGGTGAGCTGCCTTCTTGAACCACTGCAGTCCTCCTGCTGTGGGTTGACCCACAATGCTATTAGGGAGGAAATTCCAGAATTTTGATCCAGTGACAGTGAATGAACGGTGATTTATTTCCATGTCAGGATGGTGAGTGATTTGGAGGGGAACTTGGAGGTGGTGGTGTTCCCATATATCTGCTGCCCTTGTCCTTCTAGATGGAAGTGATCGTGGATTTGGAAGGTGCTGTCTGAGGATCTCTGGTGAGTGTCTGCAGTGCATCTTGTAGATAGTACACACTGCTGCTACTGAGTAATGGTGGTGGAGGGAGTGGATGCTTGTGGATGTAGTGCACCAATCGAGTGGGCTGCTTTTTCCTGGATGGTGTCAAGCTTCTTGAGTGTTGTTGGGGCTGCACTCATCCAGGCAAGTGAGGAGTATTCCATCACACTCCTGACTTGTGCCTTGTAGATGGCAGACAGACTGTAAGGAGTCAGGAGGTGAGTTACCACAGTATTCCTAGCTTCTGACATGCTCTTGGAGCCGCTGTGTAAATGTGGTGAGTCCAGTTGAGTGTCTGATCAATGGTAACCCCCAGGATGTTGATAGTGGGGGATTCAGTGGTAGTAACACCATTGAATGTCAAGGGGTGGTGGTTTGATTGTCTCTTATTGGTGATGGTCATAGCCTGGCATTTGTGTGGTGTGAATTTCACTTGCCACATGTCAGCCCAAGCCTGGATACTGTCCAGAGCTTGTTGCATGTGAACATGGGTTGCTTGGTATCTGAGGAGTCACGAATGGTGCTGAACATTGTGCAACCATTGGCAAACATCCCCACTTCTGAATTTATGATGGAAGGAAGGTCATTGATGAAGCAGCTGAAGTTGGTTGGGCCTAGGACACTACCCTGAGGAACTAGTGCAGAGATGTACAGGAGCTGAGATGATTGACCACCCACAACTACGACCATCTTTTTATGTTCCTAATTATTAGCAATCTTTATGTCTGTTCATAGTTGAACCCAATTCTGTCCTCACTTGATTTTGCACCACACTTTTCATTAGCAATTATTAGACTCATTTATAGGGATGATACAACTGGCATGATGAAAGAAATCCACTAACAAATACAGAGAATGCTAGAGAAACTCAACAAGCTCAGCAGCATCTTTGGAGAGAGAAACAGAGCTTACATTTTGAATCTGGTATGATTTTCCCTCATTATGCGTACAGTTCTGGTCGCCCCATTACAGGGAGGATGTGGAAGCATTGGAAAAGGTGCAGAGGAGATTTACCAGGATGTTGCCTGGTCTGGAGCGAAGGTCTTATGAGGAAAGACTGAGGGACTTGGGTTTGTTCTCATTGGAGAGAAGAAGGCTAAGAGGGGATTTAATAGAGACCTATAAAATGATCAGAGGATTAGATAGGGTGGACAGTGAGAGTCTTTTTCCTAGGATGATGACGTCGGCTAGTACGAGGGGGCATAGCTGCAAATTGAGGGGTGACAGATTTAAGACAGATGTCAGAGGCAGGTTCTTTACTCAGAGAGTGGTAAGGGCGTGGAATGCCCTGCCTGCCAATGTAGTTAACTCAGCCACATTAGGGGCATTTAAACAGTCCTTGGATAAGCATATGGATGATGATGGGATAGTGTAGGGGGATGGGCTTAGATTAGTTCACAGGGCAGCGCAACATCGAGGGCCGAAGGGCCTGTTCTGCGCTGTATTGTTCTATGTTCTATGTTCTATGTATTGTGGATGTCCCTACTCTCCAAGGGCTGATGCAATTCAAGAAGGCAGCAGCCCATCATCTGCTCAAGGGCAATTAGGAATGGCCAATGAACACTGATGTAGTGATTAATGCCTACATCTTGGGAGTGAATAAAAGTAATACATAATTATTTGTTTAGATATAGTGGATGGGCTGCAGTTCAGCACCTGTCCAACCTCCGTGCTATGCGATTGAGCCCAGGAGTGGGTGGCAAGATGTGGGCTGGGCACGGTCCTCATTTTACATGTTATGCCACCAAAAACATGTCTGGCAATGGCATTTCATATCCAGCCCTTGACCAGGAGACCAAAACAACACACAAAAACGAAAAAATATAATCATTGCAAAAAGTGCCTTGTCGTTTACAATAAATAACACAGTTTAAAACAATGGCTTAAACTGCCTTTTGAACTGGGCTGAGATAAAGACAATGTATTCTGTTGATTTATCCTGTCTGACACTCACAAAGCAAAGATTTACTGCTATCACTACAAAGGCATCATCCTTAGAAAATCCAAGAAAATTTGTAAGAAAGTTATACTTGAAATGACTGTAGTAAATCTTTGTCAATGTCATGATCCATTATAAATGCCGGGAAGACTGATGGTTTATTGCTTTGGCAAATAATGGACACTGTAGAAAATCGTGATAAGGCACGAGGAAGCAATTGTGTGCAAGAAATGAGGATCCCATAATATCTACAGCAAAGATGCACTCCAATTTAACTATGCTTATTTGGGCCTCTGCCCTGACCCCACTAAGGTTTGCGAAGGTTCCATTATTTAATTATGATTTACCCTCATAAAGGAGTTTGTTGAGCATGTCACGACATTGTTTCTGTGTGGGAGTTGGGAGGAAAAGGATTTAAAATTGATAGGTTAATTAATGGGGACTATTAAAGGGATAGTTGATTGTGAAAATTTTAATTCAATATTTTGAAGTGACTGAGTGGATAGGTATGGGGAGATCAGTGTCTGTGGATCACATAGATTTTCAGAAATCATTCAATGGGTATCTCACAACAGACTTGTTAGAAATTTGAAAGTGTCACAAAATTCATCAATCTAGATAGAAAATTGGTGAATGGATAGGAAATAAGGAATTAGGGTGGATAGCTGTTGTTCTGATTGGAGAAGGTTTGGTATATTGCAGGGAATTTTTTTGCCAGATCTGTGTTTACAGATATCTGGCACAATTGCCAGGGGAAAGCAGAATTCACAACAATTAAAAGGTGTCAGTAAGAGATTCTGGGTTAGCAAAATAGATAAACATACATAATTTGGAAGTCAACGTTGGTAAGTGTGAGGGACCACAACCTTCAAATGGAGGTGGATTATCCTTTCAAAAACATAACACTAATTTTAAAAAGCCTAAGATGTGCAGTGGTCTTGACTTGCAGTGGAGGTGGAAGCTGTTCTTGTCCCTTGATACACTAGCCTTTGAATTTATGCTACACCTTTTCTGGGCCATGGACATAAGGACTCTCAACACTGGGATATGTCTGCTGTCATGTCTCCTTGCAGATGACAAGTAAGAGCTTAATAGTGGTTCCACTCCGTAATGGCGTCTACGTGAGCTTCCAAAAACTCTCCAGCCAGGGGTCCAGTGTTCTCAGGAGAAGGATGGGACAGACAGGTTGAGGGAGGATCCACCATTGTAATCTTAGCATGAGAGTTGACAATACTCGAGGAATTTTGACCCCCAAAACTTCTTGCTAAATCACACCATTTACTTTGAATTGAGGCTGACAAATGTGGTCCCAATTTAGACAGAACAGCTCACAGTTCCACGTCACGACCTTGTGTGATTGGGCACTGAAACAACGTTAACATTTCTTACCTGGAGACAAAACCCACGAGTTTAAGCTTTTCTGCGGGGCTGTTTGGCAGTGGATTCAGCAGATCACGGATCCGAACTCTGCCAGCGACGCCAATCCCGACAACAACGACGCCCAACATTTCAGTACGCTGCAAATAAACACAAAAATGTAATCAATGGAGTTAGCTTATATGTGACCTCTCTTTATATCAAATGTTTTGCTGTCAACGTAAAACCTGTGATATGAATCATTTAATCCATCAGCTGTTTAGCAGCTAGAAATATGTGCTAATTAGTTTAACCAGCACTTAGAATTAGGTTAAGTACAATTGTGTATCAATTGTTATATTTAAATACAGTTAGCCATCCTTTATTCCTTCCTTAATTTGAATTGAGGACTCATGCAAAATGCCTTAGTTGAAAAGAGAAACACTATGTCAACTGGTACTTTTACCTAAATCACTATTGCAGCTATGCAATTTCCCCCAACCACATATTCTTCACTCTGACAGAAATAATGTTGTCTTATTAAAATCAATTGACATGGCAGGGGATCTGGGAAGAAGTGAGGTAGAAGGCGGGAAGGACATTTAATTAGGCAGAGCAGAGGTATTTCTGACACCTTTCCACCATTGCCAGAACCAAGTTCGAGGAGAGAAGATCCTTAAATAGCAGCACCCCAGTTGTAAGTGGATCTGCCAAAAAACGGCCTACCTGAGAGAAAAGAAACGTGCATGCTAGTTTTCCACTTAGTAGGTGGCTGAGGAGGTCTTGCCCTTGTTACAGATTTCCCTGAACCTCTCTCCCGGCAGCTGCTGTGTGCATCTGTGCAGCATCACTGAGTGCAGTGGCTTCAGACCTTCAATTGGCCAGCAGCTCCTGCCAGAAAGAGCTCCGTCCTTTAAAAATCTGATTTCAGATGGAAGCTCGTAAGTGCCCAATGACAGAAGATATGGTGGGTCATCTTCATAAGAGTCAACTTGGGCATCACACTGTATTTTGCAGGCAGTTCCCATAGCACGTATCAAAACCAGGAATGTTTATCTAGTAAATGTTAGGCAATGATGCAGTGCAAAGCTGAGGCCGAGGAGGATTCAGGGCATAGCTACACATGAAGGCCACGTTGCAGACAGTGTTTGATCATTTTCCAAAACATTTTAACATAGGCAAATAACACTTAAGTGGTATGTATTGCAAAGATTTATTTTGGAGGTAGTTGTGCCTTTGTTGATCTAATTTGCATTTGACCTATTCAAAATAAATGGAACTCCAATGTATTTAAACATGTCTATTAAAATATGGGATATTTAAATTGATACAATGGACACTTAGGAGCTACATATAAATTAATGGAAATATAGTGTTAAAGTTTATATGTATTCCAAATGATCTGGTATGGGTTATGCTACCTGCAGTGGGTGAATGGAGGCGAAGTGGGGGTGGGGGTGGGAGGTGAGAGCATCTGCTCTTGAATTGGTAAGAATGAGGCCAGCACTGGGAGTAAGGGGTGAAGCCTGCACTAAGAGCCAACCTCCTTCTTTGGAGGTTGGAAAATGGTTGAAATGCTGCAGTACAAATAGGCGATGGAGGGAGACTACTAGAAAAAAGTAAAATAGATTAATTTTATTCTACTGTGCAAGTTATTTCATTTTACACCTGGCAGCAGTTTTCTGTCACTCGAGAACGATGTCAGTTTTCTTCCTGCTCTTTGCATCACCTAGAGGTGACATCCATAAGAAACTCTGTCTGATATCACTTTAACTTCGGATACATATAGCCAAGCACTGGAAATTATTGACTTGATCTCCCTAATCTGGTCATGTCTGCATAATTAACAAGTGCACACAATTAAGTCAAAACTGCTGAGAGTAACATTTAGTATTTTTTTAAGGTATGAAGTCTTTTCTTGTTTATTACTGTCTGCTGATAAAATCTAGAAGGAACTCAATCACAGAATTGTTATGGCACAAAAAGAGGCCGTTTGGCCAATCATACCTGCTCCAGCTTATTAAATGAGTATCATTACCTTGTGCCAATCTCCCATTCCCTTGTGCATTATTTCAATCCAATGCTCTTTTGAATGCTTCAGCTGAACCACCACTTTTCCAGGTATTGCATTCCACGCTCTAATTACTTGCTGCGTGAAAAACTTTTTTCTCTCATCATCCTTGCTTTGTTTGCACATCACTTCAAATTTATACCGTTTTGCATTTGTTCCTTTTACAAGCAGGAAGGGCTTCTATCTAGTCCATTCATGATATTGTAAACTCTATCAAATCTCCTCTTAATTTTCTTCTTCCCAAGGAAAGCAGTCCCAACTTCTTCAATCTGTCCTCATAATTAAAATTCGTCATTCCTGAAACTATTCTTGTACTTCATTTCTGAACTCCAAAACATTCATAACTCCGAATTTACGAGGATATTTTAAAAGGAACTCAGGAGGAGTGTTGAATGGCATATAAATGCCAACATGTACTGATTGGATTGAATGGCTTTTTTCTGTGCAGTATGTCATGTAATTTTGAGAGACATAGAAAGAATGAAAAAGCATTTGAAGCCAAAAGTACGGTATATTGCAGGGGATTTTCTTGCCAGATCTGTGTTTACAGATATTTGGCACAATTGCCAGGGGAAAGCAGAACGTGCAACAATTAAAAGATGTCAGTAAGAGATTCTGGGTTAGCAAAATAGATAAACGTACATAATTTGGAAATCAACATGGGTAAGTGTGAGGGACCACAACCTTCTTCAAGAGGAGAAGGATTATCCTTTCAAAAACATAACACCAATTTTAAAAAGCCTTCAAAAGAATTCACTTCCCACGGCTGTTTGTGCTTTTCACCAAGTATTATTTTGTGTTAGTTTACTTGATTGTTACTGGCTGCTTAAACCGCCTGGGATTACTACATATGGTAGCAAGGCAATTAAAACACAGGGAAGGAATGACTGTACAGTTCTTTGAAATTCTGTAACATTGTCAGCAGCGTACAATTTCAGATTATGGAACTAAAGGGGTACCACTTCCAATTTTGTGTTGTTTTAAACCCCCATTTCCCACACAATTAAAATTGAAAAAGTATTGACGGATGAAATATGAGCAATTATGGTGTATGGGAAGTGTTTTGATGGTGAAACTTACCATCAACTGACAAGATAGCAGGTAATGGGTAGCAATAAAAGTCTTCCGGTCAAATAAAGAGGCTCTTCATTGTGACCAATTTTTACACTCAACAACATTTCCTTTCACATTAGAGCACAAAGGTGGCAGAGATTTTTTTTTAAGTTTACATTTCACTTGAACATAATTCACATTATATTGATTTTACTTTATTCATGTTTTCATTGTTGCTGTTTGTTGAGAATAGCTTAGTCAGACAGAAATAAACATACTGGCATACCTTTTCAGTTACAGGACAGTTTCTTTGTGGAAGAAGAAGTGTTGTGCCTTTTGTTAACCCCCTATTGAATGTTCCTTTCAGTATTGTGTTTACCACTCTGCGTGACATACCCAAATTTAGCAGACTGACCTGGCCCTCCTATCCATACACCATTAAGAAGATTGTCTGAAAGCAATACCTTTGAGGTGAACTCAAAACTCAACATCACCCCACCTCTGCCCACCACCCATCATCTTCAGCCTTGCACTATTCCCAGGACACCTAGTCATTCCCTTTTCCACTCCCCCATTGCCCTTGACCCTAGTTAACAATGCCTCCTACCCCCCAACCCCACCCCCACCAACTGACTTGCATAACTGAACAAGTTAAACAAATAGTATGCTGTTTTATTATTCAGTTTGTCTGTCTCTAACTTTTCCACACAAATTTCCTTTGTTCTTGTTCTACTCACCCCTTGCTCAAAGCCTGTTACATTTCTAACTTTTCCCAGCTCTGATAATCTGTTTCTCTGTCTGCACTGACACCATCTAACCTGCTGAGCTTTTTGCAGTATTTCTTGTACTTTTATTATTGAAATAATTTTATTTAAATAAAGAGCAAAATAGTGCAGAGACAGGAAATCTGAAACAAGCACAGAATCCTGAAGAAACTGCAGGTCTGGCAGCAACTGTGGGGAGAAAACGGTTCAAGTCAAGACTCTTTTTCAGAACTGATAGGTTTGGGAGATGAGTTCCTTTTTACACTTTTCACAGATGTAGTTTTTGTTATTAATAGGGTTGCGTTGTCTCAGATTTGACAGCCAGATGCCTGAAATTCCAAGGCAGCATGCAGGCCATAAGCCTAAATTTGGAGTTTCCAACTGTACAACAATGGCCCTGAATTGACAGAGACAAAAGCGATGGTACAAGATGCCCAATGAGACCCCTTTGAAGTCCCAATGCATTGACTGAGTGGGAATTTCCTTGGAATTTTGAACTTCTGAAGGACAATTTTCTTGACCCCCAGACATGTGGGAAAGGTCCCAACTGTCTGTTTGAATTGGAGTCTTTGGAAATGTCAGGTGAAAAAGTCCTGGTTTGATTCCTGGGTAATTGCAACCACTAGTCCTCCCACCAACAACCCCCTCCATATCCCTAGACCCGACGTGACTAACCTCAACCTCCCAACCTGACCAGACTCTATGATCCAACTCTATACAACTTGCACACTATCCAGCTGCCCTTAGCCATTTACCTCAGCCACTCTGTCTACTTTCACGTCTACATATTCTCCTATTCACTCTTACACTTATCCAGACCTGTTCACTAATACATTGAAAAGTTGTTTAAATGTCCCAGAATTTTACACTATCTTGGTGACACACACCAGAATATGACAACCAGCATACTGTTAATCAACAATCTGGCTCTGTAAGGAAGGAAATTCACTTAAGGTATGCTGTGCATTTCTGAAGGAGCTATTGGAATGCTCAGCCAGGAATGTGAAGCTCGGTGGTAGTGGAAAAATGTAGGAGCAGAGCAACATTACGAAGCTGATTATCACTCCTCTGAAGATTCAAGTCCATTGGCCAGATAGTCCAGTGTCAGAAATCATATTTTCATCCCTGATGAGTCTAATACTTACCCACTTAACTTCAGATGGCTTCTGTACTGGGGATTCTAGGATAGGGGCTGTAATGAACCTGCTCAGGAATCCAAGAATCTAGCAATAAAGAGAATCAACAGAACATTTCATTTTTCAATAGTCACTGTAATGTGTTCTGTAGTTACAATGACCAGCAGAACAGTCAGCCACTTTGACTGCTGCTGTGGTGAGGTAAGCGTAGGATTAAGGGAGTTGGTTAGGGAGTCAGGATGCCAGGGTATGGCAGGCCTGGGAGGTATAATGGTGGGTGTGTTGGGCCCAGCAGCAGATATACCAGGTATTGGAACCTTCTGAATTCTCCAACTTAAATGGATTCTCTCAAGAGGGTTACAGACAGAAGAGAATTTCCCATCAGAAAATTAAATTTCCTTAGCAATTCCCAAACAGTCAGTAACATCTGGGATTCTGCAAAGTACCAATGTGCAACTCCTGTTTACACTATTCTAATGATGCTCTGCTCTCAGAGTCTCTGGGCTATTTTATTTTTGGACACTGATCTGTCCTCTAGAACAATAATTACCGTCATGCTGTATCAGTGTGAATGCTTCCATGGAGTAGGTTGATTACATCAGTTGTCTTGCTTCAAGAACCTCCATAAACCAGCTGTGGATGTATACATCACAGAGCTAGTATGAACCATTTTGCCTAACATGAGACAATTCAAACAAATCTACTGAAGCAACTGAGTAGGCAGTCATTTGAACTGTAATATCCATCTTCATCAAAAAATTTAAACTAATTTAAACCTGGAAGAGGGTAGCAGAGTGCTAACGCTGATTGGCTGACGTGGGAAAGATCTACATCAGTGCAGAAGGTGGTTTGCGGAGGAGCTGTTGTCAAGGGACATACCATTTTGTACAGCATCTGCACTCTGTATGTGACAAACAACACCACTTTTCGGTCACGAACCATTTTAACTCCCACTTCCCCCTCCCAGGGTGACATGATCATCCTGGGTCTCCCCCAGTGTCACAATGACACCACCCACAAACTGGAGGAGCAACACCTCATATTCCGCCTCAGGAGTCTGCAGCCCGATAGCCTAAACGTGAATTTTATCAGTTTCAAAATCTCCCCACCCTCGGCCTCATCCCATGACCAACCCTCCCTCTCATCCCTGCCTCCTTGACCTGACACAACCTGTCCACCTTCTCTCCCACCTACACACCTCTCCCACCTCACTGACCAATCCCCACCACTCCCCACCTATCATCTTCCTATCTACCTTCCCCAGCCTCCTCTCTTTATTTACTTCTGAGCTCCCTTCCCCCTCCCCATTTCTGAAGAAGGGTCCTGACCTGAAACGTCAACTTTCCTGCTCCTCTGATGCTTCCTGGTCTGCTGTGTTCCTCCAGCTCCACTCTTATCTCTGACTCCAGCATCTGCAGTTCTTGCTATCTCTTGTATCAGACACAGGTTTTGTTATTAGCATTTTAAGCAATAGAAGCCCATGTATGCCCCCTACTGCCTTTCCCTCCTGGAACAGTCCACATTTAATTTCTTTTTAAACGGCTTTCTAGAAGGTAATCACATTTAAATATGTCCAAGAAATAGCAGGCATTGGTATGCGCCCAGCCCTACTCAGATCCTTCCATCTGAGCAGACCTATACGCTTCCAGTTAGAGTCCACATGAATTTAAGTACCTTATTAAAAGGTGTCAGAAAGCATAAGCCTTCTGGCTGATGTTCAAACTTGTTATAAACTGCATGGTACTAACAAAGAAGATGGTCTCCAAGCATGGCACTGAGGATTCATCAGATACTGATACATTGCAAATATCGAAGACAGAACATTGCTTAAATTCCAAAATGGCCCATTTTAGAAAAACGTCTTTTTCTAAAAAAAACACATTCCAAAAGCGCAAGGCACCTGCTACCCATGGGCTCATCATTCCCTACCTTCCCAACTGACGTGCTATCTCCTCTCTAAAACCTGTGCTTCGTTGCCATCCTTGACTAAACTCCATTGCCGCATCTTTCTAGGTGTGACAGAGCATCATCCTCTCATTCCACTTCCAAATAGGCCCTCAGGGTTAATGCCGGTTCAGCCACACTGCATTTTCACAGAAAGTATCTGTCTGCTGCATCAGCATCTGTGTTTCTGCAGTTTAAATTTTCTTTTTGACCTGACTACTTTCTTGACTAAGAATAAATTAAAAATTAATCTTAAATGATTTATATAATCATTGCTTATGAAGTTAACTAAAACGTCCTACCTAATTCTAATGCCAGTTGGAACTTTAAGTGAATTCACAGGTTAACTCATGTCATACTCAAATTGCCCCCGACAGAATCCACACCTACCACTCTGTGGCATTTTATCTGGAGCAACGCATTGCCAATGATCTACTTGTCCTTGAGAAACTGGAACATTGAGCATTAGGTGTCTCTGCCACTGGTAGCATCCTCCTAATATCTCTCACCTTGCTTCAAGCAACCAATGGCTTCATCACACAAGTATAAACAAGAATTTCGCATTTTCAGTCGTTCAAGGTGGTGGCGGTAAGCTGCCTTCTTGAACTATTTCAGTCCATGTGCGATATAGGCACACCAACATTGTTGTTACAGGGAGTTCCAGAATTTTGACTCAGCAACAGTGAAGGTATTCAAGTAACTAAAATGGCCTCTGCCTGTGAGTTTACATCCCCATTGTGAAATTGGGAAATACCTGGGTCTTTATCTTCTCATACAGTGATCCATTATTCAAAATGTGCTCTCAACAAAATCTCCACCCTCCAGGTCACACACCAGCCTGACTTGGAACTCAACCACCACATATATTCACTGCTCATTCGGAAAAACCTTTGAATTCCTTGCCTAGCAGGATTGTGGGCATAGTTAAACCATGTAGATTGTGGTTTAAGATAATAGCTAACCACATTCTCAACGCACTTAGGGACTGGCAATAAATGCTGGCCTCACGTGAGGCTTACACATCATGAATGAATAATTTAAAAAGTATAGTTTTACGTGGGCCCTGACTTAACTTTCCAACCTTTTGATGTCTTCCTGTCTAGTTCATGGTAAAAACATACGACAAAGGCCATGGATTTTCACCCTCAGTGGTGCTGCTCATCATGAATAAGCAATTTTAACTGTAGGTTCCTGGAATAACTTGTCTGTTTTTGAAATGCCCAAATGCCACACGAGTGCTGCACAACGTGCTATATCTAGTACTTGCAGATGCATCAAGTTTAGCGCAGGACAGTCAAAAGATACTGAGGGAAAGTGGAGAAGCAAGATACACTGTGCAAGTGGTTTACTGTAATGTATTGCAGCTTGATAAGAAAGGTCATCCCTCTCAGTTCCTCCCTTTAGTTATTATTAAGTATTATCCAAGCACTCGAGGAATTCAATAAATTACATTACAGGTTAATTTATTGCTATGAATTTAACACTAGTTAAAATTATTTTAGTATTACAGGTACTATCAGCATACATTAATACAGGGTAGGAACTCAAAATACCTTGTAATATCTGATTAATACATTTCAAGAAAACTTATCAATTAGACTGTAGATGCTCCATGTTTTGCATCACATATCCAACAGATCAAAAAAATTCCTTGTTTCCAGTCAGGCAGGAACATATAATTCAAATTTAGCTTCCTTTATTTCATAGAACTTTATGCCACAGAAGGAAGGCATTCAGCCATTGGTGCTTCTCCCAGCTCTATGAAAAAACATAAGGCAGGAATAGGCCATTCATTTGGTCTGCCATTCACTTAGATAATGTGTGACTTAATCCATATTCCCACCTTGGTCAAGCAGTTCTTAAGACCTGTCAACTTAGTCCTGTTCCCTTATCTTTTCCAATATTTATCCATTTTTATTTTTCAAACTATTATGGATTCCACTTTTACCTTTGGACTTGCTAGAAACAAACTGTTGTCTCAACATGCACTTTTACATACATCTCAGAGTACCAACACAATGAGCAGTGCTGTGTTAGTGGTCCAATTTTCTTTTCTATCACATAGGTTACCAGGAATCATTCCCATTCTTCGGGCTTGTGATTGGTTTCTGTTAGAAGGATAGTTTGGCCATGTTATGGATGCACCAGCATTGGCTATCAGATCTTGGAATGAGACTTAAACCCCGGCCTTTTAGGTCAGAGGCAAAAGGGTACTATCACTGCACCACACTTCCTCTAACACTGTAACGTCCATCAGCAAAACTTCAACACACTTTATCAAACACCTTTTTACAAATTCAGATAGACAAGATTCTGTGCATTTTCTTTTTCTGTATATCACATTACTTCCTTAAAAAAATTAAATGTCAGAAAAAATTCCTTTTACCTTAATGAATCACTGGTTCTTTGGTGTCCTACCAATTTTTGCCCAATCAACATGGCTAAATATATAATTTGTCATTATCACACTCGTGTCTTTGGGAGCTTGCGCTGCACCAACATTTTCTACCTTACAGTGACGACAGTGCCCGAAACACCTCGTCGATTGTACCACTAGAAAGGCAGCACAAAAGACCACCTGCAAGTTCCCTATCAAGCTACATACCATCCTGTCGTGGAACTATATCGCCATTTATTCCCTGTTACCGGGTCACTATCCTGGAATTCCATTCCTCACCGCACTCTGGGCGTACTTACCGTCACAGATTGCAGCAGTTCAAGAAAACAGCTCAGCATCAGTTTCTCAGGGGCTAATAGAGATGGCTTAACCTAGAATCCCACATCTCTTGAACGCATATGTTTTAACAGTAATACCACAAAGTCCCGTCTCTTTATCACAATAAACATACCCTATGAGAATTCTCACACTGACCTCCTGATTGGCTCAAGCACACTGTTACATAACGTTCCACACCCCTGGACAATGCGCATGCGCATCCTGAACCACATGACCTCCCCCGTGTATCCCACAGACCGTATTCCAGTGACATCAGAGCCCAGATCCCGCGGCCGTAATTATTCCTCAACTTTGTAACAACATTAAGGTAACGAAACAGACGCCCCGCACCAGGCAGCATCTTGTTCCACCACTGTCCTCATTATCTACAAAAAAAAACTAGTACATCCACCTTCCAGCTGCACGTTCAGCCATGTGACTGGGAAAACAATGCGGCGAATAAGACGGGAGGCTCACCCATTACCCAATTGAAATTAATCTGAAACAAAACCAAAGCTGCTGGAAAAGCTCAGTAGGTCTGGCGGCATCTGTGAAGAAAAAAAGGTCAAAGTCAACGTTTCGGGTCCGGTGACCCTTCCTCAGAAATGAATCTAGGTTCACTGGCAGGAAGAGTGACTGCATCGGTTTATTGGATGAAATTAATTCTTCCATAACAAGGTGTAGAGCTGGATGAACACAACAGGCCAAGCAGCATCATAGGAGCAGGAAGGCTGTGTTCATCCAGCTCTGCACCTTGTTATCTCGGATTCTCCAGCATCTGCAGTTCCTATTATCTCTGATTTAATTCTTACATGTCGCCTTGAATTCGTTACGGACATTGATTCGCATGTTTTAATTTTTTTAAAAACCTGTTTTTAAATTAAACGTTCAGGCCATATTTTGATACCATTTTCGGCTTTAACCAATGTCGCGAGAGTGTCAATAATGTTATCTTGAGCCTGGCAAGATGGCGCTGTCCATGTTAGGAAGTCGCGGTTATTCAATGTGAGTAAATGTGAGCAATCAGATGGCGATTTTATTGTTGCTGCAGACTCGAGACGAAACATTAGCAGCAAAGAGACAGGATTAAATTTGAGGTCATCGTGCCTTCTGTTCACTCTTCACTGCAATAACTGGAACAGATAATTCCGGTTTAAACTTCAATACATGCTGCCTATGAATGTTTCCAGCATCATAACTTTTTTTTTAATCGAACATTTGTTAGTACACTTAGTTTTCTCAAATTGCTAGTTTCCCCTTTGGTCGTTCTGTTGCAAGAAGCAGCTAAAGTCACCGGTAATTTCTATCGTTTCTTTGTGCGGTTACTTCTTTAGTTTCGGTATCCCTTCTTCCCCCAAACGCTCCCGCTCAACCCTCCCCCCTCCCCTAAAAAAGGCTGAGGCTTGTACAGCAGATAAGGGGAGCAAGTCAAGGCAGACAAGATAACGGGGTAAAATTGACAAATTAAACTGCGTTTATCTCTAAACAAGAGGCCTCAGAGTTAAGGTGGATGAATTTAGGGCATGGTTGGGAATGTTGTAGTGTGCCTCAAGGATTGGTGCTGGGCCTACTGCTTTTCATCACTTGTATGAATGGTTTGGATGTGGATATGAGGTATGGTTAATAAGTTTGCAGATGATATTAAAATAGGTGATGCGGTGGATAGTGAAGAATGTTGAGTGCAGCAGGACCTTGATTGAATGGGCCAAGGAATGACATTTGGAGTTTAATTTAGATAAATGTGAGGTGTTGCATTTTGGCAAGGCAAACCAGGGCAGGACTTATATAGTTAATTGTAGGGCCCTGGGGAGTGTTGCTAAACAGTGTGGCCTAGGGTTGCAGGTGCATAGTTTCTTGAAAGTGGGGTCTGAGACAAACAGGGTGGTGAAGAATGCATTTGTATGCTTGCCTTCATTGGTCAGAATGTTGAGTCTTGGAGTTGGGACATCATGTTGCAGCTGTACAGGACATTGGTGAGTCCGCTTTTGGAATACGGTGTACAATTCTGATTCCCCATCGATAGGAAGGGTGTTGTTAAAGTTGAAAAGGTGCAGAAAAGATTTACAAGGATATTGCCAGAACTGGAGAGTGTGAGCTACAGAGAGAGGCTGAATTGTCTGGGGCATTTTTTTCTTGGGAGCGTCTTGGGCTGAGGAGTGATCTTGTAGAAGTTTATAAAATTGTGAGGGGCACGGATAGGGTGAACAGTCAGTCTTTTTCCTAGGGTGGGGAATCTAAAACTAGCTGGCACAGGTTTAAGGTGATAGGGGAAAGATTTAGAAAGAGGGGTAACTTTTTCACCGAAAGGGTGGTGTGTGAATGGCACTACTGCTAGAGGAAGTGGTGAAGGCTGGTACAATTACAACATTTAAAAGGAATCTGGATGTGTATATGAATAGGAAGGGTTTAAGAGAAATATAGGCCAAATGCTAGCAAATGGGAATAGGTCAGATTGGGATGTATGGTCGACATGGACAAGTTGGACTGAGAGGGTCTGTTTCCATGCTGTATGACTCTGACTCTATGTGGATGGTGCACTTCAGTTTCTGGTCTATGGTAACCCCAGGAATTTGAAATTGGTAAGAATTCAATGAGGGTAATGCCATTAAACATCAAATGAAAATGGTCATTTTCTCTCATTGGATTTGGTCATTGTGTGCTATGAATGTTACTTGCCACTACACACAAACATTGGCTGCTTCAGTATACGAGGAGCAGTGAATAGTGCTGAACATTGCTCAATTAGCAGCAAACATCCCTACTTCTGATGTAATGGTGGAGGGAATATCATTGAAGTAGAAGATGATGGTCGGACACTACCTCCAGAGTCTCCTGGCAGACATGGTACAGGACTGAGATAATTGACTTTGAACAACCACGACCATCTTCCTTTGTACCAAGTATGACTTCAACCAATGGAAGGTTTTCCCCTGATTTCCATTGACCCCTGTTTTGCTTGGGCTCCTTGAAGCCAGGTTCCATCAAATGCTGCCTTGATTCAAAGATGGCCACTCTCTCCTCACCTCTGGAACTCAGTTCTTTGTTCAAGTATGGACAATGTTGTAATGAGATCAAGAGGTGAGTGTGCTGTTGGAAACCAAGCTGGGCATCAGTGAGCAGGTATCTCTTTTGCCAGTCCTGATTGATGGCTCAAAAAAACCCAAAGAACTGCAGATGGTGAAAATCAGAAACAACAATAAAAATTGCTGGGAAAACTCAGCAAGTCTGGTAGCATCTGTGGAAAGAAAGCCGTTCAGAACTAATTCTGCTTTCTCTCCACAGATGCTACTGACTTGCTGAGTTTTCCCAGCAACTTTTGTTTTTGTTTCTGCTTGATGGTTCAAACTCCTTCAATTACTTTGCTGATGACCACGGATAGACTGGGGTGGTAATTGGCTGGTTGGATTTGTCCAGGAACAACATGTGTCTTCCACATTATTGCTGGAATATTGTGAGGGATCCATAGCCTTTGGACGAACTGTTTCTTGTCATGTGGAATGAATTGAAATCGTTGAAAACTGGTATCTGTGATGTTGAAGAGTACATCTTCAGCCAAGATAGACCATCTATTTTTGGCTGAAGATGTATGCAAATGTTTTCAGCCTTATATTTTGCCATTGAGGTGCTGGATACCGCCATCATTGAGGATAGGATGGCTAAGATTATATTTGTGGAACCTCTTCCAGTGCGTTTAATTATACACCAACATTCATGATGGGACGAGGCAGGAGTCCAGAGTTTAGATCTAATGTGTTCTGAAAAATTGTCACCAGACCCGAAACGTTAACTCTGATTTCTCTTCTCGGATGCTGCCAGACCTGCTGAGCTTTTCCAGCAACTTCTGTTTTTGTTTAGATGCTGCAAGCCAGAAACTGCCCCTCACATTATGGCACAGAAAGGGAAGTTTTTAGCTATCAGACCTGATTAAGTTACAGCAATGTGAGAGATAAGAAGCCTCCCAAGGATGAAAACTGTTGCAAGCTGTAAGCATGCTCATCGCTCATAAGCAATGGATTTCTTGACTGCAGATAGTACTAGATGTCACTGATCCTTGAACTGTGATCTTCCATGCTCTGGCGATCTCCATGTGAGGTGATAACTAGTTATTTTTCTATCATTCTCCATAGGTTATTTGGTAGTTACAGATTATGTTGGGTGTTGGTAATCTGTAGGAATAGTCCTGTGTTCGGATTCAGCTAGAGAGTGAATGGATATCAAAGGCTCCAGAGTAAAGTTAAAATCTGATAGGCAAGGGAACATCTTTTTGAAATAGGCACAAATTTACAGGTTAGGAAGGCATTAAATAAAGAGGAGTATTTATCTCACATTGAGGGCTGTCTTCATGGTGAATGAACATCATGAGGTATGGCTACAGACAGCAAAATCAAGGGCCACAAAACCAATTTCAAATAAGTTTGCAAACCCAGGATTACTGCAAAGCCACTATTAAAGAAATAAAGAGATATTTTAGCAGGCAAGGTCTGAGGGCTGAAGAAAGTTAGGAGACTGTTGAAGTCACAGAGAAGGCAAGAGTTCCACTGTTCAAATCACAATACTGGTGGGAAGTGGTTATGCAAATTGGAGACAGCAGCAATTGAGACTGAGACAAAAATAGACCATGACTCGTCAATCTCAAAAAGAAAGTGTCCTTTACTGAAACTATTTAGAATGAAAATTGTCTATGAAAGCCACAGGCTGTGGGAGTCAACTACAGCAGTCACAAGAGAAGATGCAAATTCTCTATATTACTTACTGAAAATGGCAATCCTCCAATTAGACTCCCAAAATGTACAGCATTACACAATAGCATTGCTATACTGCAAGATTTAAAAGCCTTTTAAGCAATGAACAGAAGTAATCGCCTTAAAACAGAGCAACACAAACGATGACCTGGATATTCCAATAAGTAGAAATCATAAAACAAAAAACCAAAAGAACTGTGGATGCTGGAAATTGGAAACAGAAATTGCTGGGAAAACTCAACAGGTTTGGCAGCACCTGTGAGAAAAATCACTGTCAGCTAAAAACACCATTCCTAATTTCTTATGTTGGGATCAAGACTTGCATTTGTAAATTACCAAATGGTTTTCCTGTATCTCTCAAGACCTGAAGTTCCCTACTCTGTGAGAGGATGGTAGCAGCAAATAGACCTTACAGTGAGCAATAAGGCAGTGAGTTCATACAAAATAATGAGCAATGGTACAGACTGCTCGTACAACGTGAACCACAACAATTCATTGCTGGCCCTTGTAAAATCTTTTTCTGTCTTTTCGGTATATTCCTTAATTTAGTACTTCCTCTCCTTCCCATGTTCTGAAATTTGGAGCTTAAACAATGTGAGTTAGTGACGTTTTTTTAGTGACAGAGTTTGCATGGTCAAGCCCTGGTGCTTAAAATTCCCACTTTTCTTTTAATAGGAATGACACTTGCTGGGATTTTTAGAATTTGTTAGTTTAAAAGTTTACATTACTTATGCATGATTCAGCTCTCCTACCTTCGCCTCTGCAAATAATTCCAATGTTTAGAAGATCACCATTTTGAAAATCTTTACGCACACTGTTTCCGCCTCACTCCCTAATGTGTTGTTGGAGTGCTCTGGCTCTGTAGGATGATTTGATTTATTTAATTTGGGGTTTCGTAATAATACTATAGGTATAACTTCATTGATCATTGTCTTTCTACTGGAATTGGTATACTATATTGACTAAGATTAGTGAGCAACTATATTGCAGACTGAGTTGAAATCTAGACTTTTGAATAGCTGCAAAGAAATACATGATACAAATAATTATACACTTGCTAATTACTTAGACATTCTGTCTTCATTTCATTAAAAGATCCTACACTTCCCTAAATTAGGTTTCTAGTCATAGAATCCCTACAGTGTGAAAACAGGCCATTCAGCCCAACAAGTCCACACTGACCCTCTAGAAAGCATGTAGGTCTACCTCCAGACCTATCCCCCTACCCTATCCGTGTAACTCTGCATTTGCCATGGCTAATCCACCTTGCCTACACAACCCTGGACGCTATGGGCAATTTAGCAGCCAATTCACCTAATCTGCACAGCTCTTGACTGTGGGAGGAAACTAGAGTACCCGGCAGAAACCCATGCAGACCCGGGGAGAATGTGCAAACTCCACACGCAGTCGCCCAAGGGTGGAATCAAACATGGGTCCCTGGCGCTGTGTGCTAACCACTGAGCTACCGTGTTATAGAACTATCCACTGCCTTGTGTTTGAAAATCTTGTATTAGCACTTTTTCCTCACAGGAATAAGAAGTTCAAACAAGTTTTCTTGACCTGATGCAAACCTAGCAAGCTGTGCTGGTGTCCATGACCATGTTGTCATTTCTCAAATAATAACCATATTTTGTTCAAGAAATGTGTTTTCAGCCTGCATGCTGATTTGTAGTGTAGCTTACATTGATAATCTGTGCTTTCTTTCTTGGGCCCTCACCTTTGAAACCCTCCGAACTGGTTGCTGTCCCCACAATAGTACTGAAACACTCTCTTATCAAAGCTAGCAATGATGTTCAATGTGACTGTGACAAGTGCAAACTATTCCCACTTATTCTGTTGGACCTGCCTGAGACTTTTGGCACTGTTGACCATGTCAACCAACTCCAGTGCCTTTCCACTGTCATCCAGCTGGATAGGGCTGTTCTCTTGGTTCTTTTCTTACCTATCTAATCATAGTTAAGCATCACTCATGGCTTCCCTTCTCGTTCCCATATCTTTTCCTTTTGTGTCCCAGAACAATATATCTGCCTCTAAGTGATATTATTTGAAAAGCACAGTGTAAATTTTCACAAATATACTGACAACACCCAACTGTACATCTCTCTCAATTCCTCTGTTGTTGGTAAGTTGTCATAGACCATAGAACTGTACAGCACAGGAATGGGCCATTTAGCCCCCGATGTTGTGCCGAATATGACGCCAAATTAAACTAATCCCTTCTGCCTACCTTTGGTCCATATCCCTCCATTCCTTGCATATTCATGTGCTTATCTAAAAGTCCCTTAAATGCCCCTATCATATCTGCCTCCACCACCATCCCTGCCAGCATGTTCCAGACTCCTACTCTGTGTTAAAAAAAAAACAAACTTGCCCCTCATATCTCCTTTTAAACTTTTCTCCTTTTAAACTTTTCCCCCTTTCACCTTAGGTGCATATCCGTTAGTATTAGACATGTCAACTTTGGGGAAAAGATTGTGACCATCAACCCTATGTATGCATCTCCTAATTTTATAGAATTTGATCAAGTCTCCTCTCAGCCTCCACCGCTCCAGAGAAGAACCCTTTATCTGACATTCTCTACAAAATGAGGAGAAATTCCTCCTAGTAAATATTGGGAAGACTGAAGCCATTTGCTTTGGTCCCAGCTGCAAATATGGATCCCCAGTTACTGACTCCATTTCTGTCCCTGGCAATAATCTGAGATTAAAGACTCTGTTCCCACCTTTGCTCTCATGTTTGACCCCAAGATATGATTCCAAACACACACTTATGTTGTCACTGAAACCATTTATTTTCACCTCCACAATATCACTCAATTTTGCCATGGCCTTAGCTCATCTGCTGTTGAATCCCTTATTTATATTTTTGGTACCTCTAGAGCTGACTATTCTAGTGCACTGCTGACTGCTGTCAAATTCTACACTCTGTAAATTTGAGGTCACTTAAAACTCTATTGCTCCTGTCCTGATTGGCATCAATACCCATTCTCCTATCAAACCTGTTGATGCTGACCTGCATAGCTCTTGCGTGAAGTTTTGATTTGAAAACTTTCAAACTGATCAATGGTTTCACCTTTCCATATCTCTGAACTATCCAGTGCTACAACCCACTAAGGTACAGGTGCTCCTCTTTTGAGCACCTCCAGTTTTAATTGCTGCGTGATTGGAGGTCATGTTTTTCAGTTGCTTGGACTCTTAAAAGCTAGAATTCCCTTCCTACACATATCCACCTCTGTACCTTTCTTCCCTCCTCTTAAGATGCTCCTTTAAAGCCTACCTCTTTGACTGAGATTTTGGTTATCCGACAGAATATATCCCTACGTTGCTCAATGTCGCATTTTGTTCAGTAATGCTCTTATGAAACTGAAACTGCACTAAAGGTAGTGCATGTATTTAAGTTGTGACTGTTTTATACTGTTGCTAGCATACATCCTCTGCAGAGGGCACTGTTTGACTGAAAATCAAAGTGTGACATCAGTGGGAGACCAATGTTTGTCTCTAATTTTGAGCATTCTCTTGGCAGACTTTCTGTACCACGCTTCCAGCGGTACATTAGCAGGAACAGGATAGCAGATGCTAAATTAAAGATAGACATCACTTGAAATGGATATATTGGATTAAAATTATCTTCAAACTGTGCGTGCCAGTGCAATATCAGATTAGTTCCAATTAACAGATTGACCTCCTGTTAACCACTGGACTTTTCTGCAGCTTTTATTTGTCTGTATGTTTACCTATTTTACTTCTTTCTTCTCCCTCCCCATTCTCATCACACCACCACCCCGCCGCCCCATCTCCACTTCTGAAATCAGAGACTCTGCTGTAAATTATTTTAGCACTTGACTGTCTAAGCGTGTTCACACCTTCTTTTATGATCATGTTTCTGCGAATAATCATTTAGTAGTAAAGAACTTTAGTGCTTATAAAAGAAAACATTTTGTCAACACTTTTTTTTGTCTTTTTATTATTTACTCATGGCACGTGGGTGCCACTGCCTGTCCCTGGTTGCTGTTGGACTGCTGCTTTCATGTGCTATTGGTTGACTCACAATGCCTTTAGGGAGGGAATTCCAGGATTTTGACCTAGTGGCAGTGAAAGAGTGGCAGTATATTTCCAAATGGCTTGGAGGCGAACTTGCAGGTGGTAGTGTTCCCATGCATCTGCTGCCCTTGTCCTTCTAGAATACATTGTTCATAGGTTTGAAAGGTGCTGTCTGAAGGTCTCTGATTTTCTTAAGTGCATCTTGTAGATTGTACGCACTGCTGCTACTGAGCATCGGTGGTGGAGGGAGTGGATCCTGGTGGATGTGGTGCCAATCAGGTGGGCTGCTTTGACACGGATGGTGTCAAGCTTCTTGATTACTGTCGGAACTGCACCCATCCAGGTAAGTGGGGAGTATTTGATCACACTACTGACTTGTGCCTTGTAAATGATGGACAGACTCCAGGCAGTCAGGCAGTGAGTTACTTGTTGCAGTAATCCAAGCCTCTGACCTGCTGTTATAGCCACTGTGTTTACGTGGTGAATCCAGTTGAGTTTCTGGGCAATAGTAACCATGATGATATTGATAGTGGGGGATTCAATGATGGTACCATTGTTGAATGTCAAGGGATGGTTGTTAGATTGTCTCTTATTGGAGGTAGTCATAGCCTGACGTTTGTGTTGCACGAATGTTACTTGCCACTTGTTAGTCCAAGCCTGGATATTGTTCAGATCTTGCCGCATTTGGGCATGGACTTCTTAAGTTTTGGAGGAGTTGCGAATGGTGATGAACATGGTGCAATCATTGGCAAACATCCCCACTTTTGACCTTATGATGGAGGGAAGGTCGTTGATGAAGCAGCAGTAGATGGTTGGGCCTAAGACACTACCCTAAGGAACTACTGGAGCTGAGATGGTAGACTTCTAACAGCCACAACCATCTTCCTATGTGCCAGCTATGACTCCAACCAGTAGAGAGTTTTCCCTTGATATCCAGTTTTGCCAGAGCTCCTTGGTACGACACTCTGTGGAAAAGTGGCTTTGATGTCACAAGGGTTGTCACTCTCAACTCACCTCTGGAATTTAGCTCTTTCATCCATGATTGAACCAAGGCTAATGAGGCCAAGAGCTGAGTGGCCCTGCTAGGAACCAAAACTGGCCACAACTGAGCACTCGTCGGCCTTGCACTCATCAGGACCTTTCGTAAGAATGCAAATTCAAGGGAAAAATCAGCACTTAAAGTGCATGAGATGAATGTGCAGATTGATTGACAAGTGAACTCTGATGGAGGCATTGCCACGGACATTGCACCCATTAATGCTTTTAAAATTTAATTGTCAAGCTTTGTTAAATTTTAAACCAGAGGGATTAATTCAGATTGGTCAGGGTATTGCTCTGAAAAATAAACCAGCAAATGACTGTCACTGATTCTGTTGAGTTGAAGCGAGCACAGTGTGTGGATATGATTTTTCTGCCTGTCTCATGTATGTAGGTTCCAATACATGCAAGTGTGCCACATTACAAACCTGACTGATAATTCTTAATTGTTGTAAGCATAGTTCCTTGCACATTCAGGATTATCCAGCAAATGCTGGCCAGTACAAAATCATCATTGTTAGACATTGTGTGAGTTTTACAAATACTTGCTGCTTGGGTCCAGGCAGTACTTGACTTGTTTCGACCAGATGAAGGGATATGCTGTTTGGTACGATCTGCCAATTACTGGGATGTATGGTCTGCATACCTGGCATCACATTGTTAATTTGTGTGATAGCCAGCACATCTTTTTGCTTGATGGCAGCCTACTGTTAGTGGTGAACACAACTTGTGTTACTACTGTATAGTGGCAACGAGAAACAGCAAACTTCATCTGTTGCTCAACTTATGGCATACCTTGCCCTTCCAGACTGATATGAGGTACATAGAGCACATTTTCAGCACCAATGGTGCCCACGTTAGGGCTATTCATGAGTTTGATCAATATACAGTGAGAAATGATGTGATCAGAGTAACTATTATCCAATAACATGGCTTTGATGCCATTCTATTTCAGTATCAAGTTTGCATGGTGAACAACTGGCTTGCACCCTATTTGAGGCTTCTGATAAGGCCAATCTTTTAGCACATGAAACAATAGGAATCTCAATGAGAATGTTGACCAGTGTTAGGAGGCTTGTGGAAAACAGTAGTAGAAAATCTCTGACCGATTTGTCCACTTATTTTAAACATTAATTTCCTTACATGTCTTAAATGAGCTTCAACCTGTGCTCAAATTCTTGTACGCAGTTGCATTTTCAAATAGAGCAATCGTATAGTTGCTATATTCGTTATATACAAGGGGTAGGATGTTGGATGTCATTACATCAAGGACTTTTTTTTCTAGTATCTAACAAAGATATTAGCAAGCAATGAACAAAAACGGAAGTTGCTGGATAAGTTCAGCGGGTCTGACAGCATCTGTGAAGAAAAATCAGTTAACGTTTCGGATCCAGTAACCCTTCCTCAGAACCAGTTCTGTTTTTGTTCCTGATTTATAACGTCCATAGTTTTTATTTAGCAAGCAATGAGCCTAGTGGGGATCCCATGCCAGAACATGTATTTGGGCATATGTGGTGTTGTAAGGACCGTGTCTCTTTATCTTTGTTAGTTTCAAAATTGTGGACCGAAATGAGAGAGCACTGTTTCTTTAAAAAAAATTGAAAGGATGGCTGCATGTTTCAAAAAGCAAAAAACCTGATACTCATGGCAAGTATCAGAAGTAGATGTTTTGAGCAAGTAGTAATGGGTGGTAATTCGAGGGTTATTGGTCTGTAGATTAGTGACAAGTTGCCAATGACAAATGCTGCCTGTAGTTGTGTGATCGGTTGCTGGCTAACTCTACAGCTTTGATTTGGGAACAAGTTACAGAGAAAGGATTTGGTTTCCACCAGCTCAGATCTTCTTCTCGTGCAGTCAAAACTCACTTTAAACCTGAAGAGCAGTTGTTGTAAGCTACTTTCACTTGATAAATCAGAAACATTTTGCAACTGTACCAGCTACCATGTGACACTTACAAACCAGTGGAAACATTTGGAAAATGGAAGCCAGAAAGAACCTATTTGATCCGGAAGACTGGAGGGTGGCTAATGTTGTTCCATTTGTTTAAGGTAGGACATAGAAAGGTAGCAAAGACAAGCCAGGGAACTACAGGCCAGTGAGGCTGACATCAGTGATAGACAAGTTATTGGAGACAATACTGAAGAACAGGATCAACCAACATTTGGATAGTCAGCATGGATTTGTGCATGGGAAGCCATATCTGACAAATCTTAGAGTTTTTTGAAAAGGTAACCAAGAGGATGGATGAGGGTAGGGCAGTGGATGGTGTCGATGTGGGCTTTAGTAAGGCCTTTGACAAGGTCCCACACAGCAGGCTAGTCATGAAAGTTAGGTTGCATGAGATCCAGGGAAAGCTAGCTAATTGGATTCAAAATTGGCTCAATGTTAGGAAGCCGATGGTGATGGTTGAAGGTTGTTTCTCAGACTGGAGGCCTGTGACTAGTGGTGTGCCTCAGGAATTGGTGCTGGGACCTTTGTTATTTACTATTTACATAAATGACCTGGATATCAATGTACAAGGCATGATTAGTAAGTTTGTGAATGATATAAAATGAAGAGGTATCCATTGATAGCAAAGAAGGTTATCAAAAATTACAGAGGGATCTCAATCAGATGGGGATGTGGGCTGAGGATTGGCAAACGCAATTCAATACAGATAAATGTGAGATGTTGCATTTTGGAAAGTCAAACCAAGGTAGGACTTATACAGGAAATCGTAAGGTTCTGAGGAGTATTGTGGGACAGCGGGATCTAGGAGTACAAGTACATAGTTTGTTGAAAGCGACGTCACAATGGATAAGGTGGTGAAGAAGACACTTAGCATGCTGGCCTTCGTTGTTCGAGGCATTGAGTATAGGAGTTGAGACATTATGTTACAGTTGTATAAGTCATTGGGGAGGCCGCACGTGGAATATTGTGTACAGTTTTGGTCACCCTGTTATAGGAAAGACATAGTTAAACTGGAAAGTGTGCAAAGAAGATTTGTGAGGATGTTGCCAGGACTAGTAGGCCTGAGTTATGGAGAGAGGTTAGCCAGGATATGACTTTATTCCTTGGAACATAAGAGAATGAGGGGTGACCTTATTGAGATGTATAAAATCATGAGGGGCATAGATAGGATGACTAGATATAGTCTTTTTTTCCAGGGATGGGAATTGCAAACCAAAGGGCATAGATTTAAAGTGGAGAGGGGTAAGATTTAAGAAGGACCTGAGGGGAGGCAACCTCTCAGAGTGGTGTGTATATGGAATGGGTCGCCGGAGAAAGTGGTTGAGGCAGGTACAATAGCAACATTTAAAAAACATTTGGATAGGTTCATGGATGGGAAGTGGTTAGAGGGATATGGACCAAATGCGGGCAATGGAACTAGCTGAGTGGGCAGTATGGACCAGTTTGGGCCAAGGGGCCTGTTTGCATGCTGTATTACTCTGACTCTATCAGCTAGAACTAACCCAATGGAATTTGTGGACACAGACTACTGAACCGTCTGCATTTGCCATCCATCATTTGTTTTCTCCCCTGTCTGTCTATCTATTTGTGTGTGTATGAAGGGTGTGCTTATAAGGGGATTAGTGTTTAATTAATAGTGTTATGTGCTGTTAGTTCACAACTGTCTACCTGTGTCTGGAATCTAATTCCTCATGACAAATATTGATTCTTGTTAAGTGTGGAAACCTGGTCTGTGCTTTCTGTCAGCGTGAGTTAAAAATCTGGTAAATTGCAGAATATTGTGTAGTTATTTTAAAATATTTAATTTTTTGACAAATCCGGGAAGAATGGAACTTGATTTACAGCGTGATGCCCAAGTGAATCATGACTGCACAAGTAGCCGAGTTCTTAAGATCAATGAATACTGATTCATGCAATAGTGGTACAACATGAACTGGCTATAGCAAAGTCTACTTGCTAACCAATCAGTGTCCTTCCTTTATGCAGTACAAATGTTGGTTTTCAGTTGAATTTGTATCATTATAAAATGACCTGATTAGTGCAAGATGAAATATTCTGTGACTTTGGTAAAGGTAAATTTTCTCTCGTCATCCATCTCTATCTGTCTGTGTTCTTGACACAGTTGACCGTACCATCTTCCTCCAATGCCTCTCCTCCATTGTCCAGCTGGTTGGAACTGTGTTTACTTGGTCCTGTCCTGATCTATCAAATTATAGCCAGAGAGTTACTTGCAAAGGTTTCTCTTCCTGCTTCTCTACTGTTACATTAAATGCGTTCTAAAGATCTTGACCACAGTCTGTCTTTCTTAACCATATCCTACTTCATGGCATCATCATAAACAAACTGTCAAGTTCAACATGAAAGCTGATGATACTGTCACCAACATCTCAACCTCTCCACTCATGGAGTGTCTCTTGTCCAACATGAATGAGTAGAAATTTTCTAAGACTGAATATTTTATCTCATGCTGACAGGAATGATGTTTTTCTTTGGTCCCCACAACATTTTCCATTCCTTACCAGGAGCTGTATGAGGCTGGAACCAGACTGCTCACAACCTTGGAGTTATGTTTGTTTCAAGATGAGTTTCTATTTCCATATTCAAGTCATCACTAAGTTTGCCTATTTCCACTCCAGGACATCAGCCACATTTTATCATCTTCTGAGATTCTCATCCAAGCCTTTGTTCACTTCTGGGCTTGAATATTCCCCCAAGCTCCTGACTGACCTCCCGTGTTCTATATTCCACAAATATAAGGCCATCCAAAACTTTGCCCATGTCTTAAACTTCATAATGTCCCATTCACCCATTAGGCCTGTGTTCACTGATGTACATTGGCTCCTGGGTAAGCAGTGCCTGAATTTTAAAAGTTTCATCTTTGCTTTCAAATCCCAGTAACATTTTTGTATCTCTGTAACCTCCTGTAGCTGCATAACCCATCGATCTTTTCACAGTTCTGACTCTGCTTTTGGGCATTCTCTGTTTTAATTGCTCCAGCAATAGTGACCATGCTTTCAGTTGTCCAGGCCCTAGGCTCTGGAATTTGCTCCACAAGCCCCTTTGTCTCTTTACCTTTCTGTCTACACTTTTTATGCAGCCTTTTTAAAACTTGTTAGGTCATTTTGATCTAATATATTCTTCACTGCAATGTTCTAAATGTTGTTTCAGAATACTCCTGTGAAATGCCACGGAATGCTTTACAATGCTAAAAGTAATATATAGTTTCAAGTTTGTGGTTGCAGAATGGAATTGATAATGATTGTTTTTCATTTTAGTTTGAGTTTCATTACAATTTGACTCCATCCTTTCCTCTAAATGTCCAAGTGCTTCCCATCCTGCTGGGTGAATGGGGAGTTGCAGGTTGTGGCGACCTGAGCAGATCCTTATGTTAATGATACCTCTTGGTTGACCCTTCACAATGTGTGTCAAGGAAAGTGAACTGCCACTTTTAAACAGCCAGTATCAGTTTCCTTTTTACTTCTCTTTACAGGAATATGATAGATTATGACTGTTCCCAGTGGCATTCCAGCTGTTTCCCGACTCTGGGATGTGTTGCTGCTTAACACGTATCTTTAAGATGACTGAAGCAGGAAAGGGCTTGGCTGTCATTTTGGCTGCTGTGCTGCTCCTTCCCATGTTCATCACAAAAGATCACTTGTTAAGGATACAGATAAGAAACACTAAAGAGACAGTTTTGGCATGAGTATATTTGATTCTGGGAGTGCCTTTAGTCAGCAATTTGTCTTACTAATTACACATTGTTAGGCTATACAGCATGGAATGGTGCCGATTTGAACTAATAAGAAGTGTTACCATTTCATTGGACTCAACTTTCATTGTATGAATTGACTGTGTTGAAAAGTATCAAGTGTTTTAAGTAATTCACAGGGGAGTGTGGCAAGCTGTTAAATGTACTTTTCTGGGTGTAGGTTATGTTTTATAAAGATGCCCTGTGGAGTACGTAACTATTTTATTGTTTTGTAGTTCCTATCCTCCACCCTATCAGAGCACCTTTTTCTCATTCTCTGCTGTTTTTTTGCATTTGATGATCCTCAGGGGTACATTTTCTCTGATGTCATTTGTGGCAGTATTGTTAATGCCAGTAAAGAACATCTTTAAAATTTCACTGCAGGTTGTTCATGCCCAAGCTGCGACGTTTACCAAGAAATTGGGTGATGGCAACTTGTCGTGTGGCCTGTCTTCTTGAACAAAATGAACAGGGAACTCTATAACAGCAATTTTGAAATGCCACTCTAGCTAAAAGTCCAGTCCAGCCTAGATCTGAGTATAGGTCTGCAGTGGTGGTGTTGGGTTGTACGGTTGGCTGTACAGCTGGTTTGCGGTGCAGAGTGATGCCAACAGTGTTGTTTCAATTCTCATACTGGCTGAAATTACCATGAAGGCTTCCTTCTCAAACTCTTCCCCTCACCTGAACCGTGGTAACCCTCAGTCTAAACCACCACCAATTATCTTTCTCCAATGAGAGAGAACATTCCTCTGGCCTACTAAGACCTTGGTAACTCGTATGCTAACCAACTGCTGCATTTTTTGAGTGAATTCTTATTAAACATTTTTGTGGTTTTCTCACATGTTTTCTAGAGGAGATAATCACGCTGGATACCCGATATCTCCAGAGCTGTGATCTCATGTTCTCATTAGTGAATGAACATTGGGCATTGCCGTAGCTCAGCTGATCTGACTGTTGTTGTGGAATTTATCATAAATTAAGAAGAAAATGCTAGGGGGCAATCAGCAGGTCAGGCAGCGTTGGTATAGAGATAAAGAATGAATGTTTGTTGGTGAAGTAAATTTCACTGATATCTGCACATACTCCACATTCTGTTCCTTGTGATGTTTGCAAAATACATAACAGGTCCACAGACAATGTCATATTCCTAGCCCTGCACTCATCCCTGGAACATCTGGACAACAAAGACACCTATGTCAGACTTCTGCTCGTTGACCACACCTCCACCTTCAACACCATTATCCCCTCCAGACTGATCTCAAAACTCCGCAACCTTGGCCTCAGCTCCACCCTCTGCAATTGGATCCTCAGCTTTCTGTCCCACAGACTGCAATCAGTGAGGATAGGTAACTGCACCTCCTCCACAATAACACTCAACACTGGAGCCCCCCAAGGATGTGTCCTCAGTCCCCTACTGTACTCCCTGTACACCTACAACTGTGTGCCAAATTCCAAATGAATGCCATCTATAAGTTCGCTGATGACACCGCCGTAGTGGGACAGATATCTAACAATGATGAGTCAAAATACAGAAGGGAGATAGAGGGCTTGGTGACATGGTGCAATGAAAACAATCTGGCTCTCAATGTCGGCAAAACTAAGGAATTGATCATCGACTTAAGAAAGAAAGGAAGAGAACACACCCCCATCTACATCAGCGGAATTGAGGTTGAGAGAGTGAAGAGCATCAAGTCCCTCAGGGTGACAATAACCGATGACCTGTCCTGGACTTTCCGCATAAATGCGATCATCAAGAAGGCACAACAACACTTCTTTCTCAAGTGGCTCAGGAAATTTGGCATGTCCATACGGACCCTCGCCAACTTCTAAAGATGCACCATTGAAAGCATACTGTCTGGGTGCAAAATAGCCTGATATGGCAACTGCTCTGCCCAGGACCATAAGAAACTACAGAAGGTGGTGTGCACAGCCCAGACCATCACTGAAACCAACCTTCATCCATGGACTGTATTTACACGGCTTGCTGCTGCTGAAAGGCGGCCAATATCATTAATGACTGATCGCACCCTTGGTGATGACCTCCTACAACCTCTTCCATCAGGCAGAAGATACAGAAGCCTGAACACACAAATGAGTGGGTTCAGGGATAACTTCTTTCCAGTGTTATCAAACTGTTGAATTGACTGTAGCCTCAAATAATGTAACCTGCAACGTAACTTGTATGCCTCTAAGTCTTGTTGATTTATACATGCTTTGCTTGCTGTGATCTGCCTGTACCGCTCAAAAACAAAGCTTTTCACTGTATTTTGGTACACGTGACAATAAAATCAAAAATCAAAATCAAATACTAACCTTGACACTTTGGATTTTAATTTTTATGTCCTATCTTAGTTTTGAAATCTCTGATACAAATTGGATTGTATATCAATGTCAGCATTCTGTTTTTATATGACTTTCAACTATTTCCTCAAAAGAAAAACTTCTTGGAATATCTGTTTCAGAGATACTAGGAACTGCAGATGCTGGAGAATCTGAGATAACAAGGTGTAGAGCTGCATGAACACAGCAGGCCAAGCTGCATCATAGGAGCAGGAAAGCTGACGTTTCACCTAGGCCCGAAACGTCAGCCTTCCTGCTCCTCTGATGCTGCTTGGCCTGCTGTGTTCATCCAGCTCTACACCTTGTTATCTTGGAATATCTGTAATTGGTTCTGAAGGACGCAGTTTTTGTGTGATTATGTGAGATTGACCTGGTCCTAATTTTGGAAGCTTCCTTTTCGAAAATCCCATGTGATGGAAATTCAGATTTAACCTTGTGTGTTTGGAAATCTGAAAACCAGGCTGCTGTGATTGAAAGCTGCTGCGTAGTATATTAAATATCAACTGAAATGATATTCCATTGCATCTCTAAACTTCAGCCTCTGCTTGAGATTATTTACCATTGCAGAAATACTGTAGGTCTATGCAAGACCAGAGCAATTTAAAATTGGATGCTGTCTACCCATTTTGTTCATTCAGGCAGTACAACTCGGAGCAGATCTCTTCCTTTTCGCTAATTATTCAAGCTCTCAGAAAATTCAGCTACACTTTGTTTTGTAAGGAATGGTCTTCGTTATACCCTTTTATTATTTCATCACTGTACGACATTAACCCATGACCATCAACAACCCTTTCCCCAACCCATCCTCCAGGTGGGTGCACAAGATCGCTGGGTAAGATTTTTGAAGAAGAAAGGGGACTGTTTTCTCGCTATCCTGACTAGCATTTATACCTTGACCAATAACACACGCATTAGTTATCTGGTCATTATCTGATACAGTTTCCTTTACTTTGAGGAAGCTAAACACAGGTTGGGGAGTGCCTCGGAGGACAGTGAGCAAGCATGACCAGACACAAAGTATTTCTTAAATGGTAAGAGGTGAAAGGTGTAGGTGTGTAAAGTGACCAGAATGCCCTCATCAATAAATCACTGAAGGATAACATGCAGGTGCAGCAGACAATTAGGAAGGCTAGTGGTATGCTACACATTATCAAGAGTGGATTTGATTATAGGAGTAGCAAAGTTGTGCTTCGATTGCATGCAGCCTTTGTTAGATTGCATCTGACGTACCATGTGCTGTTTTAGTCCCATTAGCTTAGGAAAGATATTATTGCTATGGATGGAGTGTGTTGATTTTAGGGTTTCGTGATCACTGTTGCCTAATATAGGCAGTTGACGACGGTTTCTAAGTCATTTTCTTATAGTTTATTGAGTTGTTAAGAAGGAGCAGTTTAGATAGGATACATTCTTCAATTAGATGGCGAAGATAACTACTGTGAAAATGGATGCCTTATTGGTAGCAGACGACAAACATGCTGTTGGTGTTGAATGTTTCGGTCTAGTCAAAGTGGTGGGGCTTTATGGCCAAGGTATTAGGGAAGTCCTCCCTTTGTCTTCCTCCTTCAGGTCCGTCTTCCACCTGCCTGGTGAGGATTGCCCGATGAAGACTGTTCTCTGGGGATTTCCAAATGAGAACTGCTGCTTACCAGGTTTGCTTAATGAGAACTTCAAGAACAATGTTCCTCTGCCCTGAATACTTATTGTTATATCGTATTTCTATGAGCAGGTTATTTCCAATCAATTATCTGAGCCCTTTTGGGCAATGACCATGGGACAGGCACACGTGACGTCAGATGATCATCATCATCCCATTGCCTGCCTCCTTCAGAGGGTTTGTTTACCATTCTTTCTAAGATTAAATGCTACTTTTCTGAAATAAAACACACTAATAGGGTGTAATTGGCAGCAGATAAATTAGTAATGCTAATTCAATTGGGATTGTGACCTCTTTCATAATGTTATAAACTATAAGATGTGTAAATGCACCCTGACTAAACTTGACCAGTTTGTAGAAGCCATTTTTAGCTCAGATGTGTTACATGGTGAGATAAACAAAGAGGACAAGAGTCAGGGGAAGGTACAACACAACTTTATTAAACACTTTATCATGGGAAAACAATTTATTTTATCATACTTTACTATTGTATTTTAATTAAACTCTGTCTAGCTGTCCGCAGGACTCATTACATAACTGTCTTAAATGTCTAAGTAAATAGTCTCGAGTCTACACTAACTATCTATTTCTGGAATGTGCTTCTGAGGATGTGCTACACTGTATCCACAGGTCTCTACTCCTCTGTTTGAACTGTTTGTCTGAAAAGACTGGCATCAGCTGTTCACTAAGGCTGTGATAAGCTGTACCTCTGCCTTTTGAGGCTTAACTAATGTTTCAAGATCTGCAGTTGTCGATTTTGGTTCTCCCCTGTTATCTAGGGCTGGTTCTGGTCTTTGAGTTGCCTCACTGAGGTAGTCACTCTGGGTCTGGTCAGTCTGCTGATGCACTTCATGAGGTACAAAGAGCTGGAGATGCTGTGTAGTTCAGCTGCCAGGCGAGGGTGCTCTCTTTGAAATAGATACAAAAAGCATAGAGAGCTGTGGCTTCAAGTTGCTCATTTTATCCACTCTTTGTGCAATTCCGAAAAGATTCTGTGGTTTGTGTCCAATACTAGCATCAGGTGGAAGCAGGAAGATCCAACGAGATAACTATTTTCCATATTTGGAGGTCACAGAAGATGGTTTCTAATCTTCAACTATCAATTGCTGTCCTTGTCACACTGTGCCTCTGGCTTCTTACTGATCCAAGTGTGCGTAGCATTCTTCTAATAAATGCAGGTTCACTGGAGGTGTAAACATTGGTTTGTTCTACAAATTCTGGCCATTTGCATCTGGCCTGTCTGGTTTTGACTGGAAGTTGATTGTCCAAGGCCTGGTTATGTGAATATTATATGTACCAACTCTGCAGTCTTTAAATTGCAGAGTCTGGCTAGGTTTAAACTTGGTTTCCACATTTTGAGTTTTTAATTTATGCTTGTGTAAATATTTCTATAACAATCCTTGAGGTCATGGGCCAACTGACCATGATAATTCATTCTTTTGTTATAAAATACTAGTGTTTTGGAACATTAGGTACTGTTGCAACAGCTGGTAAACTAATTCCCATGCTACATAGTAAATACCAGGAAAATTCCACTTTTAAGGGACTCCAATATTCAACAAGTGTAAACAAAGATTCGGTGGACTTTTTTCATGGGACAGTGGGACTGTTGCATGAAGATCTTAGGGATCTAGGCCTGTGTTTTCTAGAATTTCAAAGAATGGGAGATTATCCCATTGAAGCCTGCAGAATACTTAAAAGGACAGACAAGTTAGATGTGGGTAGGATGTTTCCCCTGGTTGGGGAGTCTAGAACCAGAGCACCACAACTCAAGCTACGTTGGTCCTGGAGTGGGTGCAATGCACCTTCACTAGAATCATAACCATGTCTGAACTGTTAAATTAAAAGGGCAAGCAGCATAGAGTAGGCTTGTATTTCTTCTGACAATGTAAGATTTAGAACTGATCTAATTGAGGAGTTGAAGATATGTTTTAATTTTACAGCATGTGGGATCTGGGCATCACTGGCTGGGTCAGAATTATTGCCCGTCCCTAATTGGCCTTGAGTGACTTTGCTGGGCCATTTCACAGATTACTTAAGAGTTGACCACATTGATGTTGATTCAAAGTCCTATGTAGGAGAGACCGGGTAAGGACAGCAGATTTGTTTCTGGTAAGGACAGTAGTGAACCAGACTGGTTGGTTGTTTTGACAGTTGGTAGTTATTTCATAGTCAGCATTAGGCCGGCTTTTAGTTCCAGATTTTCGCTGAATTCACCTCCCACCCTCTGCCATGGTGGGGTTTGAATACACACGTTAGCCTGGTTCTGGATTATAGGTCAAGTGACTAAATTGAAATGAGTTAATAGGGCGGAAAGTGATAAGCTATTTTCTTTGACGAGCAAATCCAGAACAAGGGATTATAATTTATATTGGAGCAGTTAGGCCATTTAGGGATGTTATCAAAAAACACTTAACACAACAGAGGGCGTAAATCTGGAACTTTTCCTCAGCAAGTTCTTGCAGGATAGGGATCAACTGAAAATTTTGAAGCTGAAATTAATAGATTTTTGTGAGGGATGTGGTAAATGGAGATTAAAATACAGATCAACCATAATCTAATTAAATAACAGAACAGACACGGAACTAAATGGTGTAATGCTGTTCTCACCTTCCACTGATGTCACAGATGGTCACATTGTCCTTCACGTGGCTATTCAATTTCTGCCATCTGTTCTACCTTTCTTTGATGAAAGCATTGACATTGCTAGTGTTGGTCTGTTTGGTTTTGTGTTTTAATATTTTGGGTATTTGATTCTTTGTGCTCACCAAGGTTCTTAATGCTTTTTAAGCACCCACTACCAGTATCACTTGAAAACAGTGTCTCTGTCTCTGTCTCTGTCTCTCTCTCTCTCTCTCGCTCTTGTTTTAAAGAGTATCACATTCCCACCTTTGCAGACTCTATCAACTATGACATTTTAAACAGATATTAAAGTCACTGTTAAGTGAACATGATGATCTTGTGCCTAATTGTGTTTTGCTACGGTACAGGAGTGAATCTGCCAAGTTCATTTTATTTGGATACGTAACAGTGTCATTCCATCACTAATTGCGGTATTGTACAAACCCACAGCAGCTGCTAATCCCACTTTTGGGATTAGGTGTCATCATGATAGTTGACTAACCCAATGCCGTCACGATATAATTCATAAAGTCTGAAACATTCTTGTTGATATTCATGCAACTTGACACCTGAAGATCTAGTAGTTTTGTTGCAGAAATCCTGGGCATTATGCCCACAACAGTTACACTTTTAACACCTCTGATTCAGGTGGATTATAGGAACACGAGAACCAGGAGCCAGATTAGGCAATTCAGCCCCTTGAATCTGCTCCGCCATTTAATATAATCATGGCTGATCTTCTGTCAGCCTCAGCTCCGCTTTCTTGCTTGCTCCCCATAACCCTTCAATCAATTATTAATAAAAAAAACCTATCTCCTTCTTAGATTTACTCAATATCCCTGCATACATTGCACTCTGGGATAACAAGTTCCACACATTCACGGCCCTTTGAGAGACATGATTCCTCCTTTTATCTCCCCCGCTCCCAGGTCTCTGAATTAACAGTATAGTGATAATAACACTATCACCTCCTCTTAAGTTGCTCCATCTCACTTCATAAGACAAGCCCCTCATCTCCGGTATCAATCTACTGAACTTCCTCTGAACTGCCTCCAATGCAACTACATCCCTCCTAAGTAAGGGACCACTATTGTACACGGTACTCCAGCTGAGGTCTCACTAATGCCTTTACAATTGTAGCAACACTGCCCTACTATTATCCTCTCTTCCTTTAGCAATAAATGCCAAAACTGCATTTGCCTTCCTTATTACCTGCTGTACCTACATGCTGGTTTTCTGCAATTCATGCACAAGGCCACCCAGATCCTTTTGCATCAAAGTACTCTGAAGTTTGTCTCAATTTAAATAATAAGTTGCCTTATTAGTATTCCTCCAACCAAAATGGATAACATCACATATCCACATTAAACTTCATTTGCCAAGTTTTGACCCATCCACCTAACTTATCCATTTCCATTTGTAACTTTCTTATTTATTCATGGTAGCTTACATTTCCATCTATTTTGGTGTCATCTACAAATTTGGCTATTGTGCTTTCTATTCCTGCATCTAATCATTAATATAGCTTGCAAATAGATGGGGCCCGAGGATCAAACCCTATGGCATCCTACTAGTTATATCTTGTACCAAAAAAGGACCCATTGGTCTTGAATCTCTGTTTTCTATTGCTTAGCCAATCCTCTATCCAAGCTAATAAATTATCCCTAACTCCATGTTATGCATTGCCTTAGTTTGCAATATTCTTGCCTCATTATCAAATGTTTGTGTGTTCAAGTCCCAAACTAAGGGTGCACAAAAGCCTATATGCCCTTTTATAGTACTGCGAGAGAGTTGAATTATTGGAGATACCATTTTTGAGATGATACATTAAACTGATGTGAAAGATCCCGTGATACTATTTTGAAGAGGAGCAGGGAAGTTATTCCTGGAATTCTGGCTAATCCTTGACTCTCTGTTCTGGTTTTGGGAGCTTGCAGTGCACAAATAGGCTGCCACATTTCCTATAACACAAATTTCAAAAAAGTATTTTAGTGGGAATAAAATGTTTTACAACATTTTCTGATAGGTACTATATAAATGCATATTTATTTCATCTTTAATTTTTGTAAGGATTAGTGAAGGTGAAAATAATCCACTGTATTCTTTCACTTCTGAAGGGTAATTGAGATCTGTGATTAATTACTTCAAGGGCAATTAATTGGAAGTCAGTTTTCTTTAAAATCACAAAACCATAACTTGGTATTTCTCCTTGTTCCACTTCCTCATGTATGAAGGACATTCACTATTTAGTATACCTTGTTGTAACATGCAGCATGTATTGCTTTTGAAGTGCACGGTATAATAAGGGTGGAGAACATGTGAGGAAGCAGTGTCAAGGACGAGTAATTTTAAGGTTGTGAAGCCGTTTGAAATTATTCTAACTACAGGGTATACACTTCACTAAATGGCATGTCCAGTTGATCAGGCAGTCAGCTACCGTATAATCCATTTCTGGTAGTTACAGGTTATGGGAAATTAGATATAAATATCTGCCAAGTTTAAGGCTATCATTTTCCAAAAATGGAAGTAACTGCTAGTCGTAATTTAAATAGCTGACTCTCAGAACTCGCTTTTAACTTGAGCACCTGTTACTGTTGCAGTGGAAGCTGCATTTTAACTGAGGCCTGCAGGAGGCCTTGCCTCAAAGGTATAATTTCATGCAACTTACCCATTCTAAATGTTTCTCCACTTGATATGTTACCACATATTTGTTGGACAAAAGTAATGCTTTCAATAAATCATGGTTTGAAGAAACTTTATTTAAACCTAATTGGTCCAATTTCAAGTACAAGGGGATGAAGTAAGTTTTGTGTTTTGACTGATTTTTGTTTTCCTTTTTATTATGTCATTCAGAGGATTTGTACGATCTCTTGATTTAGAACGGGGTTAGTCATAAATGGGCCAGTTCGTGGCAGATGCAATATGACGTGGTTGAATGTGAAGTTATTCACTTTGGCAGGAGAAACAGAATGGCAGATTATTTTTTAAAATGGTAATAGGTTGGGAAATGTTGATGTACGAAGGGATCTGGGTGTCTTTTATACACCAATCATCCAAAGCAAATAGTCAGGTGCAGTAAACAGTTAGGAAAGTAAATGGTATGTTGCTATCATTGCAAATGGATGTGAATATGGGTCCAAGGTTGTTTTCCTGCAGCTGTATGGGGCCTTGGTGAGACCACACCTGGAAAACTGTGTGCAGTTTGGTCTCCTTGCTTATGAAAAAATATACTTGCCATTGAGAGAGTTCAGTGAAGGTTCAACAGGATGATTCCAGGGATTGTGGGTTTGTCAAATGAAGAAGATTAGATCGACTGGACATTGAATTAATAGAGTTTAAAAGAATGAGAGGAGATGGTCTAACACAATAATGTGATTTGCTGCCAGACTTGTTGCGTTTCTCCAGCATTTTGTGATTTAGACCTTTATCAATTAGTGCTTAGAACGATGGGGTGACCTTATTGAAACATACAAGACACTATAAGACAGAGTTTGACAAGATGTGGGAATGTCTTGGGTCGCACGGTGGCTCAGTGGTTAGCCCTGCTGCCTCTCAGCGCCAGGGACCCAGGTTCGATTCAACTCTCTGGTGACTGTCCGTGTAGAGTTTGCACATTCTCCCTTTGTCTGCGTGAGTTTCCTCTGGGTGTTCCGGTTTCCTCCCACAGTCCAAAAGAAGGGCAGGTTAGGTGGATTGGCCATACTAAATTGCCCGTGTCGTTTAGGGATGTGTAGGTTAGGTGGGTTATAGGGGATGGGTCTGGGTGGGATGCTCTGAGAGTTGATGTGGACTTGTTGGGCCGAAGGGCCTGTTTCCACGCTGTAGGAATTCTATGATTCCTGATGTGATTGAACAGACGAGATGCAAGGTCGATGCTGCCTGTGGTTTGAGCGTGAGGGTGGGGATGGAGTGCTGCTGTATCTGGAACCAGGAGTCATGGTCTAAGGAAACTGAGTAGACTATTCAGGACTGAGATGAGGGGAAATTACATCATTCAGAACCTGGTCACCACGCAGCATTCTTTACTACAGAAGGCAGTGGAAGCCAAGTCACTGTCCATTTCATTAAAATATTTTCAGAATTCTGGACACTAAAGGCATCAAGGTGTATGGGGATAGAGGTGGTATATGGCATTGAAACAAAGAACAACCGTGATCATGTTGACTGGTGGAACAAGCTTGCTGAGCTAAGTGACATATTTTCTATATTTCTGTGTCTTGTGTGGTTTTACCTAGTGAGTTAAGACAGGCGATAGGATCTCCTGGAGGAAAAACTTTAAATATCGAATGGAACTAAGACTTTGCTACTGGTTTATTATTCTTGAAGAAAAACATGAGGCTGCTTTTGTTTTCGCCAAAAGGTAGTTGCTTCTGCCAGAGGGACTAAAAGCAAGTCCTGAGCATTGTGAGAAGGTGCAGGGGCACCAGATTAGGTGTCAGGTTGGGTTTAAGGGGCAGCCATTAAATTTGGGAGGTGGTCCATTTACAGTAAGTGAGTGGGAAAAGTTATATTATATTATGGTCTGTTGTGAAGGGAATTGAATGTAAGAGTAAGGGGGTTGTGCTTAATTTATATAGGGCATTGATAAGGGCACTGCATCTGGAATATTGTGTACAGTAGTGGACACTGTACATAACAGAAGGATGTTAATTCATTGGAAGCAGTTCAGAGAAGATTTACTAGACTAATATCGGGAATAAGCAGGTTACCTTATGAGGAAAATCTAGATAGGTTAGGCCTGTATGCTGTGAAATTTGAGTCAGAGGTGACGTAATTGAATCATAAAAGATCCTGAGGGGATTTGACTGGGTGGATCCGGAAAGGATGTTTTCTGTTGTGGGAAAATCTAGAAGCAGGGGTCATAGTTAAAAGTAAGATGTCATTCACTTGAAACAGAGATGAGGAAACTTTTTTTTGTCTGAGGGTCATGATTCATTGAATTCCCTTCTTCTAAAGGCAGTGGATGCATCTTTACATATTTTCAAGGCAGAGATAAATTGTTGATTATCTGGGATATGTAGGAATGTAAAGATGAGATTAAAATCGGATCAACTACAATCTTATTGAACAGTGGAGCAGAGTCAAAGGGTCACGTGGCTTACTCTTGTTCTTATGTATCTTTTCTGGAGCTGCCAGTCCAATTAAAGGACTGATCTTTATAGCGCTAATGTTAGAAAGGAGGCTGCAGCGTAAATCTGCAATCATATAAATCAGGTGCAAAAAGACCATTTAGCCCCTCAAGCCTGCTCTGCCATTCGAAAATATTGCAGATCGGATTGTAGCCTCAAATCCGCATTCCCACCTAACCCTTATAATCTTCCATCCCTTTGCTTAACAAGAATCTATCCACTTCTGCTTTAAAATATTCAAGGATTCTGTCCCGGAAAAGATGGTGGAAGCAGACTTCCAAAGACATTCAACCTTGTGATTTTAATCTCTGCTTTATATATGCAACCATTGATTTTCGAACAATGAGCCTTGTTTGATATAACAAGGTGTGGGGCTGGATGAACACAGCAGGCCAAGCAGCATCA
>JAHRHZ010000013.1:54943303-55091595 GCA_024137785.1 Ginglymostoma cirratum
TCAAGCTTTCCTGCTCCTGTGATGCTGCTTGGCCTGCTGTGTTCATCCAGCCCCACACCTTGTCATCTCGGATTCTCCAGCATCTGCAGTACCTTTTATCTCTGAGCCTTGTTTGATGTTGAGGTTGGTTGGCTCGCCCAGCTGGTTTGTTGTTCCGCAGAAGTTTCATTACCGTGCTGTTGTCCCAGTCGAATTGGTGGCTCTCCATATCCATGTGGATTGAGATGAGTGAGTATTGGTCGTGTCTTTTTGTAGCCACTTGGTGCTCGTGTACCCTTGTTATTAGTTTCCTTCCTGTTTCTCTCGGTCTCTGCAGGCGATCTTATAGATGACATTGGTCCTGCCCATGGTGGGGAGTGGGTCTTTAGTTCAGGTGAGAAGTTGTCACAGAGACTGTGAGAAACACTACATCGGACAAACGGGATGGAAACTAACAACAAGGGTACACGAGCACCAACTGGCTACAAAAAGACACGACCAATACTTACTCATCTCAATCCACATGGATAAGGAGAGCTGCCAATTCGACTGGGACAACACCAAAATCCTGGGACAAGCTAAGCAGAGACAGGCACAGAAATTCCTAAAAGCCTGGTACTCCACGAAGAAAGCCCATCAATAAACACATAGAACTCGACCCCATATACACTTCAAAATGAAGGAAAACTGGAAGTGAGGCAGTCCATCTCAACGGACTCCAGAGTTTAAAAAACAGGCGAGAAGACACACCGATGCTTCATCAGAGGCTGCACTGAGGATGTTACCCAGCATGGTAACGAAACGTCTGCAGAACAACAAACCAGCTCGGTGAGCCAACCAACCTCAACACCCACAACCCGAGCTACAGATCTACTTCAAAACCTTAGAGCCTTGTTTGAGTTTCTCCCAAAAAGGAACCATCTCTCCACATTTATTGTCAAGACCCATCAGAATTTTATGTTGCAATCAAATCACCACCTACTTTTCTGAACTTCAGCTGGTCCAAGCCTAGCCTATTGAACCTCTCTGCATAAGACAATCTACCTATTCCGAGATTAGTCTGGGAAACTTTTCCTGAATTGTCTCCAATGTATTTATATCTTTAAATAAAGCGACCAGTACTGTGCACAGTATTCCAGATGCAGTCCCCCTAGTATTCTGAATAATTAAAGCATAAACTTCTTACTTTTGTATGCAATTCCTCCCATGATACTTAACAACATTCTATTAGATTTCTTAATTACTTGCTACAACTGCACATTAACATTTTTGAAAATCGTGCACAAGGACACCCAGATCCTTCGCATCTCAGATCTTTACAATCTCTCACAATTTAGTAATACACTTCCTTTATGTCCTTCCTTTTGGAAGGACAATTTTAAATTTCCTATATTCCATTTGCCACATCTTTGCCGAGTCATTTAAACTCAAATTTTTTTTTTTAACTTCCTTGTACCTTCTTCAAATCTTATTTTCCTACATATCTTTAGCATCATCAAATTTGGCAACCATACTTGGTTATTTCATCTAAGTAATTTATATAAATTACATTATTCAGGATATTAAGGGGTGACAGGATCGAGATGTATAAAACTAGGGAGCACAGAGAGGATAAATAGGAAGAGAGTTTTCCCTGTGGTGAAGGAATTAATGACCAGGAGAGCAGAGATTTCTGAAAAGGGTAGGAGGTTTAGAGGAGATGAGGAGTTTTGTTATCACTCAGATTGGTAGAAATCTGGGAATTCATTGCCTGCACTGTTGATAGAGGCAGAAACCCTCCTAACATTTAAGAAGTATTTAGATGAGCACTTGTGATGCCAAAACATACACGCATATGGACCAACTTCTGGAAAATGGGATGCGAGTAGTTAGGTGCTTGTTTTGATTGGCACAGACTCGGTGGGTCAAAGGGCCTTTCCCTGTGCTATAGATTTCTTTGTCTCTGTGCCACCTGAATGTGCAACCTCCAGCCTGGCTTCTCTGTAAATACCCCTAACCCCCTGTTGCCAAAAAAACCCTCTCGCAGCCAGGCTTAACCTCCCCTCCCCATCATGAAACCCTACACAGAACTGGACTTAGTCCAAGTCTTAGTCCAAGGATCTAGGGACAACTTGCAGTCCCAGTCTTGGCCGCTGCTGCCATAGACACAGCTGGGAGTACAGTGGAGCCACTTAAACAGATTGGCCAGCAGCTGTCTGAGGTGGGACTTCGACCTGAATGGAGACTGCAGCTAATTCATGCTCCATTGCGCATTAAATGGCTATGGATCTGTTGACATTGGCAGTGATGAGTTCCCATTCTGCACTCCCTATCTGTCTCCAGAGGGTTGTTTTGTGTGTGGATTACTAACTCAGCTGTATCGCATTGCAATGGGCCCCTTGGAACAGTAGTCCAATAACTATTCAAATTCTTTATCTAATCCTAACTTTTCTGTTGATGCTTTATAGAATAATAATAGGGTCCAACCATGAAAACATTGAAGTTAGGATATGAACAGGAGGCAGCGTAGATGTAACAGGTATTAAATCTTTCCATGATGGTATCTGCATGACAGTAGGAAAAATGCCACCGTTATTAAATACAAGACCCAATACTGCTGCCATTAGAGTATTTCATGTTAATTGCCTCAGTCTGCTGCTTAAATTGTCTAGCAATTTGGAAGACTAGGCTATTGATTTTAATTTGGCGTATGGCAATAAAAATAGCTTTTACTGGCAGTTCAATTGAAGCTGCCTGGTACTATTAATTCTTCTATAATGATACCAAGTGAAAAAATTCTAACTGGAAAATAGCAGAGACCATGGTCACCTGATTAATGCTATATTGACCACTTTTTATTTTCCTGATTAGGACTGCAGAAAACCATCCAGATTTTGCACAATGCTTAGTTACATGGGAGCAGATCTTGGGAGGATAAAAACAGAACAAATTGGCACACAGAAAGAATTAAGTATATTTTGGGTCCTGGAAAGTCTCTGCCAACATTTCTTTTTAAATTTGGGACTAACCAATAGTTGAATTGCCTCCATAAAGACTGGAAGAACTGCGAATTCTGAGGAAGGGTCTCTTGATCCAGAACATTAACTCTGATTTCTCTTCACAGGTGCTGCCAGACCTACTGAGCTTTTCAGCAATTTCTGTTTTAGTAGTTGAAATGCCTCCAAATGTTTATCACCAAGGGTTTTATTTTAATCAAGACACAATGCTGTGACAAATATTTTGTTTGAAAGAAAAATTATATTACGTGCTCTCATAACAATATGCCTTAAATGTATATTCAGATGACCACTGGTGGCACCATCTTATAATGTTGTAGTTATGTATCTGAACCATTTGGAATGCTTTGGATAGGTTCACTGTCACTAATCCATTTGGTGTTAGTCAGTTACAGATACCAAATGGGGAAGGATCCCACACAAAGTCTTTGACAACAATTGGTCTGAATCTTGAAACAGTAAAGATTTACAACATAGTACTTAATAGCTATCTAGACTATATTTTAGGTATGTTATGATCTCCTATGAGACATTAAGCTCAATTTAAGATCAAACACACATTACCGTTAGTTACATTAAATTGTCACTAGAACAACTGGTAATGCATCTCATGAGCACAACACAGTGGGTAGCTCCTTCCAGGAACAGTCCTTAATGAATGTCACTTATCTTGTAATGTCATTTAACCTTTTCAGGTGCTAACTGCTGTCCAATTAAGTTAGCCAAACGCTTTTTCACAAAGATTTTCAGCAGATATTTTGAGAACAGTCGGCGCTGGTGAATGTACATATGTGGTTCAGAATCTGAGTTGAGTACACCTAAATCAGAGTGTGACATATTCAGACAGAGTAAAGTATCATACGCCACAAACTCCATCTCAAAATCAGAAAGGCAATTTCCTATATACAGTGACATTTTCGTTCTTCTCTTTTGTGATGGAGATGGTCACCTTTGTCACATTTCTATCACTCTATTCTGTAGATCTTTACCACTTCCCCAGAGACTGGAATATCGGTGCCCAAAATACTTTGAACCTTCGACAGTAATTACAAAACAAGTTTTTTTTGCCTCCTTGAGCTGAAACTGGATTCAAGATCAAGTACTGCAGATTAAACGTAAAAATACAACGTACAAGCGACTTTGCTGCTGATTTCTTCCTGAATGATTTGAATGAGAGTTGGTCATGTCAAACTGTGACCTGCTTTCTTCATAAGCATCCAGGGTCCTGCTGGGAAGCATGTGGGTGCCTCATAAAAACATGTTCTAAGATATCATGACAGCCCTGATGCAATATTAACAAGAAATGGCTGAATTGCTGCCCAGCGTGAGAAGGAATAGATGGTGGAGATGGTTTCAGAGACCTGCTGGAAGCACTAGTTAAAAAAGTTTCTTGTATTCAGATATTCAAAGCATAAGCGTCTCGAGGACGTTGTACCTTTTTTGGAGTTCTACATCATGTTTGAGCTTAGAGATTGATTGCTCTTGATTTTTATTTTGCCTTGCTCACCTTGAATAAGCACATCAAGCTTATGATGCGTGACATTGTGGCAGCTTGGATTTAAATGAGGGTTGACATGCAAGAGCAATGTTCTAAGCTTGCATTAGGGTAATTATAACGGAATGAGAATAGAGCTGGTTGGAGTGGACAGGGAAAGCAGTTTAGCAGCAAAGTTGGATGAGGATCAGTGGTGGATGTTTAAGAAAATAGTTCATAGCTCACAGCAAAGATGTATTCCAGTGAGGAAGAAGGATTCTAGAGGAGTTAACAATAGTAACAGATCGAAACAAAAGACATGTACAGTGGCAAAGATTAGTGGTAAACCAGAGGTTTGGCAAAGTCTTTTAAAAACCAACAAAAGATGACCAAAATAAAATTAGGGAGCAAATAAACTTTTGCGGGTAAACCGGCAAGTAATATAAGATGGATAACGAAATTTTGTTAAATATGGAAAGGAAGAGGGAAGCCGAAGTGAACTTAGATCCCTTAGAGAATGAGGCTGGGGAAGTAATAATGGGGAACCAGGAAATGGCAGAGCAGTTGAATAAATACTTTGCATCCGCCTTCACAGTAGAACACACTAGAAGTATTCCAGAATCTAACTCCCCTGTTTAAGAAGGGCGGGAGGCAGAAGACAGGAAACTATAGGCCAGTTAGCCTATTGTCGATTGTTGTTAAGATTTTAGAGTTCATTATTAAGGATGAGATTGTGGAGTACTTGGAACTGCATGGTAAAATAGAGCTGAGTCAACACAGTTTCATCAAAGGGAGATCATGCCTGACAAATCTGTTAGAATTCTTGAGGGGGTAACAAGCAAGTTAGACAAAGGAGAGCCAGTGGACGTGACCTATGTGGATTTCCAGAAGGCCTTTGACAAGGTGCCACACAGGTGGCTACTAAATATGAGCCCATGAAGTCAGGGACAAGGTATGGCATGGCTGACTGGCCGAAGGCATAGTGGGATTAAAGGGGTCTTTTTCAGGATGGCAGCAAGTAACTAGTGGAGTTCCACAAGGAATGGTGTTGGGACCACAGCTATTCACATTACACATTAATGATCTGGATGAAGGAACTGAGGGCATTGTTCCTAAGTTTACAGATGACACAAGGATTGGTGGAGGGGCCCATAGTTTTGAGGAAGTGGGGCAGCTGCAGAAGGACTTGGACGGGTTAGGAGATTGGGCAAAAACAGTGGCAGATGGAATACGTGTGGGAAAGTGTGAGGTGATGCACTTTTGTTGGAAGAATAGAGGTGTAAAGACTATATTTTCTAAATGGAGAACAGCTTCAGAAATCTGAAGCATAAAGTCCTCATTTGGGATTCTCTTAACGTTAACATGTGCAGGTAGGAAGGCACCTGCAATGTTAGTGTTCATTTCAAGACGGCTAAATCCAAGAGCAGAGATGTACTGCTGAGGCTGTATAAGGCTCTGGTTGGACCATATTTGGAATATCGTCAGTAGTTTTAGGCCCCTTATCTAAGGAAGGATGTGGTGGCATTGGAGGAGGCCCAGAGGATGTTTGCAAAAATGATCCCAGAGGTGAAGGTTTTATCATATGAGGAGCTGTTGAGGACTCTGGTTCTGTACTCAAAGTTTAGAAAGATGAGTGGGGATCTCTTTGAAACTTGCAGAATACTGAGAGGCGTGGAATTGAGTAGATGTGGTGAAGATGTTTTCACTAATGGGAGAGATTAGGACCTGAGTGCACAGCCTCAGAGTGAAGGAACGACCCTTTCATACTGAGATGGGGAGGAATTACTTCAACCAGAGGGTGGTGAATCTGTGAGATTCATTGCCACAGAAGCCTGTGAAGGCCAACTCATTGAGTGTATTTAAAACAAGGTAGCTCGGTTCTTGATGGGTAAGGGGATCAATGATTACAGGGAGAAGTCAGGAGAAAAGGGTGAGAATCAGATCAACTATAATCAAATGGTGGAGCAGACTCTGGGCTGAATGGCCTAATTCTACTCCTGTATCTTATGAATTTACAATTGGGAGACATGTGGATTTATAGGTCTTCGCTCTGCAAAATCCTGAGATGTTCTGCCTTCTCCTGCTGAAATTTTGATGACATCATCAGATTGGGTGGAGCTTAGTGCAGTCTCTAACATTCACCCTTTCAGAACAATTACCTTATTCAGAAGTACCTAGCATCCATTAAGTTTTCTGTTTTTTCACACCATTGAATTTATTTTAATGACTTGTACCTTAAATAACTAAAGACTCACTAACTACTCAGTATCAGTTGCCTGTCTTGCATTGACACTAGTTTTAAAAACTAAAATGTTTTTGCTTAACTCCTATTGTCTAAAAACTTTAGATTTTAATTTTCTGAAAAATCCAGAGCCCTTTCATGTTACAATGCGTTTTTTTAGTTTAATTTTATTCCCTCGATAAATTCATTGAATACTGATTGATTGTAAAAGATCAAATTGGCTTAAGTTGTATGGTAATTCATTCATTGAATATTACATTAAAGTCAATTAATTTAAATGAAATTATATTAAAATCAATTTCGCGAAAAACTAAAGAATGTGGTCAGACAGAATTATCCTCTTTTGAAATCCATGCTGGATGTTATTGTTAAACATACAAATGTATCAAATGTTATACATTGGCTCTCTGTTCAAAGTTTTAGATCTTTGAACATTGAAAAGAAAAATATTCCGTGACTGGAAGTATCAAGTATCTCATTGGGTGGGAACGCTTCATTCTGCTGTGGCAGAAGTCTTTACATTTGTCAACTTCCTCTTCAAGCATGGAATATTCACGCAAGAGATGGCAAATGACCAGAAACATCTGTTTTCCCTTGCACCTTTACTTTCCTCTGGATGGAATCTAACTAGTTTGGTTTTTAAACATAGTTCAGGTTCATTTTCAGGTCCTGACCCCACCTGCATTCCAACCACACTGGACGAGGCCAATGAGGTGGTTGGCTGCGAGCGGCCTGTCAAATTAAAAGTTGGTCAGTAAGCTCCACAAGTGGGAACACTTGAAGCTCTGGGTTGCGGCCGCTACGTCTGGGGAAGTGGGCACTTCCAGGGTTGCTGAGAGACTGAAATGGCTGCTACAGATGGAGGCACATTTTCAATGTTCGGTACTAAATTGCAGCCATACTGCCAGCCATCATTGTAGCAGAATTTTCCCACAGAAGCGGTGCAGGTTCTAATCTGAATCCACCTCCAGAAAGAACGCTTGGAGGTCGGAATAGACTGGGCAAATGACCCAAAGACCACCTTTCCAAAATTTCCTCACTGGCCTTGAAAGCTGCTATGTGATGGTTTTAAGTTTTCAAATTTCGCTCTTTCCCAATGTTGGAGCGTGGCTTTATTCCTAGATGTATCAAAGGCTTTCTCCTTCTGTTTCTTCTCGTTCGGAATTCTCATTCTATCAGCTTCTCTGCATATTTGTGGTTCTCTTTTTCTTTAACTGTCACCAGTCCTCTATCTCCCATTGCATCTATGTCTCTCGCTGTTTCTCTCTTTCACCCCTTTAAAAGACATCAATGAACCAGATCTCTGTGTTGTTGTTTATATCTATTTTTCTCTCTCATTGTCCTTGTCTGTGTCTGTATTGGTTAAAATGTTTTGAATGTATCCATTACATTCTCTATTGTTTTCTTTCTGAAGTGACTCAAGTGAACCTTTGTTATAATACTATTTTGAAGTTTCTTAGTGTCAAAATTGTACCAATGCGCCTACTAATTGATTAGAATATAGTACTGTCATGGTTTTGATACTAGACTTGCAGCTAAGACATCTTGTCTCAATATTTATTGAGATCTAGCAGTTGTGGGGGTGTGATAGTAGGGAGAGGTGGGAAGTGAGAATGATTATCCACAGCTAAATAACCTTTAAATGTAACAGCTGAAGCTTACTTAAAAGCTTTAATCAATTTCTCATATGACAGCTGGCCAAGTTGAGAGTCTGGCTGGTTGGTTGAGGGAGAGCTGTTGCACAAGGATGGGATTGACAAACCAAAAGGAAAGCACTCTGGGGTCACCGCACAGGGAGAGAGATTAAATCAGAGGGACCAATTGGATTAAGACTGCAAGACCATAAGATACTGGAGTGAAGGGGGCCTGTAGGATGAAGGGAAGGATGGCTGGTCACAGGATTGGATGTAGATTAGTTGGAGGGATGGGAGAGGAGCCTTGTTGCCGCTTCTCTTGATCCACGAGCAATGCTGGAAAAGAACTTTCCTTTGTTCACGTGCCGTATGTCCCAAGTATTACATTAAAGTTAGTTCACTTTTAAATTATATTAAAATAAAAATGTAAACATTCAAACCAAACTAAGGAATGTAGTCAGACTAATTTATCCACTTTTGAAATCCATGCTGGTTATTATCACTAAATATACAAATGTATCAAATGTTACATATTGAAGAGAGAGCCAAAGATTTAGATCTTTTAATGTTGAAGCTGAGCAGAAAAATATTCTGTGACTCAAAGTATCAACTGCAGTTGTTAGTGTCTGTCATTTGGTGGGAATGCTTCATTTTACTGTGGCAGCCATCTTTACGTTTATCAACTTCCTGTTCAAGAGATGGCAAATGTTTTCCCCTTGCACCTTTTTGTTTTCCTCTAGATGGACTCTCAGAAGATCAATTTATTACATGGTGAACTGTGCCAGAATGACAAAATGTAACTTTTTTTATGACCTCAACTGAAAGACTCTACTTCCAAGAATGTAATGTTACCTCCATAGTGCGATTATGTCACCCTAGATTCTGTGCTAAAGCCCTGGAGTGGGCCTTGTATCTACATTCTTCTAAATCTCTCAGAATGTAAATATATTTTTCAAAAGAAAGACCGCTGTCTTTTTAAGAGACCCATGTTTGTAGTGTATAGAAGATGATAGACTGGGCAAGAGAACAGTGAAATAGTTGAGTCCGGAAGTGACAAAGCAAAGGATGGTGATCCACCAGGAGATAGACTGAGACAGTGGCAATGCTACGCTTACTTGAAATCTCAGTCAGGATCAAACAGGATGCCACGGTTTGCAAACTGTCTGACTCAACCTGAGAGACTGGTCGAGTGGTAAGGATATGGAGTTTGTTTCAGTTCCAGCAGAATCAGTGGCCAGCTGGTTTTTAGTACAAGCTCTATCACCACAAAGTGGTTGTGAATCTGTAGAATTCCCTGCCCGGTGAAGCAGTTGAGGCTTCCTCATTGAATGTTTTTAAAGCTGAGATGGATAATTTTTTGAACAGTACAGGAATTTGGGGTTGTGGTGAGAGGGTGGGTAAGTGGAGCTGAGGCCACGAAAAAATCAGCCACGATCTTAATGAATGGTGGAGCAGTCTTGAAGAGCCAGATGGCCTACTCCTGCTCCTGGTTCTTTTGTTCATCCTGTTGCCTAAGGATGAAATGTTACAAGAACTGCTGAGTTACAATACATTTGAAGTACCTTATCCACATTCTGGTTACTTATGTCAATGATAGTGTCCCCACAGACACATCAGACACACTTAGTGGGATTTATGTGTCTCCTACTTGAGACACATTGTTTCAGAATTCAAGATTTAACACTTGTACATGGCAAAACCAAAATATTTTGTCAGCAAAGTTAATCATGCTACAGCAGTGATGATTTGAAATTGGGAATCTGTATAAAGATTGTCGGGCATCTGCACATATTGTAGCACACGAAGTGGAGTGTATCTGGAAGTGGCACTTAAGGCAGTGCTTAAAAGAAAATATTTTAATCAACTTGTACAGAGATATCACTATACACCTCTGGTGCAGGTGGGACATGAACCTGAGTTTCCTAGCTCGGAGGCAGGGACACTACCACTGTCCTACGAAGATAGTGCTTACAGTTTTGGTTTCTTATAGTGAAATGTGTGGGTTAACAGTGCTCAGTAACAACACTTACAGGAAACTCTGACACTCATGCAGAAAACTCTGACAGGAAACAAATGTTTGTTTAAACATCATATTCCTCAATATTTATCATTTCGCCTCAGCATTGCTTCAGGAAATTCAGAAAGGGTCGTTACATACTTCTGAAACTCAAGCAGTAATTAAAGGTTTGTGAACTGTGCCACATTGTTCCTGGGAATGACTCTTCGACTGCGTAATCTAGCAGCAGAAAAACAGGAAGATAAATAGCATACACGATACATCATAGTTTTCAATGTTCTAATCCATCCGGTCCCTTCTTTTCTTAATGTATAAATTGAAATGTATTTGAGCCATGATATTGTAGCAGTTTGCATTCATCCAACAGTGCAGTTGTATTTTGTTGAGCTGATTGCAACCTGCAGTAATTAGTGTTAAGTTCATCTGCTTTGTGAGTAAAAGGTTGGCAAGATAACATAGCTAATACCATAGCTAGACTATACATTCGGCACTAGCGACATCTTTTGTATTACAGTTTAGCAAATTTACATTGCTATGGTCCTCCTCTTGTAGAAATCAGCAATTTTGTGTTGGCTGTAAATCTATCTGAAGAAGATACCTTCTCATAAGCTGCAAAGTAAACAAACCAGTTGCTTAGATGTTTTTTATTAATAAATTCACTGCATCATTGTTTAATTATCAATGAATGGAAAAAGCTGTGGCCAGCACCTTTTCTCAGGATCCTGATGAGTGTTCTGTGTATGTGGATGTCTATGTGTTATTTTCAGCGGTCAGTACTTTCAGCTACAAATCAACATGCTGTATTTCATCAAAAATGTAAATATTTTTGCCAGTAGAAGAAATAAGATAGAAGAGGCCCATAATATTTATCATAATCTGGTATTGGCAATATGATGACATTTTTCCTTGTTTATTCTGCTTTTGTCATATGTTTATATGATTGGAGAAAGCTTTTATTGAATGTTGTTTTGTGTGAAGATACTGTGCCTTTAAGAGTAGCTAGCTGGGCTCTGTAGCTTAATCGACTTGGACTATAAAGTCATAATTAAAACAGTAAGGATCACATTCAAAGAATAGGCTGCTTTTAGTTGGGATACAGCCTGAGGCCACATATAGTCAGGGTACCATAATGAAAGAAGTAACTGTACTTGACTGTCATTATATAATTAATAGTTTGCTTGTGACCTCAATGTGTTCCTTTGTATTTACTCCATGTAATTTTCATAACTGCTGTAAATGATTGTAAACTGTTGATGAATTTTTCTTGCTTTCTCTTCTCTCTGCCTCTCTCTTCCCCGGTTTACTATTTGTGTCTGCTTCTAAAGTACATATTATAGAAATTTTAAATTGTTGTTAGCCCAATATACTGATGACATGAGCCTGTGATATAACTGTTAAGTGTGACTGCTAACCAAACATTTCTGATCAGTTTCTCATTAAAAATAAACTACACTGGGACAAACACATGTGGGTTGGTAATACCGGGAAGGGTTCTCTGGACCTTGCAGTAAGAGTACAAAAGCACTTGGATAAGATCCCTGGATTTTGAATACTACAAAAAAGTTAAGGCAGCCACTCCATTGTGGAATCAGGTTATTACAATCTTGGAGCACAACGGATGGAAATGGTGGGAGCTGGAAGCCTAGATCGAGAGATGATGGCCTAATGGTATTGTCACCATGTTATGAATCCAGCCCCCTGGGTAATGATCCGGAGATCCGGGATCAAATCCCACAATGGCAAATGGTGGAATTTGAATCCAATAAAATATTTGGAATTAATAATCTAATGATGACTGTAAAGCCATGGTCAGTTGTCAGGAAAATCCCATCTAGTTCACTAATGTCCTTTTTAAGGGAAGTAAATCTGACATCCTTTCTTGGTCTGACCTCAATATGAGTCCAGATACCCCTCCGTTACATTGACTGTATCGGCGCCACCTCGTGCTCCCACGAGGAGCTCAAACAGTTCACCCACTTCAACACCTTCCACCCCAACCTGAAGTTCACCTGGACCATCTCCAACACCTCTCTCACCTTCCTGGACCTCTCTGTCTCCATCTCGGGTAACCACCTAGAAACCGATATCCATTTCAAGCCCACCGACTCCCACAGCTACCTAGAATACACCTCCTCCCACCCACCTTCCTGCAAAAATGCCATCCCCTATTCCCAATTCCTTCGCCTCCGCCGCATCTGCTCCCAGGATGAGGCATTCCACTCCCGTACATCTCAGATGTCCTCGTTCTGCAAGGACTGCAACTTCCCCCCCCGCAGTGGTCGAGAACGCCCTCGACCGTGTATCCCGCATTTCCCGCAACTCATCCCTCACACCCCGTCCCCGCAATAACCACCAAAAAAGAATCCCCCTCGTCCTCACGTACCACCCCACCAACTTCTGGATCCAATGCATCATCCTCCGAAACTTCCGCCATCTGCAATCTGACCCCACCACCAAAGACATTTTTCCCTCCCCACTCTTGTCTGCTTTCCGGAGGCACCACTCTCTCCGTGACTCCCTTGTCCGCTCCACACTCCCCTCCAGCCCCACCACACCTGGCACTTTTCCCTGCAACTGCAGGAAGTGCTACACCTGTCCCCACACCACCTCCCTCACCCCTATCCCAGGCCCCAAGAAGACTTTCCACATCAAGCAGATGTTCACCTGCACATCTGCCAATGTGGTATACTGCATCCGCTGTACCCGTTGTGGCCTCCTCTACATCGCGTAAACCAAGCGGAGGCTTGGGGACCGCTTTGCAGAACACCTGCGCTCGATTCGCAATAAACAACTGCACCTCCCAGTCGCGAACCATTTCAACTTCCCCTCCCATTCCTCACATGACATGTCCATCCTGAGCCTCCTGCAGTGCCACAATGATGCCACCCGAAGACTGCAGGAACAGCAACTCATATTCAGCCTGGGAACCCTGCAGCCCAATGGTATCAATGTGGATTTCACAAGCTTCAAAATCTCCCCTCCCCCAAACGCATCCCAAAACCAGCCCAGCTCGTCCCCGCCTCCCTAACCTGTTCTTCCTCTCACCTATCCCCTCCTCCCACCTCAAGCCACACCCTTATCTCCTACCTACTAACCTCATCCCGCCCCCTTGACCTGTCTGTCCTCCCTGGACTGACCTATCTCCTCCCTACCTCCCCACGTACACTCACCTATACTGGCTCCATCCCCGCCTCTTTGACTTGTCTGTCTCCTCTCCACCTATCCTCTCCTCTATCTATCTTCTATCTGCCTCCCCCTCTCTCCCTATTTATTTCAGAATCCTGTTCCCCTCCCCCATTTCTGATGAAGGGTCTAGGCCCGAAATGTCAAGCTTTCCTGCTCCTATGATGCTGCTCGGCCTGCTGTGTTCATCCAGCTTCACACCTTGTTATCTCAGATTCTCCAGCATCTGCAGTTCCTATTATCTCTGACACAGCAACATGGTTGACTCTTAACTAGCTTCTTGGCACTTAGGGATGGGCAGTAAAAGCTGACTAGCCAGTGATGTCTGCATCCTTACAAGAAAGGTGATAACATTGACATCTGAGAGCTCTGGGAGTATGGTCTAGGTATTTGTGAGCATGAAGGAAATGTTCTGGAATCTGAGAGTAATGGAGTTGGGGTCCAGAAGTCCAGGGTGACTGTGGAGGGAGTACTTTGAACACAGCGGCAGCAAGAGTTTGAATATTAGGAAGTAATGAGGATCTGCTAGTATTCTGTATTTTGGGACAGGGCGGTCACGATTTCACAATCTTGTGGAGGAGGTGACCAAGAGGAGTAGATTGCTAATCTTTCTTTCTTTCAGGCATGTAGGCAGCATCCATCACAGCATTGCTACGTCTCTGCTGACCTAACAAAAGGCCCATTTGGTCCTTTTTCCCTCTAATCTTTCTATTGTCATTGGATAAATTCATTTTGTAAAATTAAATGTTTTATTTTGTTGAAGCTATTAGTTGTGCATTAGAAACATGAGTAATAAATGTGATGCGGGATCGCCACTTCCTTTACCCCTTGTCAATTCTCCAGACTGTTCCTGTAAACCATTAGCAGTTTCCTCACGTATTTAATACTTTCTAATTGGTAGTTTTCTTAGTGTGTAACATTGAAAGTGTTAATGACCAAAGCATGATGGCAAATGAGACTGAAAAATAGCGACAGAGGAGATAATGTATTACCATACTTTTAACCTGTTAGCAGCTCTTGTATCATTGCTCCAAATTGGGTGCTGTATTTCCTACATTATAATAGTGGCCATATTTTGGGTAGAATTCATTGAATGCACAATAATCGATTGATTGATTTTGCCTTGAGAATTGCGTTTCCTGGACTTCATGTTGAGATTTACATTCCCTTTAAGAGACCGGCTGAGTGGTGAACATATGGTAAACTGCAACCTGTTAGTCCAAAGTTGAATCCTTTGATTTGGGAAAATTTGAATCATTTGGTCCACCGTTTGGACATAAAATTTCAGAGGTGCCAAAGTCTCTTTGTGAAGGAGATTGTAGTGCTCGTGAAAGCTGTAAGTACACCGACACTGAGCTGAATCAGCACAGAAAATAACTAATAAAGCCTGATCTCAACTTGGTTTGCATGGATGTTTCCATCTCAAGTGTAAAGGCAAAATAGTGACTGCTCAGAGATGATCTTTTGTGCTGTGAAAGAACAACAGACATCTGTTGTGATGAGAAGCAACACTCCGTTCAGAGTATGTCACAGTCCTTATCGCACTTCTATGACAGGCAATGCAATAAGGTTTGTTCCAGGCCAGAAATCCCAGGATTCTGGTTGGTTGCACTAAGAATCAATACAAATCATAGAGGCTGGCAACATCCCAACCTTGGGCAAAGTAATTAAATGACAAGAAAGCAAGCTAAGAGCCATAACTGCAATGATGCATGAAATGAGTGTGCCCCTGCGCACAGCTGACCTGGTAGAAGCATGCAAGTCATAGGTATCCCTGAGCTCTGAAGCAAAGTGTCGAAGGGACATTGTGTTGAAGACATAATTGGATAATGGCTGCAGCAAGCTGCAGCTGCCAGGTACCTGCTTTGACTTGCATGTTGGGATTTTGCATCATTTTGCTTCTTGGAGAGGAGAATTTGAAATGGTGTAGGAACAAGGGGATTTAGACTAATAACAACATACAAATGGATGTAAATAAAAGTACTCTCCCCTCTGCAGTGAATTCTGAAGACGCCATGTAAAGCTTCAAGGAAAAATCAAATAGTTTCTCGATGCGAGATTCTGATTGATTTTTGTTTTCATTCTTTCCCCATTCTCCCACCTTTGTTAGCATTGCCCATGGCACTGAAAGGACAGCAAAATTCCAGCCAATGTTGTGATTGTAAAAGCAATGGCAGCATGGAGACTATGTTTCAAATATTTTTACAAGACAGAAACAAGATGTTGGAATAACATACCATTGTAGACTTATCAAACCTGAACAAACATATAAAAGACAGCTATTCTAAAGGCGATAGCTCAAACATTGCTGTATAATTTAAGCCAAAGGCTATTTTATAGCTTGTGTCAAAACTGTATGCCATACCAGTTTCAAGACAACTTGGGAAATATCTAAAATTATGGTGAAAAGGGACAGGTTAGAGAATTACCAAATGGGCTAAGCTCTGAACCACAAAGTTATTGAAACCACCATTTGCAGCTATGAAGAGCAAAAGTATTAATGTAGTGGCATAAATATGCAATATGTTACTTGGTGCCAAACGAGAAAAGGAGCAATGGAGACATTCAGAGAAACTGCCCAAATATTACTTGACCTTGGTGTGACATACAGCCATACAAATTAATACTTAATCCATTATATAAAAGTATTCTCCCAGGATTTATATTGAACTGCACCACAGTGAAAGTTGATCTGACTGAAGCAAAATCATATGAATTCTAGGAACATTTCTAGGTGTACGCGTAGAGCATTTAACCCTTTGGTCCTGCACTGCCATTCAATAAGATCATAGCTGATCTAATTCAACTGGCTTCAACTCCACGTTCCAGACTGTACCTATAACCCTTCAATCTTCTGTCTAACTCTGCATAACAAAATTCAGTAACCCAGCCTTCTCCTTTCTGGGGAAGATAATTCTGTCAACGACTAACTCTGAGAGAACTAGTGTCCTCTATTTATAGTCTCCCCTACAATGCATCCTGTCAAGCTCTCTCAGGATCTTCTACCTTTTAGTAAGATCTCTTATTCTTCTTGATTCCAAATAGTATATGGACAAGTCGGGACTGTGATGGATCACTCCTTATTTGCCTGGATGGGTGCAGCTCTAACACAGTAAAACGTTTGATACCATCCAGGACAAAACAGCCCATGTTGTTGACACTTCACCCACCACCTTCAAAATTCACTTACTGCATCAGCAATGTACAGTGGCAGCAGTGTGTACATCTACAATATACGCTTCAGGAATTCACCAAAGATCTTTAGGCTGCACCATGACTACTACCATCTAGAAGTACAAAGGTAGCAGATACATGGGAGCACTATCATCTGTAAGTTTGCCTCCAAGCCATATACCATCCTGCTTTGGAAACATTCCATCGTTTGTTCTCTGTCCCCACAGTCATGGCTTTACAATCCTAGAACACTCTTTCGAACAACACTGTGTGTGTGTACCTGCTGTAGTTCAAGAATGCTGTTAGTCACCATCTTTTCAATGGCAATTGGGGATGAGCAATAAATACTGAAATAGCCAATGACATCCACATCCCATGAATGAATTTTTAAAAAAAAACCTGATTCTTCTAATCTCCAATGGGTTTAGGCCCAACCTGCTCTGCATTTCTTCACAAGTTAAACCCCTTCATTGTAGAAATGAGATGAGTTAACATTCTCTGATGTACTGATGAGATTTGCAATCTACAGTTAAACAGTATACTGCTTTTTTGTTCCTCCTGCTAAATTGGACATGTTCACATTTTCACATGTTCCATATCTGCTGTTATTTTGAGGTGGTGCCGTGTCAAATCCCTTAAGTGTCTCCCTCCCTTTCACTCTTCATTTCAGTATCTTTCAGATATTTTTCAAGTCTGCTACAGTCAAGACAGACAAAATACCTGTTCAGTCCCTTTTTCTCATTTCCTTGTTTTTCATTATCAATTCCCCAGTCACACCCGCTAGAGGACCAACACCAGCTTTAATTACTCTTTTCCTATTGAGATACTCGTGGAAACTTTTGCCATCTGTTTTTACATTCTTGGTTTGCTTTGCGATGAAGTTACAGACTGGTTGCCAATTTTGCTGAGGCCATACCCATTAGAATCATGTTCGTGTGTCAATGAATATTGGCAAGAATATTTGCTTCATAACCAACACCTTCAAGACAGTGAGAAATACTTGTTGTGAGTTTCAGAAGACCATACAGGAGAGTGACCACAGTTACAATGGACGGATGTGTCGTAAAGTTGCACAGGACTGAAACAGACCATTTGGTCCAACTTGTCCATGGCAACCAGATATCCTATAAAATCTAGTCCCATTTGCTAGCATTTGGCCCATATCCATCTAAACCCTTCCTACTCGTATACCCATCCAGATGCCTTTTAAGTGTTGTAATTGTACCAGCCTCCACCACTTCATCTGGCAGCTCATTCCATACACACACACCACCCTCTGTGTGAAAAAGCTGCCCCTTAGGTCCCTTTTAAATCTTGCCCCTCTCCCCTCTGAATTTTGACTCCCCCACCCCGGGATAAAGACCTCAGCTAGTTACCCTATCCATGCCCCTCCTGATTTTATAAACTTCTATAAGGTCACCCCTCAACCTCCGCGCTCCAGGGAAGATAGCCCCAGTCTATTCGGTATTTCCCTATAGCTCAATCCCTCCAACCCTGGCAACATACTTGTAAATCTTTTCTGAACCCTTTCAAGTTTCACAACATCCTTCCTCTTAGCAGGAAGACCGGAATTGCACACAGTATTCCAAAAATGGCCTAACCAATGTCTTGTACAGCCTCAACATGACCTCCTAACTCCTATACTCAATGCACTGACCAATAAAGGCAAACATACAAAGCGCCTTCTTCCCTACCCTATCCACCTGCAACTCCACTTTCAAGCAACTATGAACCGCACTCCAAGGTTTCTTTGTCCACCAACGCTCCCCAGGACCTTCCCATGAAGTGTATGAATCCTGCCCTGATTTGCCTTTCCAAAATGCAGCACCTCGCATTTATCTAAATTAAACTCCATTTGCCATTACTCGGTCCTTCGGCCCATCTGATCAAGATCCCGTTGTACCCTGAGGTAACCTTCTTTGCTGTCAACTACACCTTCATTTTTGGTGTCAACTGCTAAGTTACTAGCCATACCTCCTTTGTTCGCATCCAAATCATTTATATAAATGATGAAAAGCAGCAGACCCAGCACCAAACTTTGCGGCACACCACTGGTCACAGGCCTCCAGTCTGAAAAGCAACCCTCCACCACACCCTCTGTCTTCTACCTTTTGAGACAATTCTGTATCCAAATGGCTAGTTCTCCGCGTATTACACATGATCTAACCTTGCTAACTAGTCCACCACGAGGAACCTTGTCGAATGCCTTACTGAAGTCCATATAAATCATATCCACCGCTCTGCCCTCATCAATCCTCTTTGTGACTTCTTCAAGAAACTCAGTCGTTAGTGAGAAACAAATTCTCATGCACGAAGCCATGTTGACTATCCCTAATAAGTCCTTGTCTTTCCAAATAATGTAAATCCTGTCGCTCAGGATTCCGACGTTAGGCTCACCGGTCTATAGTTCCCTGGTTTTTCCTTACCACCTTACTTAAATAGTGACACAACGTTAGCCAACCTCCAGTCTTCCAGCACCTCACCTGTGGCTATCGATGATACAAATATCTCAGCAAGGGCCCATAAATCACTTTCCTCATTCCCACAGAGTTCTAGGGTACAACTGGGGATTTATCTGCCTTTATGCATTTTAAGCCGTCCAGGACCACCACCTCTCTAATATGGAAATTTTTTCAAGATGTTGTTATCTATTTCCCCTCATTCTATATCTTCTATGTCCTTCTCCACAATAAACACTGATGCAAAAAGGCAGCCTTGCTGATCCATTAGGGGCCCTATTCTCTCCCTAGTTACCCTTTTGTCCGTAATGTATTTATAAAATCCCTTTGGATTCTCCTTAACCCTATTTGCCAAAACTATCTCAGATCCCCTTTTTGCGGTTCTGATTTCCCTCTAAAATATATGTTATGAACAAAGTTTGAAATGATGTTAAATCATTCAATTTCCTTTCTGGAGCTGTATCTAAAGCTCTAAAGTTTTGCAGTAGATTTGTAGCTCGGGTTGTGGGTGCTGAGGTTGGTTGGCTCGCTGAGCTGGTTTGTTGTTTCGCAGACGTTTTGTTACCATGCTGGGTAACATCCTCAGTGCAGCCTCCGATGAAGCGTCGGTGTGTTTTCCCACCTGGTTTTTAAACTCTGGGGTCCGTTGCGATGGATTGCCTCACTTCCGGGTTTCCTTCATAGTGGAATGTATATGGGGTTGAGTTCAATGTGTTTATTAATAGCATGCTTCGTGGAGTGCCAGGCTTCTAGGAATTCTCGTGCCTGTCTCTGCCTAGCCTGTCCCAGGATCTTGGTGTTGTTCCAGTTGAATTAGTGATTCTCCTTGTCCACGTGGATTGAGATGAGTGAGTATTGGTTGTGTCTTTTTGTAGCCAGTTGGTGTTCATGTACTCTTGTTGTTAGTTTCCTTCCTGTTTCTCTGATGTAGTGTTTCTCGCAGTCTCTGCAGGGGATCTTGTAGATGACATTGGTCTTGTCCATGGCAGGGAGTGGGTCTTTAGTTCAGGTGAGCAGTTGTCATAGGGTTGATGTGGGCTTGTGTGCCACTCTGATGCCCAGCGATCGTAGGAGTCTTATGGTGAATTCTGACGTGTTCCTGATGTAGAGTAGTGTGATGAGTGCGTCGGGGCATGTAGTCTCTTTCTGATGCTGTTCGTGTAGGCATCTTCTGACCCAATTCTTTGGATATCTATTATCCTTGAAAACCTGGAAGAGGTATTATTCTTCCTCTTGGCGTAGTTCTATGTTGCTGCAGTTGTGTTGTTGCCCTTTAAATAGTGTTCGTCTGTGTGTGTGGCTTTTCGGCGTACTTTCGTTTGAGGTTCCCCATTTGTCTTGCGCTCTACCATGACATCCAGGAATGGGAGCTGTTTGTCCTTCTCCTCCTCTCTGGTGAATTTTATTCTGGTGAGGATGTTGTTTATAAGTTTGTGTGTCTCTTCTAATTGGTCCACTTAATGATGACAAATATGTCATCTACATAGCATATCCACAGTTTAGGTTGGATTTGCTGAAGGGCCATCCTTTCCAGTCTTTGCATCACTGCTTCTGCTGTGAGTCCGGAGATAGGTGATCCCATGGGTGTTCCATTGATTTGCTCGTATGTTTGGCCGTTGAAGGTGAAGTGGGTGGTCAGGCATAGGTCCAATAATTTGAGCATGTTGTCCTTGGAGATGGTTTCACTGGGGTCGTGTTCTTGTTCAAGTAGTGTTGTCATTGTTTCCCTTGCTAGTGGTATATCTATTGATGTGAACAGGGCAGTGACATCAAACGATATCATGGTCTCTTCGTCCTCTATCTTTGTCTTTGGAGTTGAGGAATTCTTGGGCTGAGTGGATGGTGTGGGGTGACTTGTTGACTAGGTGCTTGAGTCTTCTTTGTAGTTCTTTGGCTAATCTGTGCGATGGAGTGCCTGGTAGGGAGACTATGGGTCTGAGGGGGACTTCCGGTTTGTGCATGTTAGGGAGGCTGTAGAATTGGGGTTGTTGGTTCCTTCGGGTTTCATTCTTAAGAAGCCTGTTTTGTTGATCTGAGATTGTACTGTAGAGCTGGATGAACACAACAGGCCAAGCAGCTTGGCCTGCTGTGTTCATCCAGCTCTACACCTTGTTATCTCTGTTTTGTTGATCTGTCCTGTTTGTTTAAGTCTTTGTAGCGTGTAGAGGATTTTGCGGCCTAGTTGCGGTGTCGGGTCAGTTTGTAGTGGCCGGTATCTGTTCTCATCGGTGAGCAGTGTTTGTGCTTTGGTGATGTAGTCCCTTTTATTCATTATCACTGTCATGCACCGTTTGTCTGCAGGTAGTATTGTGATGTTCTAGTCCTTCTTTAATCCGTCCAGGGCTTGTCTTTCTCGTGTGTTGAGGGTGTTGAGTTCACTCCTTCTGGTTAGTGTCGGAACCACTGTTTGTCTTATAGTTTGTTGTGTTTCTTCATTGATATTGTTGGTCTTGAGTGTGGCTTCCAGTGTAGCTAGGAATTCCGTTTTGTTGGCATCCCTGTAGTTGTAGTTCAATCCCCAGGTGAGAACGGCTTTTTCCGTGTCTGTCAGTTTCCTGTCGGAGAGGTATATCTAAAGCTAAATTAGCCATGTGTCCAGTAGTGAACATTATGCAATGCATTGAATGGAGCAGTGAAAGAAACAAGCCCAAGCAGGGAAGATGGTTGAACAGCAATGGCAAGGGTTTCTGGGCTAATTCGGGAAGCTCAGCAGAAATTCATCCTAAGGAAGAAGAAGCATAATAAAGGGAGTGTGAAGCAACTATGCACAATGCCAATAAATCACCTGGACCAGATGGACTACACCCCATAGTTCAGAAGGAGATAGCTGAGGAGCTTATGGAGGCATTGGAGGTGAGTTTTAAGGAATCATTGGAGTCAGGGAGGATCCCAGAGGACTAGAAAATGGCTAATGTAACACCCCTGTTTATGAAGAGAGGGAGGCAGAAGACAGGAAATTATAGGCTGGTTAGCTTGAACATAGTCATTAGTAAGATTTTGTCGTTCATCATTAAGGACGAGATTGCTGAGTAGTTGGAAGCACATAGGGCTGAGTCAGCACAGCTTTGTCAAGGGAAGGTCATGCCTGAAAAGCCTGTCAGAATTCTTTGAGGAGGTGACAAGCAGGTTGGACAAAGGAGAGCCAGTGGATGTGATCTGGTTGGATTTCCAGAAGACCTTTGACAAGGTGTCTCATCGGAGGCTGCTCAAGAAGCCAAGAGCTCATGGTGTTAGGTGCAAGGTATTCCGTGAGGCAAACATGCGTGACGTGAATAAATCACCTGGACCACATGAACTGCATCCCATGGATATAGGATCAGCTGACTGGCAGAAAACAGAGAATGGGGATAAAGGTTTGTTTTTCAGGATGGCAGCTGGTGATTAGTGGAATTACACAGGGGTAACACACTATTCACGTTATATGTTAATGATCTAATGAAGGGATTGGGGACATTGTTTTCTCCAAGCTTCCTAACAAAGACAGTGCTGAGGAAGCGGGGAGGCTGCAGAAAGACTGGGAGAGTGGGCAAAGAAGTGGCAGATGGAATACAGTGTGGGAAAGTGTGAGGTTGTGCTCTTTGATCGGAAGAATAGAGAAGTAGACTATTTTCAAATCGTGAAAGGATTTTGGAATCTGAAGCACAAAAGGACATGAGAGTCCTACTTTAGGATTCACTTAAGGTGCAGGCCTAGTTGACAATTAAGAAAGCATATGCAATATTAACATTCATTTCAAGCGGGCTAGAGTACGAGAGCCGAGATGTACTGCTGAGGCTCTGGTCAGACCGCATTTGGAATATGAATAGCAGATTTGACCCTGTACTTAAAGAATGATGTGCTGGCATTGGAGGGAGTCCAGAGGAGATTCACCAGAATGGTCCTGGTGATGAAGAGCTCGTCGATTGAGGAGTGGTTGAGGACTCCAGGTCACTAGTTGATGGAGTTGTGAAGGACAATGGAGGATCTAATTGAAAGTTACAGGAATACCAAAATGCCTGGATAGAGTAGATGTGGAGAAGATGTTTCCACTAGTAGGAGAGACTGGGGTCAGAGCAAAGGGACGACGTTTTAGAACTGAGATGTATTTAAGACAAAGGCAGCTCCTTGATGGGAAAGGGGATTAAGGACTACAGGGAGAATACTGGGAAATGGAGTTGATAAAAATATCAGCCATGATTTAATAGCAGAGCAGACTTGATGTGCCAAATGCCTAATTCTGCTCCTATGTCTTATCGTCTTATGAGAGACACTGCAAATATATTTGCAGCAGCAGTTTTGGACACCACTAATAGTATGCTTATGTTTGCTTTAATGAGGGTGCATATTTTTAAGAATAGTGTTGCTTCAGAATTGAAGGCATGAACTGGTTTTTGGTTTTTGAATTGGAAGCAACTTGATCCTCAGGAGAGGGAAAATGCTCAGGATAGTATGCTTTTATTTTCTACATGTGCTCGGATACGTAACATAAACTCGGATGAATCACAGTGCAAGACATTATTGTCTCTGTTTTCTTACATTGGAAGCAGTTAATAGCTTGCATTAAAAATGTTACAGAAACCAAGGACTTAGCTATAGTCATTATTCAGAGTTAATAGTTCAAGGTGAGAAATTTGGTTTGAAAATCCTGTTTTTTTTTTAGTGGTTCCAAAATGAAATTGAAAGATTAAGTGATCACTTACCTGTTCGATGTTTGATCTTTAGTTTTATGAAATGCAGGGAGAGAGAGGTTATGTACTCTCTGCACCCTCTTTCTTGTGATTTTTTTAAATACAGTTTTATGTTGTATTGGAATTGTATGGAACTTCATAATACACCTGTGTCTAATGCATACATTTTGTTACTGATTGTATGTACTGCTGTTCACTGCCAAGTACAAAATGAAATTCAGTAATTGAGAGTTCATAAGCTCTGCCCTCCCTTTTAAGGCCAGCTTTACATTAGCGAATAGGATTTCAACCAATCTCTCATTCCACCTACTTCATAAAATTAAGAATAAACATGAAACAGGTAATTTCTTGTTTAATCTTTTGACTTGACTTGATATCCCCCTGAGAAGCACCGTGGGATATTTTACTGTATTAAATTTGCTATATAAATACAAGTTATTGTTAGAATGAATGAGAATCACTCTGCCACTGTGTGAAAATGACATTTGTTGCTGTGAGCAAAAGTGTAGGAGATCACTGTTATACAGTTTTAAAATGTTGGTTCAAATTCCAAATAGTCATGCTTTCAAAACTGTCAAAGTATTGATCTGAAAGTTTACACTGTGAGCTTTGCACAGATGACTAGCTATTTTGACAATTCTGTTTTTTTTCCCCCCATTCATTTCTGTGATGTGCGTGTCCCTGGTAAGGCTAACATTTGTTGTCCATCCCCAATTGGATTTTAACAGAGTGGCTTGTTATGGCCATTTAAGAGGGTAGTTCAGAGTCAACCACATTCCTCAGTGTCTGGATTCACGTGGCCAGACTAAACAAAGACAAAAGATTTTCTCCTTTTACAGAATATTAATGAGCCAGATTGATACTTTCTCTGCAGAGAATTAGGCTAGGCATCTGGATTACCACTCCTATAATATTACCACCACACCAGCTTCTTTCCCTTTGTAATGAAGAGTTATACCCAGAATCTTTGTAATGGTATGATGGTAATAGGGATATTTAGTATAATGGTAATCTAATTTTGATATTAGATTATTAAAAGCTCTTGTTAGAAACCAAAGCCAGGTGAATTTGTTTTAACTTCACTTAGAAATTGCATAGGATAATCAAAAACAGTCCATTTGGCTCAAACATCTATGCTGACATTTACATTCCTCCAATTTCACTTATCTCCCTGTTCTCTTCATGCTCAGAGGATTATCTAACTATCCCTTAAATGCATCCGTACTATTTGTCTCAATGATACTCTCAAAGAGGTTTCCCCTGAATTCCTTATTTGAATCCATGGTGATCATCTTGTATTGATGGCCTCTGTAAAATGGAAACTCTCTCTCTATCTGCTTGATCAACACTTTGTAATCTGAAAAATCTCTATTAGGTCACCCCTCAGCTTCTCTTTTCAAGAGAAATGGTCCCTAATGTGTTCATCTTTTTCTGATAGGTACAACCTCACAGTTTTGGCAAATCTATTTTGTATTGTCTTTAATGTCTTTACATTTTTTCCATAATACATCAACTGTAACTGTCCATGGTACTTCTGGTGTAATCTGACCAAGATTTGATACAATTCCTTCCGTAACTTCAGTTCTGTCTTTTTAGAAGGAAATCTTTGTGTTTGTTTTGTTTTCTTTGCCTTAAATCAGTGTCACTAATTTCGTGATTTATATATTTGTACTTTCATATTTCTTCACTCTTGTATCTAAAATAGATTCTTACTTTCTATGTAATATTCAAATTCCTTATTTTCTTACCGAAATGCAACAAATCTCATTTATCAACATTGAAATTCATTCGACAATTATATGTCCATTCAGCAAGATGATTAGTGCATTTTAAAAAGATTTTGTGTTGTATTACTTTTTTATTAAATATCAATTTCCTTTCCACTCTCTGTTCCTCATTCTCTAATCTAAATGTTTTGTTGAAACTATTTTAGTACTTTATTACATTGTGCTGAAAGGTGTTTTGATTACTTCTGTGAAGTGTTTTCTTTAAAAGGATAAAATCAGAGTGTCCTGCTGAAGCAATGACTAATCCAGCAATTTGCCATAAAGCAGGTCATAGACCCTTGTGATGTTAATGGAAATATTTCTATACTGTTATGTTTACAACGGGCAGGACAAACATATGAGGCCACTAGCTTTGTTTTTAGTTTAGAACACTCTAGGGTTGAGTTCAGAAGACACCAGTGTTGCATTTAGAAGCAAGTTTAGTTTCTCTCCTAGAAGAAACCACTTTCAGGGCAGTTGAGACAACCAGCTACCTCAGCAGGAGAGTTCAGTTTGTAAAACATCCAAATGAGGAAAGGTAGATTAGAAATCTGCAGGTTATTAGAATGGAGAAAGTTTAAACTCTCAGATTTGTGGAAAAGTTCTTGTAGAAATGGAAAGTGCTCCTCAAATTGTCTTCACAGTCCATGGCAAAGTAACTGTCGAGAGTCAATTAAGTAGGACTCTGAAGTTAGGGTATAATTACTTTGGACTTGAGTTTCTATAATGGATAGTGTCAGGAAACAATTTGAAACTTTGTTTTGCTGTGTGATTTAAGATCATTCTAACTGTCTTCAATAATTATTTAGTTACCTTGGTTTGCTTTTTAAAAAAAATGTCCTTTTGTGTAATAATTTTCAGTTCTCTTTATAAAGAAAGCCTATAATGTCATGTAAATATGTCTCAGTGACTAGCTACCATGTTAACTAACCTGGGCCTCCTGTAATGCCACAGTGATGCCACCCGAAGGCTGCAGGAACAGCAAATCATATTCAGCCTGGGAACCCTGCAGCCCAATGGTATCAATGTGCATTTCACAAGCTTCAAAATCTCCCCTCCCCCACCGCATCCCAAAACCAGCCCAGCTCATCTCCACCTCCATAACCTGTTTTTCCTCTCACCTATCCTCTCCTCCCACCTCAAGCCCCACCCCCATCTCCTATCTACTAACCTCATCCCACCCCCTTGACCTGTCCGTCCTCCCTGGACTGACCTATCTCCTCCCTAACCCCCCACCTACACTCACCTTTACTGGCTCCATCCCCGCCTCTTTGACTTGTCTGCCTCCTCTCCACCTATCCTCTCCTCTATCCATCTTCTATCCGTCTCCCCCTCTCTCCCTATTTATTTCAGAACCCTCTTCCCCTCCCCCATTTCTGATGAAGGGTCTAGGCCCGAAACGTCAAGCTTTCCTGCTCCTATGATGCTGCTTGGCCTGCTGTGTTCATCCAGCTCCACACCTTGTTATCTCAAGAACAAATGAACTAATTATCTATCAAGCCTGGTCACATTCTGGGATCTGCTTTGTCTAGTGGTAACATCAACTGGGATCAGAACAACACCAAGTTGTGTGCAATTAAATTAAGTGTATGGTCTTTTCTGTTTCAATTGACAGATTTTGAAGACGAACTTCTAACTTGGCTGAAACAGATACCTTTCTACTATCTGAAAGTAATCCTTATCACTTCAACAAAGTTTAAGGTCAGTCTCTTGAAGCACCATGGGTTTGTTTGAATTGCTGAAATCTGGATTGGTACATACCCAAAGCTATGCAGAAACAAGCATGGCGTTGTAATTTGAAAACAATATCAGAAAATGCTGGAAATATCAAGTCCTTCAGCAGTGATGGAGAGAGGAACAGAATTAACATTTCTGATTAGTGACCTTACAACAATTGTACTCTGTTATGATTGTCCAAAACACCATTATTGTGTAAATGTGTGCTGGTAAACCCCGAAATAATGCCCGCTCCCTGAGTACAACCGATTTATATGGAATTAATCAAGTGATCAAGGAAACAGTGGTGATTAGGAAATGCACAAAACCAAAAATTGAAGCCTAATGTGTGTTACAATATGGTACTGGAGAGATAAACATTAAGTGCCAACAGGAAAATAATATTCTTTAAAAAGCATGTCTTTACTGCTGCAATTATCCATAACCACCATACAGTGTTCCACAAATGTACTAGACATGTGTTTGCATTGAAAATGACATCTTCCAGTATGGCTTGGAGAGAATTAAGTTAACAATTTTGGATTGTATCGGTTTTAAAGGATACAAAGAGTTAAAAATTCACAGGACAGCAGCCCCTAGTTTCTATAAGACACACAGTGAGATCATGGTAAAAAAGAAAATAGTTATTGAAATACCCTAAATTTGCAACATGTCGGTGAAACTTGTAATGATTACCTATCTTGTACCAATTTCAACAATAATTGGGTGGTATTGCAAGATGTTTAATTCAGATTATTTCATTATTATGAGTGGAAATGAGTTGTGAAAATGCTTAGCTTATGTTTCGTTTAGTTAGCGGAAATGAATAAGAAAGCAACTAGACACTTCTTAAAAATAGTAGTGTAATAATACACGTAACATTTGTCAGGTAGTGAAAACAACAATTTAATAGTTACCTACAATAATTAATAATTCCAAAAGGCAGATGCCACTCATTTTATGATATGTCTGCAGTGTAACGCATGTATGGAGAATGACGCCATACTGATGATATAAATGCTGTAGCTTTTTAAAATGCATGTGTGTAGACAGAATCAGACTGACTCAACTCCCTTCAGTTGACATCACTCGATGTACTTGTAATATGTTTCATGGTCAGTATGCCTTTAAGAGACATGCTCATGATATCATCACTTGGAGCATGTGACCTGAGAGTATACCGTCTCATAGTCCATTTCATTTCGGATTACTTGAATGATGACACTATTATGAGCATGCTGCTCAGTTATAACTTAATAGCTTGATATTAGCCCAGACAATTGTGTCCCTAAGAAATGTAATGTTTGTCCATATGAAAGTACAAGTTAGGAGCAGAAGTAAGCTAGTAGCCCCTCAAGCCTGCTGCACCATTCAATAAGACCATGACTGATCGGTTCCAAATTCCACTTTCCAGTCTACGCCCAATGACCTTTAATTCCCTTGACTAGCAAAAATCTATCTACCTCTACCTTAAAAATATTCAATGACCTTGTCTCTAGTGCCTTCTAAGACAGAGGATTAATAAGGCCATAAGATATTGGAGTAGAATTAGGCCATTCGACCTTTTAGAGTCTGCTCCATTATTTGATCATGGCCGCTACCTTTCTCAAACCCATTCTCGTGCCTTCTTCCCATATCCCTTGATTCCTTTATCAATCAGGAATCTATCTGTCTCTGTCTTAAATACACTAAATGACTTTGTCTCCACAGCCCTCTGTGGCAATGAGTTCCATAGATTAACTACCCTCTGGCTGAGGGTGGTTATCTGCCAGGTGTCTGCTCGTTTTGCCAACTTGTTAATGTTCCTATGAAGTCACTCAGTGTCATCCCCACAATTCACTGTTCTCCTTAGCTTAGTATCATCTGCAAATTTAGAGATTTAGCCCTCAACATCAAAGTCCAAATTATTTATATAAATCAGAAAAAGCAAGAGCCCCAACACTGTTCACTGGGGAACACCACTTTCAACTCCTCTCCAGTTTGAGGAATGCCCATCTATACCTACCCTCTGTTTCTTATCTTTTAGCCAACTTCATATCAATGCTGTCAAGGACCCATCAACCTCTAACATTTTTAATTTCCTAAACAACCTGCCATCTGGCACCATATTAAATGCTTTCTGAAAATCCAAATTTACAACATCCACAACGCTACCCTCAACTACTGCCTGTGTCAGGTTGTCAAAGAACTCAGTTAAATTTGTCAGACATGACCTGCCCTTGACAAAGTCGTGTTCTCTGCCTAGTATTAACTTATTTTTCTCTAAGGGTAAGTTTATCTTGTCCTGTATTATGGCCTCCATCAATCTTTCCACTATTGATGTCAAGCTGAGAGATCTGTAGTTTTCCTGGGTTATCATTTGCCCCTTTCGTAAACAACAGCATCACATACTGTGGAGAAAATTCTCCTGAACATAATCTAGAAATTACTGTCCCTTTATATTCCCATGATCTCAGTCCACATATGAGTAATTTAAGTATATCCCATTACTATATACTGTGGTGTTTACACCTCTGCAGTGTCCTTGCAGATTTGGTCTTCCACTTTCTTTTCACTAATTGGTGGTTATGGCTCCTTCTCCAGTAGTACAGGAGGAAATGAAGTGTGTGGAACGGCCTCTTCAAAGCAGAGACTTGTGTGGATGCTGCCGAAGAGAGAATGTGTTGTAAAATAGAGGGAGAGGTTTGGATTATTTGGAATAAATGCACGGTGATGGTGGAGCACGCGACACATTACAATGGAACTTACTTGGGAGCCAGGATACAGAGCTCTCAGCATCACTACATAAGCAGACCTGGTTCTCTTCCACCAAGGCAAGGATTCTTTCCTCATGGGGGTGAGGAGACAAATGTCTAGCATCCCACCACCAGTGCTTTCTCTAACTTTCTTACTGGCTCCAAAGAGTTCTGGAACTGGAAGTCAACACTGTGGATGATATGCTGACACTGATCACCATGCACACAACCTTGGAGTGGCTACACACGCACACAGCCAAACAATTTAGAGGAAACACCACCCACTAGCCATCTTGCCCCTCTCTGCCCTCTTTTGGGTTGTTTTCTCCTGAAATGAGATAAAGGAAGGGATTCACTGAGATCAAAATGGCTGGCACAGCTTTCAGTACTGGTGCAGGTGGGGAAAGCTGGTGAGGAGTCTCGAGTGAGTGAGTCGTAAGTGCATAAGGTTAGTAGATTCAGGATGCTTGAGAAGGATGGGTGGTTTGGGTAGCTGAGAGGAATTGAGGGAAGATTGCATGAAGTGGTGAAAGTGATAGACCATGAGCCCTGGTAGGCGGTATGTGCCGTGGCAGAATTAGACTGAGTGACAGGCAGTGAGAGATGGTGGTGGTGCTTACATTTGTGGAGTGCAGAATGTCATTAACCTCCTTCTTGCATCTCTGGGAATTCCTCTGGACAACCACACTGAACCTCATGACAACTTCAGACCAGGCTGGCAAGATCTGTGCTGTAGTCTTTTCTGACGGTCCTGAGGAAAAAAGGCAGTCCTCTGCTTGGTCATCCAGTGCATCCAGGAACTTGTTGGCAAGGTGGGGTGCCAGCTTCCTTTCTTAGCCATGTCTTTTAGAATTGTGCAGCAACACACAGTGAATGGCAGCTCCTGGCTAGCAGTGTTTGACGAGGTACACAGCTGGGATTTAAACATGGCACTGGTGAATATATCTACTGCTGCGGAATGCAAGATAGGATGACAGCAGAGCTATTGAAACAGTGTGCATACACAATGAAGTAAGCATCAGAGAACTGCGTGAAATAACTTGCTAGAGCCCACAGAGAGAAATCCTCCATGAAACTCCCCTGTCTGGCCTTCCTTCCTTGCTATCCTGCACTGGCTTTAATGTTTGAACTGTCCATTTCCTAAGGTTTCATCACAAGATCTGTGAGAGAATTTTGGAGATGAAGACATACTGCATGCTGTCCACAAATTTCTTCCTCAGTTTGCCTGATTTGTGGAAATACACCATATTGTTAAAGCTAAACTAACGCATCATGGGTAGGACCTTTAGCAAGCTGAATATATTAACAGCATATGCTGGAAACATAATGCATATCTATCAGAAATTCATAACATGAAATAGATTCATGCTTCTGCAGTCCTTCTGCAAAATTTCAATTCAGATGTAAGTTGTAAACCTGAAAGATTTAACCTGCTGTTTCTCTTTCTTTTACTGAAAGACCGCTTGTAAATCTCCAGAATTTTCTAATTTTATTTCAGATTTACAGGGTTCCATTATATTTCTTTGTATTAGCCCAAATGTGAGATCTTGAATGTATCTGAACTGTAGTTTATTACTGTGTTGTTCTCTTTTTATTAGGTCCTGTAACTCTTGGAGGATGCCAGTTTCAACGAGCGCTTTACAGCAGATGGCTATATACTTGGGAATAGTATCTGGAGGAGGATGTGCAGTTATGTATTACCTTATGCAACGTAAGAATACAAAAACACAACCTGTTAGACTTATTTGTTCCAAAGCCTTATTCCGATATGTGGTATGTATCATAGACATGGCTGAGTAACAAACTTAGCAATAGCATCATATTGAAAAATCTGTGGCAAGTCAGAAGACTGGAATGCATTTAAGAAAAAGCAAAGAATGATTGAAACAAAATAGAGGGAGAAAGTAAGTTTTTTTAAAATAAGTGAGTAATGCAGACTCTCTCTCTGTTTTAATTAGTGTTTAAATTGAAAAAGGGTAACTAAAGCTGATGTTGGTCCTCTACAGAGAGAGACTGGGGATTTGATGATAAAAAAGAAATGGACGAACAGATTAAACAGGTATTTTGCATCTGTCTTTGCTGCAGCAAATTTAGAAAACTTCCCATAGATATTGCTGTACTATGCAGTTTACTGTGCGGCAGTATATTACATCAATCTCACGTCTTGATCACGTGCCAGCAGCTTACGTGGCAAACTAACTGTTATGTGCAGCAAGCAAACAGCCATGTCTCACACTCACCGGGCGTATTCTCACTGAAGTCCACAGAGGCACTGTCAGTCAGAGGGTCCCGGCACACTGAATCAAGGGCAGCCTCCCATACCTATCTAGGGGTTAGGACGTCTGACTATGGCCTATTGAGATAAACATGGTTAGGGGGTTTGTGCTTCTGCAATCTGTGGGGAGCTAGCTGCAGTCAGTCCAGTGACTGCATAGAAACCAGTCTTTGGGGTAGGGGTAACGCGGTCAGGGAGAGACATAAGTTTCAGTCAGGGGTCTGGACACTTCTTACCTTGAGCTATCCAGCAAGGTTGGTTAACGGGGCTGGCCATAGTCATCTATCGGGTTCAAAGGAAATACAGACGTAGAAAATAGGAGCAGGAGTAGGTCGCTTGCCATTCATTATGATCATGGCTAATCGTCCAACTCAATAGCCTGTTCCTGCTTTTTCCCCATACCCTTTGATCTCTTTGTCGTAAGTGCTATATCCAACTCTTTCTTGAAATTGTACAATGTTGTGGCCTCAACTGCTTTACACGGCAGGAGCTTCCATAGGCTTACCTCTTTTGTGAAGACATTTCACCTCGACACAGCCCTAAGTGGTTTACCCCATGTCCTGAAACCGTGACCCCAGGAAGGGGCACCTACATGAGGTCCCTTTAAGGGGAATGGACATTGCACACAGACCCATGTGCTGTATAGGAGATAAACCTGCAGGTTCCCTAATCCTGGCCATGCCAATGCATTGGCTCCCTGTGCACTGCAGCTTCTCTGCCCCAGACATTGCTGACCATCTCATTCACACCAGCGCACAGGCCAGGGAAAGAATAGGGATTTTTAGGACGAGGGTCATTGGTGCCAGCAGAACCCATTGTCCTATATACATCTTATTCCTCTCGCTTCCAAATTCTGCAGCAGGTTTCAGTACAGACGTAGATTTATGGTATATCCTGTGATGACATGAAGTTAGGCATTCTTTCTTGCAGTTTCATGTGGCACTACACGGTGACTCAAACAAATGGATGTAGAGCAAAAATAATCCAATTTATACAAATGCAAGACGTCATATACAGTGCAAAGTCACCTGTGCCATCAAACAATCAAGGGATGATGGTTAGTTTCTCTCATTAGAGATTATCATTGTCTGGCATTTGTGTGGTATTGTGAACGTTACTTCCAACTTGTCAGCCCAAGCTAGAAATTGTCCAGGACTTGTTCCTTTTGGGCTTGGGCTGTTTCGGAACCGGAGAAGTCATAGAGTCACAGAATCTACAGCATGGAGACAGGCCCTTTGGCCCAAGCTGGTCCATGCTGAACAAAATGTCCATCCACACTAACCCCATTTCCCTGTTCTTGGCCCATTTCCTTCTAAAACTTTCCACATATTTGTGTAAATGCCTTTTAAATGTTGTTAACGTACCCGCCTCAACCACTTCTGCTGGCAGCCCATTCCATTCTCTGTGTAAAAAAGTTGCTCCTCAGGTTCCCGTGTATTCTTTCCTCTCTTACCTTTAAACTGATGCTTTCTAGTCCTTGATTCCCCAATGCTGGGTAAAAGACTGAGTGCATTCACTCTATTCATGCCTCTCATGACCTTATCCACCTCTAAAAGATCCCCCCCCCACCCCAGTCTCCTGCGCTCAAAAGAAAGAAGTCCAAGCTTGTCCAACCTTTCCCTATAACTCCGTGCATTGAGTCCTGGCAATATCCTTGTAAATTTCTAATGCATTCTTTCTTGTTTAATAACATCCTTCCTATATCAAAGTGACCAAAACTGAACACAGTACTCCAAGTGCAGCCTCATTAATGTCCTGTACAACTGCAACATAACTTCCCAACTTCTGTTCTCAATACCCTGACTGATGAAAGCTAGTGTGCCAAAAACCTCCTTCACTGCCCTGTCTACCTGTGACTCCACTTTCAGAGAACTGTGCACCTGAACTCCAAGGTCCCTCTGTTCCACTACGCCCCTTAAGCCCTACCATTCACCATGAAACTCCTCTTTCCAATATGCAACACCTCACACTATTAAACTCCATTTGCCATTTCTTGGCCCACTTCTCCAGTTGATCAAGATAACCTTCCTCACTGTCCGTGATACTGTCTATTTTAGTGTCATCTGAAAACTTACTAATCATGCCTTGTACATTCTCATCCAAATCATTCATATAGATAACAAACAACAATCATTCATATAGATAACAAACAACAATGGGCCCAGCACCGACCCCTGAGGCACACCTAGTCACAGACCTCCAGTCTGACAAGCATCCTTCCATTATTCCTCTCTGCTTCCTACGAACAAGCCAATTGTGTATCCAATCTTCCAGCTCTCCCTGGGTTCCATGTGATCTAACCTTCCAGAGCAGCCTACCATGTGGAACATTATCAAAGGCCTTACTGAAATCCGTATAGACTACGTCTACCGCCCTGCCCTCATCAACCTTCCTGGTCACTTCATCAAAGAACTCTAACAAATTTGTGAGGCATGATCTTCCACGCACGAAGCCATGCTGACTACTCCTAATCTGAGGAGTCACGAATGTTGCTGAACATTGTGTCATCACCAGCAGACATCCCCATTTCTGATCTTATGATGAAGGGAAGGTGGTTGGGCCTAGGACACTACCCTAAGGAAAGCCTGCAGAGATGTTCTGAAGCTGAGATTACTAACGTCCAACAAGCACAACCATCTTCATTGCACCAGTGAAATAGCTGGAAAGATGCTAGTATTGCGTTACAAAGTCACTCTCTATTTACTTGTGCATGGTGCACTGGCTGTGGCCAGCCAGCTCAAAGTCAGTCGCCTGAACTGAGGAGATTCTAAATCCCCTGTTTATGTTGGTCTGCCAGGGCTTCCTGATTGGGATTGTTAACCTGGGCCAATCAGGGATCTCACAGTCAACAAGACCTACCTGGTTCCAATCACTACATCCCCCCCTCCAAGTCTGGCAATGTAGGCCTGGTCTTTCCCTTTTAGCTTTTCCTGTGATAGTTTTGCCCCAGGTCTTGTTCCTCTGACTCGGACTCTGACACAGGCAGCATGTACCAGACTGTAGCCCAGCTCTTATGTCCGGAGTGTCTTGGGAGAGTTTCATCCTCTTCTTCCAATTATAGCAGTATCGAGGCTGCATCCATTTCAGACTCTGAGGTTTCCCTGACACTAGATGGAAGGGGAGAACCTAAGGTTTCTGATAGGCCTTCTGGCTGTTCTGAGGGGTCAGGTATGTTTGGCTCCTGCCCCGTCTGTGAGGTAACAGCTTTCAGGTGATCCACATATATGTTCGGGACTGTATCACCCACCCGAACTTTGCAAGTCACTGGACCTTATCTCGTATCACCCTCGCCTTGTACCCAAACAGGGCCATTCCCATGGTTCTGGCACCAAACTACATCCCCTGAATTAAATCCTCTCCCTCGCTTAGAGGAGGCATGTGGTTGGCATTGGTGTTCCTGCTGCTGTTTCTTCCTGTCCCCCATCCCACCACTGCACCACCCCCGCCCCCCCACCCCACCAAAAGGTCCGGGAACATCAGGTTTAACCTGATGCGCAGTATCCTTCCCATCAGCAACTCTGCTGGAGCTATCCCTGTCATTGTGTATGAGGTGGTCCTATAATCAAACACGAACCAGGACAGTTTGGTATCAAGTGATGCTATAGGCTGTTTCCTTAAGGCTGCTTTCAACGTTTGCCTTGCTCTTTCCACCAGACCATTGGACGATGAATGGTATGGAGCTGTCCTTATGTGCTGAATGCCATTTGACTTGAGGAAATATTCGAATTCCCTGCTGGTAAATGACATCCCATTGTCCGTGACCAATCCTTCTAGGAGTCTGCATGTCATGAATGATGGTCGCAGCTTCTCAATCATCATCCCTGAGTTTGCTGAATGAACACGTCCAACCACAATGACCAGAAACATTGAGCCCATGAAAGGATCAGCATAGTCGACATACAACAGAGTCCAGGGTTTACCTGGCCATTCTCATGAATGTGGGTGTGCTGCTGGTGGCAATTTTTGTCCTTGTTGGCACTCTGGGCACTACCCTACTACCGCAGTATGTTGGCCTCCAACACTGGCCACCCGATATAGCTTCTTGCTAGCTTCTTCATCTTGGAAACCCCTGGATGACCCATTTCATTCAGGGTTAACCCAAAATCGCATGCATCTACCAGCCATCTCAACCTCATCAAAAATCCCAATATGGATTCCCCTGGTTCTCAAACAGCTGAGTAAAACCAATAGTGTCTCTGAATTAGAGGAGGTCTGGGGTCATAATATTCCTTAACCAACTTCGTCAACTCTGGGAAATATTTAGTATCTGGGGGCTCTGAGAATGTCAATCCGCTAATAACTGAAAATGCAGCGGGTCCACAAGCAGTCTGAAGGCTTACTCGTTGCTCTCCATCTACCCCAATGTCATGTGCCTGGAAAAAGTATCACATTCTTTCCACATACTAGGCCCAGTCTTCGACAGCAGGATCGAATGAGTCAAGCTTCCCAAATAAAGGCATGATGCCAGAAATGCTGAGCCCAACTTCAAGATGACTATTGCAAGTAGTGGTTCTTCAGATGTGTACTGTTTTCCCTCATTGCCACTGAAATAACTGCAGAGAGGCTGGTATTCCATCACCAAGTCACCCTTAGGGTGGCACAGTAGCTCAGTGTTTAGCACTGCTGTCTCACAGTGCCAAGGACCCGGGTTTGACTCCAACTTCGGACAACTGTCTGTGTGGAGTGTGCATGTTATCCCTGTCTCTGCGTGGGTTTCCTTCGGGTGCTCCAGTTTCCTCCCACAGTCCAAAGACGTGCGGCTTAGGTGGATTGCCCATTGTGTCCAGGGGTGTGTAGGTTAGGTTAGTAGGATGGGTCTAGTTGGGATGCTCTTCAGAGGGTCAGTGTAGACTTGTTGGGCTGAATGACGTGTTTCCACACTGTGGGCATTCTATGATTCAATGATTCATGTACTTGTACATAGTACACTGGCTGTGGTTAGCCAGCTCAGAGTCAGTCTCTTGAACTGAGGAGATTCTAAATGCCCTGTTCATACTGGTCTGCCAGGGCTTCCTTATTGGCTCAGGTTAACAACCCCAAACTAGGATTTCATAGTCAAAAAAGGATCTACCTGGTTCCAATCGCTACTGGTATGACTCAATCCAGCAGAACTCTTTCCCCACTGATTCACCACCACACCCCTCCCCCACCTTCCGATTTCCTATTGATTCCAGTTTAGGGTACATTGACGCTACGCTCCATCAGACATGGCCTTGATGTCGAGGCTGTCACTCGTGTCATCTGTGGAATTCAGTTTGTTTGTCTATGCGTGAACAAAGCTGTAATGGGATCAAGAACTAAGTGGCTCTGGCTTAATCCAAATGAAACATTTGTGGGCAGTTTATTGCTAACCAAGGACTGCTTGACAGAACTGTTGATGACACCCTCCATTACTTAACTGATGACGGGGCAGTTTTTGCAGGGTTCAGTTTGTCCTGCTTTTTATATACAGGACATACCTGGGCACTTTTCTTTCCCCTTTACTAAAAGGCCAAAACTCTGACACCTCTTTCAAATGCTGTGCTCCTGATTGGTTTTCCTTGTCTACTTTACACAAGTCACGCCATGTGTTCTTCTCCAATAAATCCATCCTACTTTTATTTTATGAACTGTATCATGAGCTCTGGTAATTTCAGCTTTATCTCAGCTCTTCTTGTTCACTTCGTTCAAAATTTGCCATAATTTCTTAATGTGAATTGATGAGTCAGTGTTTACAATCGATTTACTGGTTGATTTGGTGGCTTGGCTAGGCTCGATACAGTGCTACTGTAAGGATTTAATGCAGATTTCTTGTGAATAATTGGTTTTATAGAAAATTTTGCCAAATCAGAATACTACAAGTTGGCAATTGAAGAACTCAACAAAAATGACACAGCACTAGAAGCCCTGGGAGCTCCTCCATTGCACATCCGAAATATCAAACTCACTGACAGGAACAATCGTGTGGATGGAATAAGTGCGAGGGTACAGTATTCAGTTATTATTTCTTTTTGTCAACTCTACTTTTGCACCTAAACTACAAGTTGTTTGTGGAGCAGTAACTTCATTTCAGCAGTTTTCTTTCATACGTACATTTTGGTATTCATGTACCTTGATTTTTAACTTTTACCTTGTCTGTTTCTATCCATGATGCTACAGAAGGGAATATGTATTCCTTTTAAATAATGCATGAAGTTTGTGAGTGGATGTTAAGTGGAAATATAGAATTAGAATAAATGTGTGCCAGTCTGTGGAATCCAGATAAACTAACTCTATTAAATAAACATGTGGCATTGGTTTACAGATTAAAATCCCAGTTTGTGGATCAAAATCAGCTGGATATCTCCACACCTATTCTGTTCGAGATGGTGTACAGAAAAGGTAACCTCTAGGCATGTAACCAACTAACTGAGTGTTGTTTCAATGTTGTTTAAAAATCAGTTTGATTTCTATGCATATGCATATATTCTTGTTCTGTCAGCAAGTGTTATGTTGTGTGGATCTATTTGGAGATGAATATTTTAGACATCATTTTCACACATATTTGAAAGAGTTATCCACAGTTTCTCAGGTTGGCCGACAGACATAAGTGTTTGATTTCAGAGATCGAGGAAACTGAATATAGCCAAGAAATGTGGCAGTTAACAAAATGATTTAATCTCAATGAGAAGGAATATTTGCCCTTTACAAGTTCTCCTCTAATTGCACCAAGTGGAGTAAACATTAGTTATTCTTTACGCTGCAATGGTGAGACAAAATGTGATGAAGCTCTGCAGAAATATAATTTAGTGCAGTTATAAACTATGATTTATGCTGCCTCTTGTGCTGATCGTTTTCTTCTGTTGAAAATTCCTAAAGTAGAGAACAACCTGAAAGGGATCAAAGAAGACAGCACAATTTTAAACAGCTATTAGAGATGTTAGAATAAAACCACTACTACAGGACAGCAGCCGTGTTCAAAGGTGTGGTGTGAGAAAAACTAAATGTTTGGAGAAAAAGAAAACACTGCTGATAAACAATGACCAGTATTCAGTAAGAATTCATTTAGAAGTGAATGAGATTTGACTGAGATTTAAAGGAATCTCGTGAAATAAGATGCTTGTGAGTTGGATAAAATTCATCAAAAGGAACCAAATTGTGCTTTAGATTCTAAAAATACAGTCTAAGTCATTTCTGGTCAAATGTTTATATTTATTGTTATATGGGCAGTTTAATTAAGCTAGAGTCTGTACCAGGTACCATCACTTTTTTGAATGTAGATTGGGTGTCTAAAGATCTTAAATGTGTGCTAGATTTTTTTTTTGCTTTGATTCTCTTTTTAAAAATCCTGTCTATGCAAAGTAAATTGTTTTGGACCATGCATTAGTTCACTTGAAAGGCTTTAAGGATTGTCTTGATGGCTTGTTGGATACTTTCTGCATCTTGTAGAAAATGAGAGAGAGAGAAAATTGACAAGACCAGAATTGATTTTCAAGCTATTACCTAAAAGTAGTATTTTAATGTCAGCCAGTTACTAGTTTTCTCAACAAATACTGTGTCAAAGATCCCAGATGTAATCTGTTGTCTACTGAGTGAGCTTCTTCAGCCAAGACAATTTTAAGTTCTGCCCCAGTGTGCCTGGATAGGGAATAGAAAAGTTAGTCGGATACCTACTGCTTATTTCTCTTTAATGTCTTCCAAGGAAAATATACAAGTGTGATATTGGGTGAGGACAGAATTGAGCTTGACTGTGGTAATCCCCCATGAACGAGCAACTAGCTGATATACATTCACTTATTTACAAAGATTTGCTATTTGGGGTGCTTGTGGCATAGTGGTGATGCTGCTACCTCTGGACTAGGAGGCCTGGGTTCAAGACCCACCTGCTCCAGAGACAAGTCATAACTTCTCTGAATAGGTTGATTAGAAAATAAACAAAAAGCTATTTGATTTAGCCCCATCCCTCTCTCCCTCACCTTTGATTGTCCGCATTGCCCCTAGTGGAATTGAGTTGGGAAAACATGGTTAATTTACTGGTGATATTTAATAGGTTGGAAAAATGCCACCCATTTTGGTGATTGGGGGATAATTAATTTGTGTGTAACAGCGCTTTTGGCCATAATAAAAGAAAAAAGGAGAAAAGCTACTTGGTCAGTTGGAAAACATGGATGATTTACATGGTGGTCAATAAATGAAAAAAATACCCTGGGCAATTTGGTGATTGGGAAAAGGAATCGCACAGTTGTGTGTGAGAGCACTTTTGGATGCAAAATAAAGCTACTTGAAGGGCTCTCGTGGCACAGTGGTAGTGTTCCTACACTTTGAACCAGGAGACCTGGGTTCAAGGCCCACCTGCTGCAAAAATGTGTCAGAACATCTCCAAAGGATGATTAGAATAACTAGGATGATTAGGAAAATATAAGAATAGGTACTTGATTGAGGTACCTGAGGATTGGCAGAACCTCTGATATCATGACTGACCATAATTCATGCTTATGAGAAGAAGTGAGAATTTTCAAAATTTTGCTGAATTGTTTGTGAATTACTCTACTTGTGATTTTCTTGTTTCTTCTTAGATGGTTTCTACAAGAAGCTGTGTTGCAGTTGCTGGATGGCCAACAAGTTTCAGTTTATCCATTGACCAAAGATAAAGATTAATGCATGAGCAAAATTGTATTCTTCAAGATGCGATTCAATTACTGATGTTATTTCAAACAAAACAATTTTTAAAAGTAATTTGGAGCTTAAGCTCACACAGTTGTTTCAAAAGTTGGTAACTCCAACGATTTCAGTTAAAGAGAAAAAGTCAAACAATTGTGGATGCTGTAAACCAGAAACAAGAACAGACATTACTGGAAAACTCGGTGGGTTTGGCAGTATCTGTGGAGGGATAGCAGAATTAACATTCTGAACTGAAGAAGGTTCTCTGGACCCAAAACGTAAACTCTCCTTTTTCTCCACAGATGCTGCTGGACCTGTTGAGCTTTTCCAGCAACTGCTGTTTCCATTTTAGTTAAACAATTGCTACAAACTGTTTTCAGGCCAACTTGATGTAAGGAGAGAATTTGTTTGTATCCTCAAACCATATAAAGACATGCACTTAGGAATAAATGATAATTCTGGTGAAAAGCTGATGTTACTTTAACCAGTAACCTTCACAATAGGTTAAACTGACCAGATTCTTATTTTTTTCACAATGTATTATTAATAAAAGACTTTAACAGTTTGTCAATATTGAATGCAAAGAATACACTGCTTGAAAAAATATATGTACAATGCCAATATCAGATTACCTATCAATCAACCAGCAACTAGGGAACATATTTTTCTGCCTACAAACCATCAATCCACAAACATGTATCAGAGATAAAAGGTACTACAGATGCTGGAGAATCCGAGATAACAAGCATGGGGCTGGATGAACAGTTTTCCTGCTCCTATGATGCTGCTTGACCTGCTGTGTTCTTCCAGCCCCATGCTTGTTATCTCTAATCCACAAACATGTACCTTTCGGAGGAACTTGCTTGGAATGCCATTCCTGTCACTATAATGTCTTGTGAGCTAAATCCTCAGTTTCTGAATGGAAGGGTAGCAAAAACATTTGGATATTAAATAACAAATCCAAATTTAATGGATTTTCAAGCATCAAGTTCAAAAAGAGCTGCAAATGTGACAGATGATCTATACTGTATAATAAAATTGACTTAGTCTACATATATTTTAATAACCATTCAACCTCAGGCACAAACGTTATAGAGTCTGAGAATAGAACTTGAAATGTTCACTTGTGAAGATCAGTTTGGAGAACAGCATTACTGGAATATGTTAGTGTGCACTGCCAAATTAAGATGCTAATGCTTAGTGAAGACACACCAAAATGTTCTGTACAGCAATACAATAGGTCTTATCCTTGTGGAAGAGATGTCTCTGTGTATCAACTTGAGCAGTATCCAAGTGGTCGTTGTTTCAACCAAAAGATTTTTATCTGATGTTTATGAATGCAGTTGAACTAATTAACCAATTTCATCATTTAAAAGTAATTCTCAGGATGTCAGCACCATTATTGTTCATCATTTCTAGTTGCTTGCTGACAAGGATGGATGTGCTACTGGAACCACAGAGGCAGCCCTGCTTGTGTTTGTGTTCCCACAACAGTGTTAGTATTATCATCAAGATCTGACTGGCTGAATGTTCCTGGAGAGGATCAAATCCTACCCCTAAGGCAGAAAGCAGGAGACGATCCAGTCCTGTTTTATAGCAGGAGTTAACAGTATGCCCCTACAGAACTGCTGCCCCAGTCAGAGGGCTAGCACCTCAGCAGCAGTTGCAGTTCATCAATAGCAGTGGACACTGCTGAGCCTGCCAGACAAAGGACAAAATGGCTCCTTGATGAGGTGCCCTTGGAAATAAGGTAAATTTTGCTAGTGATATTTGTTCTCTGTACAGAGGATTCATCAGTATCAACCTGAAATTGATACGCTTTATTACTCAGAACGGAAGATCTGCAGTCTTTTTTTATTTGCTGAAGCAAACTGGAGTAGGTAAACAGGCCTTTCAATCCGGCATTAATTTTATAGGGCTGGAAATTGTACAGCAGCAGTAGACAGTGGAAATTGGTCACGTGTGATGTCAACATACCAGACTCAACCTTAGTTAATAGAGAGCCAACATTGAAATCTCGATCAAAGGTATAGTGAGCATGCACCAGGTGATGTGGGGAAAGGAAGGAGGACACTCCTTTTAACTGGTTGAGTATAAAATGGCCAGCGTTGGTTTACTGCCTATTTTACATCACCGGTGATTTTCATTTCGTTGATTGGAATAAATAAATAAATTCCAGGATAAAGAAGTAGCAGAACTGAAAGGACTGCACTTTCAACTCATTGTTCAATTGTCACGATCAAGGAACACTTCTGTATCTGCATACATTTTTGAAACTGGCCAATGCTCCAGTGCTTTTTCTATGGAATAGCACACAAGGTACCTAGGGACATACTTTTAGGAATAAGTTTGAAAAAAATGTATTCCTAAAATTTTATACCTAGGTACTGGAACCTAAGATGGCACAAAGGACTTAAATGCTGAATTTCTTTAATTTTGTTTTTTTAAATTTATTTCTAAGATCCTGTACTAAGGTTCCTTTGTACCTAATTTGGCGCCATAGGTGGTGACTTTATTGTCCCATGAGTGCAGTGAAAAGTTTACAAACATAATTCTTATTCCTATTTAGATAATAAATTGAGGAAAGGGGGAAATGAAAATTGTGCACTTGGATTGAGAGGAAGCCATTGGATGTGGTTTATTAGGACCTTTAGAAGGCTTTCTACAAAGTCCCAACTAAGAGATTAATGTGTAAAATTAAAGTACATGGTGTTGGGAGTAATGTATTAAGATGGACAGAAAACTGGTTGGCAAACAAGAAACAATGGGTAGGAATAAATGGGTCTTTTTCCAAATGGTAGGTAGTGACTAATGGGGTACCTCATGGATCAATGCTAAGACCCCAGCTATACACAATATATATTAATGAGTTGGATGATAGAACTAAAGGTAATATCTCCAAATTTGCAGATGACACCAAACTTGGTGGGAGGGGAAGCTGTGAGGAGGATGTAGAGATGTTTCAGGCAACCTCCATGTGCCAAATGTAGTATAATGTGGATAAATGTGAGCTTTGGTAGCAAAAACAGTAAGGCAGATTATTGTCTGATTGCACATTCCCCTCTCAATTTATAGCCAATGAAACCTGGGCATCAGTCACTGAAGGTAAGCCTACAGCTGCATAAAGTAAGCAAACAGTATGTTGGCCATTGTAGCAAGAGAATTCAAGTACAGATGCAGGGCTGGTGTGCTGCAATTATACAGGACCTTGGTGAGATCAGACATGGAATATTGTGTGCAATTTTTGTGTCCTTTATCTGAGGAAGAATGTTCTTGCTGTAAAGAGAGTGTAATGAAGGTTCACCAGATTGATTCCTTGGATGGTGGGACTGATATGAGAGATTCAATTAAGATCATAATTGCTGGAGATTGGAAGAACTAGGGACATTCTCTTAGAAACATGTAAAAATCTCACAGGACTAGACAGGGGAGATGCAAGAAGAATGTGTCCATTGGTGGGGGGAAGTCCAGAATCAGGGATACCGGGGTAAATCATTTATGTCTGACATGAGAAATTTCTTCATCCAGAGAGTAGTGAACTTATGGAATTCCTATCCACAGAAAGTATTTGAGGCCAAAACATTACGTTGTCAAGTAGTTTTTGGATCCAGCACTTAGACCTAAAGGGATCGAATAATATGGGGGTAAAGCAGGAACAGGATATTAAGTTGGATGATCAGCCGTAATCATAATGAATATTTGAGCAGGCTCTCAAGACCTAAAGGACTACTTCTGCTCCTACTTTCTCTGTTTCTGTGTAACTAGGTGAAGTTGTGGACAATGCAAAAAGAAATTCCATTGTCTCAAGTTAGTAAACACCATTGATTATTAAATAATGAATGCTTGTATTTTGTAGGCTATAGCCTAATTATACATGATGCTAAGCAACAAGTCATCTTTGGCTTGCAGGAATGTTTAAATTTGTGTAACTGACAGTCCCAACCTCTAAAATGTGAAGATTATTGACTCAGTAATTGTACTTAAGCACAAATCAATAAGCAGTCAGATATGTTTATTAAAGGAATATGTACATCTTTATCATAAAGATACAACACTACCTCATCCGCAGGCGCCCCGCCCCAAATATCACTGCGGGTAAAAGGATTGGCTAGCGGTTGTTAAGTTTACAGCATACTTATGAACACAAAGGTAACACTGTCAAAAGTTAGGCTTAAAATCAAGATCCGTTGGAGAAAATTAGATTTTTACCGTGTAATTATGAAAACGTGGCAATGGAAACCTCAAACTCACTAGAAAGAAATTTATGTCAAGAATACTGGCTAACGTTTTAGATGCAGAAACATGAAAAGAGATCTTTAGTAGCTACAGGCTTGTTCAGTTAGGTGAAGTTGTGGTCCATTTAGCACCATTTTCAGTTGAATTCTATTGACTGGGTGAAGCCACAATGTACTCTGATAACCCACTTCAAGGCCTAGAAGCAGCTTTGCATCGCTTTCATCTAATACTATCTCATTAGCCCTTAAAAGGCCAGTTTTACGTATTTTAACCAAGAAGTTAATATTTACATTAATTGTGCAGTAATTTATTGAGGGGTGGGGAAAGAAATCACAGAAAATGGGTGCAGCATGAATTTAAAGAAGCAAGACTAAGGTTAAGAAAAAAAATTTACTTAGTAAAAAAAAATCATAATTAAAATATACGGCAATATTCAGGGATCCCTGAGATTTTTTTTAAAAATGGAGATTTTGTCTTGTGAAAATGTACATTTTTGTGCTGTAGACTTTTTTAAATTGGTGTAAAATACTAAATATAATAATCTGGCACGACCATAAGATGCTGCCCAGAACTTAGTTCTGTCCTTTAACTACTGAAATCATTCTATTTCCTTGAGATCAGTGACTCGATCGCTTGTTGCAAGATAATGGTCCTCTATTCTGCTGACTGCATACTGGGAATGTGGATAATTTAATTCTTTTTTAAAAATGGATTCTCAAATGCGTCACTTTAGTAGCTTTGTAATTAATTAGAAAGCTAACATTGTTTACTGTCAACCAGATTATCATTAAAAATGTACATTTAACAAAATTAATTTTGCAGTCCTGTGCATAATGAATACCATATAAATTTCAAATCTGTAAGGCACCAATAGAGTAACATCTATCACTGTCCATTGTGCAGCAATTTTCCTGAACAAGTTCACCTCATTCTGGGAAATTTACACATTTGATTCTGATCACAAAAATACTCAAACGTAAAAAATACATTACAAATACAATATAATTATTCAAAAAAGTGAAATCAATCAAGTTTAAGAAAAGGTCAAAGAAATTAACCTTTGATTTGTATAATTAATTCATACATGCTTAAAAAGAAAAAAGGAATGTAGCAAATAATTCTAGTTAGCAAAACAAAACCCAAATGTGTGTTATTCGTAACTATAGCTTGCTGTAATATTTTAGGGAACAGATTTTTTAGGAATCAAACTAAATGTCAAAGTGCATTATTCACAAGAACTGCACACTTTAATTTTATTGCTGACAGTACAATGGCTTAAAGGATCAATCTACATCTACTTCCTTCTACCCCCCACCCCCTGCCACCAATTGTGCAAATAGATTGGATATTACCAATAATGCTCTACCAGTCATGTTTTGTGAAATAAGTATCAGCTCTGTACGGAAGGAAAGTGTTTCAATTATCATCGTCCCTTATTGCTCTCTGCTTGGTTTTACTCTGAACATTGTTCACATATTGTATCAGAAGCATGGCACAACAGTGCTTGGCATTTAGGCATTAAACCATTTCTATTCAAACATCTGTAGTGAAACCGAGGCTCACAAAACAACTGTTTTGCTAGAGTCGTCCGTTATTTAAAAGACTCTTTAAAATGTAGTGTGTATTTCCATCTCATAAATCAATAGATAAACTCTCCTGGAATTTCCTGTAAGGTGTTAAATGGTTCCTCAAATTTGAAGCGTTTGGAGATGGCTTTTTGGTCAGTTTTTATGTTTTCTTTCTCAGACTGTCTGCACTGTCCCAATGTGTACGATGCCATGACAATGAGCTCCTCTGTTTCTTGGCTTTGCGCTTCTGATTCTTCCGAAGCTGTAGATTCAAGTGCGTTGGTTGAAGCTTCAGTGACAAATTCTGTTTCATCGCATTCATAGGCCAACCATGGATGCCTGAGGCACTCCTCAGCTAAAGCTCGCTCTCTGCCAAGAATAGCAGATAACATAAATAGTGGTGGAAAAATCAAAACTGTTTGCAATTTAAATTATACTATAAAGCAATGCATGTGTAAATTTAGGTACACAGTATGAGAAAATGTAGTAACACAAATCAGCGTCTGTTGATGGATGCAAATTAGACTCCAAATGGATTAGGAATGAACCATCCCAAGGGGATGGGATCATTTGGATTTGAGCAAAAGGAGCCTTGAATGGTGCTAAAACTTACTATAAACATTAGCAATCCGTGAAGACGACTTGAGGAGGAGCATAGGATGACAGATACACAACAGATGCAAAATAACGAGTGAGAGGGTTCACTCAGTGGAATGGTATGTGAACATACAGAGACCAAACAGTTCAAATACATGATTTCCTGAACAAGAGAGCAGTTTGATAAAACCACAATAAAAGTCAATAGCTTTTTATGTTTAATTTTGTAACTCTTTATAATAAAAAAGTAATAAATCTGTATAAAATTAGTTAGGCTACTGTAAGACACTTTACACTTTACAGCATTATAGATTAGGCTATTAATGCTTTGAGGGAATGGAGCACAGATTAATCAGGATGAGTCTAAAGATGAGAAACCAGTTACGATGTAAATTATTGGGATTATTTCCAGTGGAGCAGAGAAGCTTGAGCAAAGAGTTAATAGTGGAGAGAGTTCTTGCTTGGGTGGATTCTCTTTTATTTATTCCTGATACAAGAGCATTGCTGCTCAGGCCAGCATTTGTGGGAAGCCAAAGGGATAAACCTGTAAACAAAACACAGTATTACTTGGAAATGAAAGTACTGGTCATATTGGGAGATCCATTTTGAAGTATACAAGTTGGACCAGTACGTGTCATTCGCAGGTTTTACTGGTTTTTCCATTTGAGAAGGGAGTCATGAATCACAGTCCTAAACTGTAGTCCGTCAGTCTGTTATTGGTACACCCATAGTGCACTGAGATAAAGGAGATTCAAATTTTCAACAAACGACAATGAGGTGATTTGCCATGGTCCATGAGGAGGCACAAGCATTTCTCTTTGTTAGGGAGCGACTAGTGTTTTTATACATTGTTTAAGGGACATGATTCTGCATTAAACATGGGGATAGCAAGGAAACAAATTATACAGCTGGTACAGAGATTGAACATATGCACCTCACTCAGTTGATAACAACCGACCCACCCACCAACTGATTCGGTGACGGTGATGGAACAGCAAGGATTGCTCTCATGTAATTCCTTTATTATTAATGATAGCCAAAATGTCACTTGCAATAGCTTCTCTTCCTGTTCCCGCACTGTTACCTGTGGCATGCTCCAGTGGTCAGCTTCCATTCTGCTCCTCCTCAACATTTAAAGTTGATTAATTTTCAAATACACACTGACTGGACTCAACTCTACCTCATCACCTGTCCTGACTCACCACTGTTGCTAAATTAGCAGCGTGCTTACCCAAAATCCAATACTGGATGAGCAGACAATTTTTCCAATTATACACTGAAGCTATTGCTTTTGCTCTTCACTTCAAAGTTTGCACTCTCATGACTGATTCTAACCTATACCTTGAATGTTGACTGAGACTGAGATTAAAATTAAGCCAGTCTGTCTGCAAACTTCATGTCACATTTGAACACGAGATTAGCTTCTGACTTCATATTCCAGCTATCACCAAGATGCCTATTTCCACCTCTAACTTCATCTGATTGGTCTTATCTTAGCTCAGCTGAAACCCTCATCCTGTCTTTGTTACCTCTGAACTTGACTATTCCAATGTACTCCTGGCTGGTCTCCCGCATTGTACCCATTTTAATCTTGAGGCCATCTAAAACACTCTGCCTGTGTTCAGCTTGCAGCAAACATCTTCCCCTATCCTCCCTGTGCTTGCTCAACTGCATTGGCTCCCGGTCAAGCAAAATGTTGACAGTAAAGTTTTAATTCCTGTTTTCAAATCCTTCCAAGCCTTCGTCCCTCCATATCTCTCCAGTCCCACAATCTTCTACCATATCTGTGCTCCTCTATTTCTAAAGAGGATAATGCATTTTCAATTATAACTGCTGCACCATTGGTAGTGATACGTTCAGTTACCTCGGCCCACGGTTTTGAAATTCCTCACCCACCCTTCTCTGCTTCTTTAAAATCTACCTCATTGTCCAAATATTTGGGCATTAAACCTAATATCTCCTTAAGACTTGTGCCAATTTAAATCCTTTGGTATGTGGGAAATTAATGCTGTGTGTGTTTTGGCTTTAACCTTAAATAAAAGGGTGATGATTATCAAGGGTATAGATTAATGTTTCAAACTGTGCTTCTGTGCGAGTCCAAATGCTCAATACGTCAATACAGAAGCTAGTCTGGCTGCAATCATCGAAGAAAGAACTTAGTAAGAATTAAAAAAGAGTTCAGTAAACCAAAACATTGGCTCCAGAAATCAAAATGTAGCCCTCGGGGGAGAAAAGAAAGTATTTTGACTTTCGGTATATATAAAGTTAACTTGTTATTATCCTAATAATAATGAAGGTAACAAACGAATCATTCCAACACAATGTGGAGCCACAATATACCAAAACTGAATGCCTAGAAACACCACTTAGAAAATACAAGTCTCAAATGATGCGAGAGAAAAAAGATATCAGAACAGATATCGTGACAGAACAACTACTGATAAATAAGATGTATGGAAATGCAGTCCTGTTGGATACTATCCAACAAGCTAAATTAATTAATGGAAAAAACATAAAAATCAGAAACTTACTCAGGCTTCTTAACAAGCAATGTCTTGATGAAGTCTATGGCCTGTTTGGAGATGTTCTCAAAATCATCTTCTGTAAAGCTGAGATTTAACTGGGAAATGTTGAGGAAAGTTTCTTGTTTGCTGTCTCCCAGGAAAGGAGAAATGCCTGTTAGCATCACATACGCAAGGACACCTATACTCCTAAACACAGGAAAGTCATTCTGAGAAGCAGTTCCAGCCAACTAATTATAACAAATCATTTTAAACGGTTACACCAGGGATTAACTTACCACATATCTGTTGCTGTGCTGATCGGCTCATAATTTAAAATTTCAGGAGCTGAAAAAGAAATAAATGCATTTTTGGAGATGAATTTATTGCATGTCATTAAAAGCCAGGGTCCACTGCATGTCCCAATGAACTCAGAGTCATATAGCATAGAAACAGGTCCTTCAGGCCACCATGTCTATTCAACCAAGCTACACTGGCATTACTATGCCCTGGCATTTTAAGTGCTCACCCAGATACTTCTTAAATGTGAGAGTACCTTCCTCCACCACCCTCTCAGGCAGAACATTCCATATTTCTACCACCCTCTGGGTAAACAAAAAAAAAACAAACTTTTTTTTCCTCAGGTCTCCTCTAAACCGTTTGCTCCTCACCTTAAATTTAAGTGTCTAAGACCAGAGGGCATAAGTTTACATGGGAAAGGTTCTCACAATGTACTGTGTATGTACCTTCCATAATTGTATACCTCCTCAGCCTCCTCTGCTCCAAGGAAAACAAACCAAGTCTATTCAGTCTATCCTCTTGACTAAGAGTTTTCATCCCAGGCAACATCCTGGCGAATGTCTTCTGTGCCCTCTCCAGTGCAATCATGATCTTCTGATATTATGGCAACCAGAACTGCACACAGTATTCCATCTGTGGCTTAACCAATGTTTTATAAAGTTGTAACAAGACTTCCCTGCTCCTAAGTTCTTCACCCAGGCTAATGAAGCCAAGCATCCTGTATGCCTTCACCACCCTGTGTGCCAGTACTGATAGCTTCAGGGATCTATGGACTTGTACACCAAGGTCCCTTTGTTCCTCAGTACTCCCCAAGGACCTACCATTCATTTTGTATATCCTTCCCTTATTAGAATTCCCAAAATGCATCACATCCCACTTATCAGGATTAAATTCCATCTGCCACTGCTCTGCTCAGCCCAATTTACCAATTGGTCAATATCAGATTGTAGCCTGAGACCATCCTCCGCCTTATCAACACCACCCAAATTTCTGTGTTACTACTGATACCTTCTATGTTCACATCCAAGTTATTAATCTACATTACAAACAGAAAGGATCCCAGCACCAATCCTTGCGGTACACTGCTAGTCACAGGGTTCCAATTACAAAAAAAAACCAATCTTTTACCACTACACTTTGCTTCCTTTTTGTAAACCAATTTTAGATCCAGTTTGCCAATTTGTCTTAGAGACCAGCTTTCCATATGGGACCTTGTCAATGTCCTTAACGAAGTCCATGTGAACCACATCAACTGTACTACTCTCATCAATGTATTTTGTCACATTTTTTAAAAGTTCAATTAAACTAATCAGAAAGGATCTCTCTCTAACAAATCTATGCAGACTATTCCTGATCAATCCCTGCCTTTCCAAGTATTGATTAATCCTGTCCCTCAATTTTTTCCAATAATCTCCCTACCACTGACATCAGATTAACTGGTCTGTGGTTACCTGGCCTATCTGTGTTTCCCTTCTCGAACAAAGGAACCACATTAGCTATCCTCCAGCCACCTAGTATTTCACGTGTGGCCAGTGAAATATCAAATATCTCTGAAGTTCTGAAGAACTAGTTCTGAAGGGTCATTGGACCTGAAACGTTAACTCTGCTTTCTCTCCACAGATGCTGCCAGACCTGCTAAGTTTATCCAGCAATTTTTTTTTTTATTTCTAATTTCCAGCATCCGTGGTTCTTTCATTTTTTAAAAATTAAGTATCACCATCAGGGCTCCAGAAATTTCCTCCATGCTTCCTATAGCAGCCAGAGATATATCTCATCAGGCCCTGGGGATTTATGCACCTTTATGCCTATTCAAATGTCCAGTACTTCCTCCCTTATTAATTTTAACGTGCTCTGGAACCTTGCCATCCCAACTGAAATCTCTGGCTACAATGTCTTTCTCCTGTGAGAATGTAGATGATCAGTATTCATTTAAGACCTCACCCACGTTCACTGGTTCTATACACAGGTTGCCCCTTAAACCTCACATAGATTCCACTCTTTGCCTGGTAATCCTCTTACTCTTAATATACTTACAAAAAGATTCGCAGTTCTCCCTAATCCTATCTGCCTTAGATATTTCACGGCCCTTCTTTGCATCCTAATTCCTTTTTTAAGCAACCCCCTATGCTCTTTAAACTTCTGAAGAATCTTCCCTGTTTTTAACACACTGTACCTGACATGTTTCCTTCTTCTTTATCAAACTCTCAATATCTCTTGACTGTCCTTGCCCTTCACTCTTAGAGGAAGATGCTGGATCTGAACTTTCACTATACTTTTAAAATACTCACACTTTCGAAATGTAGACGTAGCTGCAAGTAGTTGCTCCCAGTCTGTGTTTGTTACATCCTGTCTAATGACATTGAAAGTGGCCTAGCCCCAGTTTTGACCCTTAACTTCTGCACTATTGTTATTCGTTTCCATAATGACTTTGTAAATTACAGAGTTATGATCACAATCCCAAGAATGCTCACCCACTGAACCTTCAACAACCTGGATTCCCAAGGATTAAGTCATGTGTAGTCCTACTAGAGATGGGGCCATCTACATACTGCAAAAAAACTCTCTTGGGTGCATTTTAAGAATTCTACCCCATCTAATTTTTTCACACCAAGGTGATCCCAATTAACGTTAGCAAAATTGAAATCCCCTATAACTATAACCCTGTTTCTCAGTCACCTCTCCGTGATTTGCCGACATAATTGCTCCTCTATCTCCCTCTGACTTTTGTGAGGCCTGTTTTATAATCCCAGCAAACCAACTGCCTTTTTTCCCCCATTTCTAAGCTCTACCCAGATGGCCTCATTTGTAAAGCTCTCTAGCACAGCCTGGTGGCTCAGTGGTTAGCATTTCTGCTCACAGTGCCGGAGACCCAAGTTTGATTCCGTCCTCTGGAGACTATCTGCGTGGAGCTTGCACATTCTCCCCGTGTCTGCGTGGGTTTCCTCCCACTGTCCAAAGATGTGCAGGTTAGGTGGCCTTAGATTGTCCGTGGAAAATGCAGGGTGACAGGGCTAGGGCAGAGGGGTTGGATGCACTTCGAAGGGTCGCTGTGGACTCAATGGGCCGAAAGGCCTGCTCCCACACAGTAGGGATTCTATGAATATCCTCCCTCATTTTCTGAGCAATAACACAATTCCCCACCTCTCATACATCACACCTGAAACGTCTTTACCATGGAATGTTGAGCTGCCATTCCCGCCCTTCCTTCAAGCATATCAATCAATGATTACAACAATATCATATTCCCACATGCTGATCAATGTTCTAAGCTTAACCTCCTTACCAACCATGCTTCTTGCATTAAAATAGACAATTTAGCTTTCTGGACCTCCCAAGTACCTTATCCTACTCATGTCTCCAACACCTAGCATTCCTTCTTTATTTGATTGGACTTTGCTCCTGATTTCACATCTACTCTGTGCCCCATTCTCCTGCTAACTTAGTTTAATACATCAACAACATAAGCAACCCTCCCATTCCCACTCGCACTCTGCCAGCAAGCATATTGACCCATTTCAGTTCAAATGCAATGTGTTCGGCTTATACAGGCCCCACCCATCCCAGAATTTGTTCCAATCATCCAATCACCCTCCTGTTAGTCATATATTCATCTGACCTACCTTCTTATTCCTACACTATGTAGGGCATGGCGCTGGAAGTAATCAGAAATTACAATGTTATCAGTCTTCCTCTTTAATCTACTGACTCTCAATTCTCGTTGCAGGAACTCATTTTCTTTTTCCATCTGTGTCATTGGTACTAACATGTACCACGACTGCTGGCTGTTCACCCTCCCCCTTTCAGAATGTCTTGCAGCTGCTCTGAGACATTCCTGACCCTGGCACCAGGAAGGCAACACACCATTTGAGAATCTTGCTGCCACAGAACCGCCAGTCAGTTCCCCTTGCAATTGAGTCCCCAATCACTAAAGTTCTCCCAGTCTTTTGCCAGCCTTTCTGTGCAGCAGGGCCAACCGTGGTGCCATTAACATGGCTGTTGCTGCTTTCCCCTCAGACAGCCCACCCCAAAAACACAGTACATCTGTTTCAGAGGGGGACGAACTTCATTCTGTATTCCACAGAAACTAATATTAGTTAAAATGAAGCAATAGGAAAATGTCTACACATGAAGCAAGTCAGTCAGAAAGTGGGGAGAACCCACAGTTTGAGATTTCCCACAAGCAGTGGAGTTTTAAGCAGGTACATCCCAACTGATAGCTGGCAGTTGGAACATAATAGGGAGAAGTGCAAGGTTATGCATTTGGCAGGAGGAATAGAGGAGCTGAATATTATTTAAGTGGGGAAAAATTGCTGAAAGCTGCAGACCAAAAGGGATTTGGGAATCCTCATTCATGCATCACAAAAAGCTAGTATCCAAATTCAAAGGGTAATCAAAGACAAATGGAACATTGGCCTTTATTTCAAAGGGAATGGAGTATAAATATAGGAAAGTTTTGCTAAAACTATACAAAGCATTTATCAGATCACAGCAGGAATACTGTTTTGGACCCTTTACCCAAGGATGGATATGCTGGAATTCGAGGCAACCAAAGAAGGTTCACTCGGCTGATACCACGTATGGACGGGATGTTTTATGAGGAGAAGTTGAGTAGATTGGGCCTGTATCTGTTGGAATATAGTGGGAGAGCCTAGCACCAGAGGGCATTATCTCAGATGAAGGGCTCACGCATTTACGACAGAGATGAGGAGGAATTTCTTCTCTCCAAGGATTGTGAATCTGTGAAATTCCTCCTCTCAGAGGGCTGTTGAGCCTGGGTCATTAAGGATATTCAAGGCTGGGACTGACAGGTTTTTTTTAAAAATCAGTACGGGGTCAAGGCATACTTGGAAAAGGCAGGAAAGTGGAGTTGAAGATTATCAATCAGCCAAGATCTCATTGAATGGCAGAGCAGACTTGATAGGCTGAATGGTTTTGACACCTTATGGTCTTCAGTCAGAGAGCCAGTTATTGATGGGCATAGCGGTAGGTAAGTTCATTCTGGAAACAAAGGTCAATTGGTAACAAAGTAAGGGAGATACAATCCTGATGAAAGGAAATTTGATGTCAGTGGAAGTGGGGATTGTTTGGGGCAGGGAAGGTTGGCAGTGGATGGTGAGCAGGAGAGGTGGAGGTTGGCGATCAAAGTGGGATTTGGTTTGGCTGGACCTCTATCATGGACTTGCTGTGATTTTTCTATTTGTTAAAAACAAACGTGTATTCCAGATAACTGCAGCACAATATTGCTGTCTCCAGGTCTGGTGTACAGTATTAAGGGTGTGACTTATGAAGTATGATCACATTGGAAAGATTTCACTGAAACTAAACCAGATTGCACATAAGGAATGTGTTCCAATGTTGAGAATAGACCAGTTGGTGGTATAGCTGGAGCGAACACAATTTTGAAGGAGATTTTAGAAGAGTAGAACGGAACACAGAAATCATCAATTTGTGGTAATTAGCAAACCACAACATTCACAATTCTGGTACATTGAAAGAAGAATCAATCCTGCTTAAATAGGCTGGTCTTTTATTCCAGTGACAATTAAATATAAAAATTGAGTTAAACAAATAGAAGTTTAACCAAAGTAGTGCTACTAACTCAAAATAAAATAATATTTGTGCAAATAATGGGTTTCTGACACCTCAGTTATATCATTAATCATGCCAGGTCAAGTCAAATTTGGTGTACAGGCAATTTGGAGTTATCATTAAATTTGAAAAGCATGAATTTAAGGATTTAAATCCTAGTATTGACTCTTATATAAGCCTTTTAAATTGGCTAAGAGCCAAGCTGTGGATTGGAGTTAGTTCCAGCCTGGAAAGCATAACTGTGACTGGTCATCAAGCAGTGCTGAAAGCAGCAGAGAAAAAATAATGTATCAACTCAGACCATAAGAGGACAAAGGGTTAAGCAAGTCTAAATGTATTGAACAAAGAGGGGCATAAAATGCTTCAGGAGGGCATAGACTGTGAAGTCAGCAGGCATATGTCAGATATAATTTAATGCACAGAATTGTGAAGTTATACATTTTGATAAGCAGAAGCAAAATAAGAGACAACACGGACTAAATGGTACAACTTTAAAGGAGGTGCAGGATAGAGAAACCTGGCACAAAGGTTTGCAGACAAATCTTTTAAAGTTGAAAAGGCTGCTAAAAATCTATATGGGATCCTTGACTATTAATAGAAGAAGCATACAAATTTTTTTCAAAAATTACACAACTATTATTACATAAAACCTGAGGAAGGGTCACTCGACCCAAAATGTTAACGTTGATATCTCTCCAGACCTGCTGAGCTTTCCCAGCAATTTCTGTTGTTGCCTATTATTACATCACACTGTTTAAGGCTGATGATGGAGTATCGTAGCTAATTGAGGGCACTACACATATTAAGAAGGATATTAAGTCAGAGAGAAAACAAATGGGATGTAACTACAGTTGGTACGTTGATGAATGTCTTTAATTAAGTGGAGAGGCTGAAGAAGCTGGCCTTATTCTTAAAGCAGAGAAGGTTGACAAGAGTTCTGACAGAGGTGATCAAATCACGAATAGCCTTGTTTAAAAAAAAAGCAACTATTTCAAATGGCACAAGTGATGGTGACTGGAGAACACACATTTAATGCAAGTGAGGGAGGAAAATGCAGAAGAGACAGTTTTTAAAAACACAATAATTTGTTGTGAACTTGAATGCATTGCCTGAAATTTTAACTGTAGCAGATATCATTGTAATTTTTGTTTAATACTTGAAGAGAAAATTTAATCAGGCTGCAGGGCAAGAGCAGAGTAATGGGATTATTTAGATAGGCCTACCAAAGAGAACCGCCTTCTTCTGTGTTGTGTTATTACGTTTCATAGAATCAGAAAAACTGTAAATATTGAACAAGTAATATTATAACGAACTACATAGTGAACAAAAATGGGGCCATTTAGATCCTGCGATCTGTACCACCAAGTCACAGTATCTTTTAGCAGACAAATTGGTATTCTTAGGCATTTAGAGTCTTCTAAAAAAGAACTCATTTTGAGAGCTCATCCAGTTACATTGGTGACCAATGGTGTTCATAGTGAGACTTTGCAAAGTTTACAAATCCCTCTCAAGTTATAAAACTGAACAATTCTGAGTATGGGTGAAACTTAAGATAACCTACCCACATATTCAGGTGTCCCCATAATTTCTCTAAGCTCTTCATTATCATTGACTTGTCGTGAAAGGCCAAAGTCAACTATCTTTATATCTCCCAGAGGTGACACACTCGTCAGAAGGACATTTTGTGGCTAGAATGGAAAGAAAAAACACAGGAATTAAGCAGTGATCAAAAAGAAGCTCAAATGACATAATGTACCTGAGTGTTAACAGGTTGGATTTCCATTTGCTGTTGCTGCAATCATAACTAAAATGTATATAGTCAAGTTTGGCAGAGCAATTTACATGTGAAAAAAGTTTTCTCTCAACACGCTACAGGATTAGCAAACATACAATCATTTAACATGACATAACAAAAGGAGCAATTTCCTCCTTTTTACTTACATAGTTTCAATGAATCTTACTTCTTTCTCTTTCTTCTATTTCCATTAGCTTTGCTCAGCTGTTTCAACATTACTGGCTGTGTCAAAACTGACCTTTGGCAACTAACCCTAATCAGTGGTTGGAAATGTGACATTGATTAGTTTATTGAACCAAAGATCCTGACTCATTTACCAGTAGACAACCTGCTACTGGCAGACTTCCAGTTTATTTGGAACTTCCACTTTTTTTTCCTGACTTTCTCTTGGGTCTGTACGGGGAATTTGGGCTATGAGTTTCTTCATGCCTTCATTCAGCTGGATTTCCTTCTTCAAGCAGATGATCCATGTGACACTGATGCACTCTCCAACTTTCACTAGATCATAAAATCATAGAATCCCTACAGTGCGGAAACAGGCCATTCAGTACATAGAGTCTACACCGACCCACTCCCTACCCTATCCCTATAACCCTGCATTTCCCATGGCTAATCCAGCTAACCTGGATTGGACTGTGAGACAAAACAAGAGCACCCAGAGGAAACCCACAGAGATACAGGGAGAATGTTCAACCTCCACACAGACAATCGCCCGAGGATAGATCTGAACCCAGGGCCCTGGCACTGACAGGCAGTAGTGCTAACCACTGTGCTGCCCTAGATATGTAAATGCACTCTGCTTCTTGCAACAACACCAATTACACATTGCACCTTTGCATCTGAGTGGCTCAACTCACCATGATCTTCTGGCCACCATCAAGTGCCAAGCTTGGTGTATCTTGACTCATTTTCACTTTGTGTTGCTTTTCTTTTATTTTGTTACTGACATCAAGCTTAAGAAAACTAAACTTTATTCTTATTATTGTTTTAACGGAAACACATTTTGAACAAACCTTGTACAACCATGGGGTTATCTTGCAAGAGAAGAGAAAATTGTCTAGCCTCTATCGACAGAAAATATAGAAATTACTGCCCACCTCATCACCTAGCATATATGCTTGAAAAGATCTCTTGACAATCTGTACCCTTCCTTTCACACCAAGGTTGAGATGTTTGACGAGTTTTAGTTTCAGTCTGTGGAAGTAACTACTTTTAAGAGGAAGTCAGGGAGACATTGAATAAAGTGACCTAAATACATCATATCAAGAAAGCCTGTGATGTAGCAAGTGCCTAGCCAGGTAGTCATGAGGTTGATAGGTACAAGGAACAAGAATAGGCTGCTTGGCCATTCAAGCCTGCTCCACCATTCAATAAGATTATGACTGATTAATTTTAACCTCAACTCTATATTCCTGCATATCCTGAGAATGCATTAACCCCTTAGTAATCAAGAATCTACTTACTTTTGCCTTAAAATATTTAAAGATTCTGTATCTTTATGATTCTCCACTTTTGAGGCAGGAAATTCAAAAGATTCTCAACCCTCAAAGAAAAAGGTTTCCTTATCTGTCTTAAATGGGCGATCCTTATTTATAATCCATGGCCCCTAGTTCTACACATGAATTTCTCAGCTGCAAATCATTCTCTTCAATACCGTGTAAAGGAATTTACAAAAGTCAATTTTTTAGCACACAGTGGAAATGCAAAGTAGATCATTTAATTTCTGCAGAACATTTGAAGACGTATTTACTCCGTTTATGACATACAGAAAAACAAAAGGTGCAACACAGGGACCTTAATTTGTGTTCATAGCAGAAGAATTAAGATTCACTTTACTGCTAGCATTTGAACTGTTTTTCAGTCCAGCAGAACCATTTCACCTTAGCAGAAGGGCAGATCAGTTTGTAAAGTCTCCAAGTTGTGAGAGTTTGATGGGAATTTGCAAGCTGTTAGATCTGAAAAGGTATTTAGTCTGTCAGAATTCAAAGGAGCTCCAGATAATCAGAACTGAAAGGAGTCTTAAAACATGTTTCCGTGGTCTTAAAAGGAAAGCTGTAGAGAATTAATTAGAAATTAAAGAGCTCAGATTGGATTGATGTTTCACTGGGATTGAGTATCTGAGGCAGATACTGCTGTGAAAAAGACAACCTGTTTATGACAAGATATTTCCATACTAATATATAGACAAAAATATATTGTTTGAGCATACTTAATTATGTAATAAACATTTGTCTTTGTGTCAAAAGAACATTTGCAGCCTTGTGTGAATATATTCAGACTAACCACCATGGTTACTATCTGCAAAAATTAAACTTATATCCATCACTTTTGAACAGACTAGTCTAGCATTACCCAAAGCGGAGTTCATAATAGGTGTACTCAATAACTTCTCATCAGCTCTTCAAGTTCTTGATCTACTTTTGGAACTACCGAAAAAAATGCCTCTTGCTTTTGCTTTTATGCAGATAATGCCCAACTCTAATTGCACTAGGTGTGGACACACTCAGAGTGCTGTTAGGCAGGGAGTCACAGGATATTGAACCAATAGTAAAGGAACGAAAATATACTTCCAGGGCAAGATGGTGGGTGGCTGGAAGGAAATCTTGCAGGGGATGACATTTCCATGCATCTGCTGCCCTTATCCTTCTAGCTACCCATAAGTAGTGACATACACTTTCCTCGGTGGACAATCATATTAATTAATAAGTGATTACTCCATTAGATTACTCTATTAGAACCAATGCAAACAGGATAGGCTAATGAAACTTGTCATGGATTTTGTTTTGACAGAGCCCAGATTAAAGTGCCAGGACTGAAGGTAATGACTGTGCTTTACATCAATAAATAAGCGAAACAGATTTTCAAAAGTCAAAACTGGAACACATTTTTATTGAGATATGTCTGCATTGTTGATAGAAAAGTAGTTCTTCAGGTTGGTTGGCTCACCGAGCTGGTTTGTTGTTCCGCAGACATTTCGTTACCATGCCTGGTAACATCCTCAGTGCAGCCTCTGATGAAGCGTTGGTGTGTTTTCCCGCCTGGTTTTTTTTTAAAAACTCTGGGATCCGTTGCAATGGATTGTCTCACTTCCGGGTTTCCTCCGTAGCAGAATGTATATGCCTGGGACAGGCTAGGCAGAGACAAGCACGAAAATTCCTGGAAGCATGGCACTCCACGAAGCAGGCTATTAATAAACACATTGAACTCGACCCCATATACATTCCACTAGAGTGCAACGGACCCCAGAGTTTAAACAAAAACCAGGCGGGAAAACACACCGACGCTTCATCAGAGGCTGCACTGAGAATGTTACCAGGCACAGTAACGAAACGTCTGCAGAACAACAAACCAGCTCGGCGAGCCAACCAACCTTAACACCCACAACCCGAGCTACAAATCTACTTCAAAACCTTAGAAAAGTAGTTCATTGAGTGAACATTAGCAACCGCTGTTAACGGCATATAATATATACGGCAGATGATAAAAGCGGACATGTCTAGAAACCTACATACTCAGATCCCAGCATCATCTCATTATAACATACATGCTCAGCTACTTTTATTAGTGAGATATAGCTAATGCTTAACTCCACATGACTGTTCAGCCTTCAGGAGGTAGGGCTTCATGATGATTGACATGTTGAGAGACAAATACCAATGTTTGCAGGAGGAGCAATAGGACGTCGTGTGATAACATTTACCAGAAAATGTTCACAGTCAGTATTAGAACTCTCTGAAAACTGGTTTCTTATCTGCCTACCAATACCACAGTAAAATTATTCTCTTTTAAAGCATACGTCTCTACCTTCCTGACAAGAGTGACACAGATCAGTAGCTTAACTTCACGGATGTGTGCGTATAATGCCACTAACAATTTAAAACCAACAAGTGACTGCACAGTCCTTTCTCCTACTAAGACTCTGTTAAAAGCCTTTTCCTGCATTGATTTAAAAATGGACTGATACTCACCAGCAATTTTAGGCTGCGTTTATGGAATTTTCAGAAGAGCTAGTTTACAGCAGGAGCCAAAGAAAAAACTATTCAGAAGAGCAGTAGTCGCAAAGGACTACAGGCATCACTCTCCATAAGAGAGAAAATTGGTAATGCATAGCTAGAGGGGAAACCACTCCACAACCACAGAATAAGGTGAGGAAACAGGCTTCGGTAAACTCCAACAGCCAATAATGGGATTTAATCCACGCGACTGGCTTTACTCTGCATTACACTCTAGTCATCTAGCCAATCAAGCTAACTAACCATGAATACACAATATCTATTATATTTAAAATCTACTTTGTTTTGGAGAAAAAAAATTTTGAAAATATTAAAACCTCCTGGACCCAGGTTCAATTTCTTCTTGTAAATTACGTAAGATTTTCTTCATGAACGACTGATCTTGCTTTTTAGTGCTGGCTCACTCTCCTTCTCCTTCTTCCAAGTTTAATTTTCACTGTCCACCTGACTGTAGTGCACCAAATTACTCACTTTACAGAAGATTCACCTTGTGCTCAAACGATAAATGTGTTTTTGGTGATCCTGTCACTTAGCATATATCTTTAGCATAAGATGATTAATACTTCTTACTTACATTATTCATTCACGGGACAAAGCATCACTGGTTGCAGTGAATCTGCCTTGAAGTCAGTCATTTAGTGCAGTGCAGTCAAGTGGGCAGAGGGGGTGATAAGGATGGAAGAAAGAGAAAAAGAGAGTGAATAAGTACTAATGTCCATCTCACACTTCAAAGCTTGGAAATTTCAAACATTTGGAAGGCAAAATCCAAGTAATTAAGTCCTGAAATCCTCTCTATTTGAACACAAAATGAGTTAAAAGGGGAGGGATGTACGCTCAGAGCTGAAAAAAAAATTTCAACATTTGAGATACCTGGACACTTAGAGCTGAGGCGTTCTGTGTATAGATGTAGCTGGGTGGTAATAAAAAGTAGATTGGACTACGGCCTTGTGACCAGTTATCAATGACAAAAGCTTTTTGCCTGCCAACAACCATGCGATTGTTCTCAAGTAACTGAACAGTTTGGGGCAGTGAGCAAGTTAGAGAGGTGTGTTGAAAAGCTGTGGAAAAAAAATAGTTTATCTTTCCTTCAACAGTCATTGTAGATCTGTGGCTTTTAACCGATAAGGCAGAGACTCTCAGGCAGGTCAACATAATGTAGGGGGAAGTGCTGTGTATCTTGAAATGCATTAAGGTAGACAAGTCCCCAGGGCCAGATGGGGTCTATCCAAGGTTTCTATAGGAGGCAAGGAAGAAAATAGATGGGGCTTCACAAATACCTTTGCATCCTCTTTGGCCTTAAGTGAGGTTCCAGAGGACTGGAGAATGGTCAATGTTGTTCCTTTGTTTGAGAAGGGAAACTGACATAATCCACATAATTACTGGCCAAACAGCCTGACATCAGTGGTGGGAAAGCTGTTGGAGAAGGTACTGAGAAAGAGGATTTACATTCACATTTGGAAGCAAATGAACTTGTTAGTTACAGGCAGTGAGAGTTTGTACGGGAAGGTCACATCTCACCAAATTGATTGAGATTTTTGAGCAGATGACAAGACTGATTAATGAGGGAAGGGCAATGGATGTGGCCTACGTGGACTTTAGTAAGGCATTTGACAAGGTATCTCCTGGCAGACTGGTACAAAAAGGTAGAGTCTCATGGGTTCCAAGGTGTGCTGGCTAGATGGATACAGAACTGGCTTGGTCATAGAAGACAGCAAATGGTGGTGGAAGGGTGCTTTTTGGAGATTACTAGTAGTGTTCTGCAGGGATTATTGATTGTAACATTATATAAATATGATCTGGACGAAAATGTAGGTGGACTGATTAGTAAGTTTATGGATGACACTAAAATTGGCAGAGTTGCAGATAGTGAGGAGGATTGCCAAAGGGTACAGTGGACTATAGATAGCAGAGCTGGGCAAAGGAATGGCAGGGGGAGTTTAATCCAGACAAATGGAAGGTGATGCATTTTTGAAGATCAAATTCGGGTGTGAATACAATAAATGGCACAACCCTTAGGAGCATTGACATAGAGGGATCTAGGTGTACAGGTCCACAGGTCCACAGATCTCTGAAAGTGGCAAGACAGGTGGATAAGGTAGTCAAGAAGGCATGCAGCATGCTTTCCTTCATTGTTCAGGGCATCAAATATAAAAGCTTGCAAGTTACGTTACAGCTATATAAAACTTCAGTTAGGCCACATTTGGAACATTTGTGCAGTTCTGGTCACCTCACTACCAGAAGGACGTGGATACTTTGAAGAGGGTGCAGAGAAGGTTTACCAGGATGTTGCCTGGTCTGGAAGGTTTTAATTATGAGGAGAGGTTGGATAAACTCAGATTGTTTTCACTAGAAGGACAGAGGCTAAGGGTGACCTGATAGAGGTGTACAAAATTATGACAGGCATAGATGGGGTAGATAGAGGCTTTTTCCCAGATGGAAAGGTCAACTACAAGACGGCACAGATTCAAGGTGAGGGGACATTCTCCTGGATGCTCTTCAGTGCCTCCATGACCCAGTGCTCAAGTAGGATGTACTGACGGTACCTCATCGATGTTGCTTATTGATGCAATCAGCATCCAAGAACTCTCACATGTTATAGGTACCCTATTAGTAGAGACTAACAGGGGAGGCGATAGCCTAGTGGTAATATCGCCGGACTGTTAATCCAGGGACCCAGATAACGTTCTAGGGACCCAGGTTCAAATCCCGCCAGGGCAGATGGTGGAATTTGAATTCAATAAAATATCTGGAATTAAGAATCTAATGGTGACCACGAACCCATTGTCAATTGTTGTCAAAATCCATCTGGTTCACTAATGTCCTGTAGGGAAGGAAACTGCCATCTTTACCTAGTCTGGCCCACATGTGACTGTCAACTGCCCTCTGGGCAATTAGGGATGGGCAGTAAATGCTGTTTGGTCATAGATGTCCTCATCCAGCGAATGAATTTTAAAAAAAAAGGAGTTGGCCAAGGTAGACTGGGAGCAAAAACTACATGGTGGGACAATTGAGGAACAGTGGAGGACTTTCAAAGTGATTTTTCTCAGGGCTCAGCAAACATATACACCAGTGAAAGGGAAGGACTGTAGGAAAAGGGATAATCAACCACGGATAACTAAGGAAATAAAGGAGGTATCAAACTGAAATCAAACACATACAAAGTGGCAAAGATTATTGGGACACTACGGAACTGGGAAATCTTTTGTTGTCTACTTTTATATTCTGAGCTAGTTTACTCTCATAATCTATAAAGAAAAGGAAGATGGATAGCTCAGAATATAAAAATAGACAGCAGAAGCTTCCAGAAATATATAAATGTAAAAGAGTGGCTAAGGTAAACATTGGTCCTTTTAGACGATTAGAAGGGGGATTTAATAATGGGAAAAAGGGAAATGAGGAAATGACTGCGGCATTGCACAGGTACTTTGTATTGGTCTTCACAGTGGAAGACACAAATAACATGCCAATAACTGATGACAAGGAGGCTATGGCAGGTGATGATCTACAAATTCTCGTTATTGCTGAAGAGGTTGTGTTGGGCAAGCTCGTGGGACGAAAGATAGACATGTCTCCTAGTCCTGATGGAATGCACCCCAGGGCACTAAAAGAGATGGTGGGAAAATAGCGAATACACTTGTGGCAATTTCCCAACATTTGGTGGACTCTGAGACGGTTCCAGCAGATTGGAAAACAGCAAATGCGATGCCACTGTTAAAGAAAGGAGGTAGACAAAAGGCAGTAATTATAAGCCCATTAGCTTAACTTCTGAAATGGGGAAAATGCTTGAATTGATAATCAAGGAAAAAATAGCAAGACATCTGGATAGAAATTGTCCCACGGGGGTCACACAGCATCGTTCATAAAAGGCAGGTCATCTTTAACTTATTTCCTGGAATTTTTTGAGGACATTACAAGCACGGTGAACAACAGGGAACTGGTAGATGTGATGTATCTGGACTTACAGAAGGTAAATCAACAAGGTGCTGCAGAAAAGGCTGCTGCATAAACTAAAGTGCATGGTTTTATGGATAATGTATTAGCATGAATAGAAGATTAGTTAACTAACAGAAAGCAAAGAGTGGGGATTAATGAGTGTTTTTCTGGTTGACAATCAGTGGTTAGCAGTGTGCCTTAAGGATCGGTGTTGGGACCGCATTAGTTTACAATGGACATAGATGATTTAGAGTTTGGGACCACGTGTAATGTGTCAAAGTTCGCAGATGACACTAAAATGACTGGTAGAGCAAAGTGCACAGAAGAAACTGAAAGTCTGCAGAGGGATATAGAAAGGTTAAACAAGTGGGCAAGGATCTTGCAGATAGAGTACAATGTCGGTAAATGTGAGGTCATCCATTTTGATAGGAATAACTGCAAAATAGACTATTATTTAAATGGTGAAAAACTGCAGCATGCTGCTGTGCAGAAGGACCTGGATGTCCTGTGCATGAATCATAAAAAGTTGGACAGCTAATTAAGAAGGCAAATGGAACATTGTCCTTCATTGCAGAGGGATGAAGTTTAAAAGGAAGGAGGTTATGTTACAGCTGTATCGGGTGCAGGTGAGGGCACACCTGGAGTACGGTGTACAGTGTACAGTTTTGGTTTCCTTGTTGACAAAAGGACGTACTGGCGCTGGAGGGGGTGAAGAGAACATTCACAAAGTTGGTTCCAGAATGGAGAGTGTTGCCTTATGAGGAAGGATTGAGTAGACTATGACTACACTCGTTGGAATCTAGAAGAATGAGGGGGCGATCTTACAGAAACACAAAATTATGAAGGGAATAGATAGGATAGAAGCAGGGAGATCTTTCCACTGGCGGGTGAAACTAGAACAAGACAGCACTGCCTCAAAATAAGAGTGAGCAGATTTAGAACTGAGTTGAGGAGGAACTTCTTCGCCCGAAGGGTGGTGAATCTGTGGAATTTCCTGCCCGGTGAAGCAGTTGAGGCTACCTCGTTGAACTTTTTTTTAAGGCAAAGATAGATAGATTTTTGAAAAGTAAAAGAATTAAGGGTTATGGTGAGTGGGCGAGTAGGTGAAGCTGAGTCCACAAGAAGATCAGCCATTATCTTATTGAATGGTGGAGCAGGCACAATGGGCCAGATGGCCTACTCCCGCTCCTATTATGTTCTTATGTACTCATAATAAAGAGAGGATATTGTTAATTACAGAAACCTGGTCTGTATTTTCTGTCAAAGTGGTCTGAAAGTCAGGTAAATTCAAAGTACTTTTGTTTTAAAACATCTTTGACTTTTGTGACAACTCCAGGAATAGCAGGGCTTGATTTATAATATGCTCCTCAGTGGGTTGTGACAATATATGCAAAATTTCATTTAAAATACACTGCACAGCAACTATGGCAACTGCCTAGGTTTCAGTACAACTTATTTTTTAAAGCATTGACAAGAGATGCAAAACAGATGCTCCCTTGGAGAAGAACACAAGTTGTAAATAGATTCTTGGTGCTTTTAAATAAATATTTTGTTTCAAGAACATGACAAAGAAGATACTGTTTTAATTTCTACGATGTCATCTAAATAAATAGTATCACTGACTCAGTGTGCCCATTCAGAACATGAGTTCATAAACTCAAGTAGAACCACAACAATGACAGTGACTGATAAAAATACCAATAGCAACCAAACTAGATTCCCTTGGAATGCGGCATGTATGTTCTTCATGTCTTTTTGTGCCATCAAGTGAGATAAAACTATTGTCAATGTAATTTCTTGTTGAAAAAGGGAGGTCAGCAATTTGATTTTGTTGGGGCTCCTCGTGCCTAAGACTGTACAAAAAAAAATCCTGCTTATTTATACAGAAAATAAACATGTGGTCAGAGATCCTGTTAGAAGGCTGGAGTTTAGGGAACATAGGCCTAATATTGTAAACGTGCACAGGACGTGGGGAGCCTTGCCTGCCACCCGTGTGTATTTGGAAGTACATGCTCGATTACTGTCAGAGGGAAAAATGAGAAAACTTGCATCAAGGTAAGAAAGGGGATACATATAAAAAGGGACTTAATTGACAACCTTTTCTCATTACATTCAATAACAAAATATTCCTTTCACAGTTGAGCTTCCGATACAAGGCAAAGTTGTTTAATTTAAATAAAATCCATGAGCTGTGTTTGGCATCCAAGTCATTTCTGGTAGCTTTTGAAGGAGCACAGAAAATGTGCAATAGTGGCTTAAAGTGAGTCGCCTTAACCAGAAAAGTTTCTGCTTTCTATTCAAAGTCCAACCAGAAGGATTATATAACTTTGAGAATACAATGTGTATATAAGCAATTAGGCACAACACATCAAAGTTACAGTCAACTCAACATATGCCTTATCCTTTGTAAGGTTGGCACTACTACTTTTGCATGCATACTCGCTATACTAATCCTCAGCAAGATTCATCCCAGGAAATGATGGCCAATAGGATATTACTTAGCCAGCTTTTTCTGGAATGCTAAATCATAGAAACATTGCTCAGTTATGGTATGCACGATGTGACGGTAGTAGGGAAATTATACAGTAAACTATTATAAAGAATGTGATTATTGAATATTTAGAAAATAATTGTCTGGTTTGGTAGAGGCAATATGGTTTCACAAAGGGGAAAATCACATTTGTAAAGCATAAGAGTTTCTGGAGGATGTCACTAACTGAATGAAAAAGTGAAAACCAATGAACGTAGTGTAGTTGGATTTTCAGAAGGCTTCAGATATCGTCCAGCAGAAGTTAGTAGACACAATCAAAGTATGTGATATTGGGGGCATTATGCTAGCAAGGTTTAAAGATTAGCTGACAAGTAGAAAGTAAACAGTAGAAGTAAATGGGTGATTCTCTAATTGAGAAGTTGTGATTGATGGCATATTGCTTGGGCCCACAGTTTATATCAATGATTAGATATTAGGACCATTTCTAATTTTTCCAAGTTTGAAAATGATACGAAGCTTAATGGGAATGTGATTTATGAGGAGGATGCCATGAAGCTTCAGAAGGATATAGTCTGCCTCAGCAATTGGCAAGAGCATGACAAATGAAATATAACACCGTTATGTACGAGACTATCCACTGTGGTGGGGGCAAAGTATTGCTTGAATAGTGAGACAATAGAGAGTGTTGATGTCCAAAGTGGCCCAAGGATATTAGTCACTTAAGTTAACATGCAAGTGCAGCACCAATTTGAAAGGCTAACAGACCATCTGTCCTCATTGCAAGAGGACTTGAGCACAGGAGTGAAGAGGGCTTGTTTCAATTCTATAGAACAATAGTTAGACTGCACCTGGAGTATTGTGTGCATTTCTACGCCTGCTCAAGGCAGGATATACTTGCTACTGAGAGATTGCAGTTGAGGTTAACCAGACTGATTCCTGTAATGGTGTAACTGTCCTGTGAGAAGAGATTTGAGAGATTGAGCCTGCTTTCTCTGAGGTTTAGGAGAGCCAGAGACAAAATAGGTGTAAAAGAATGTTTCCTGGCTATGGGCTGTGGATCCAGCTGTCACAGTCTCAGAATTAATGGCAAACAAGTTAGGACTGAGATGAGGAGGTATTTCTTCACGCAGAGAGTAGTAATTCTCTGAATTCTCTACCTCTGCAGGCTAAGTTCAATCATTAAGTTCATTCAAGACAGAGGCTGTTAGATTTCTAGTTACTACTGACATCAAGGGATTTAGTTTAATGTGGGGGCAGAGCTTTGAGATAGATGATCAGCCACGATCTGGAATGGTAGAACAGACTTGAGGTCTTGAATGGCCTTATCTTACTCCTTTATTGCCCTGCTGTCAATCTACTGTATTTTTTAGATGCTGAATATGGAAAACTAGCTTTTAGAACAGCACTGCTTTAGAAATGCTCAATAGACACCAAATAACTAGGAAATGATTAGTTATCCCCTGAACATAGAAACGCACCTTAAAACAACTTTGTGCTCCATAAGAAAATAAAAGAAAACATATCTAGGACTTGAATCTGGCCCTTATTTACAGGATGAAAATTTGTTTAGTTCTTCTCTGGTAGTTTGGCTCCTCTTTGTGGGTAGGTCAATAACAAGGCACCAGTTGCAAAGGGCTGAGATCACTAGTGATAACAGCAGCCCCAATAGCTGACCCTGCTGATGTAAGATAACAAGCATGGGGCTGGATGAACACAGCAGGTCAAGCAGCATCATAGGAGCAGGAAAACTTGACGTTTCGGGCCTAATAAACCCTTCATCAGAAATGGGGGAGGGGAAGAGGGTTCTGAAATAAATAGGGAGAGAGGGGGAGGCGGATAGAGGATGGATAGAGGAGAGGATAGGTGGAGAGGAGGCAGACAAGTCGAAGAGGCGGGGATGGAGCCAGTAAAGGTGAGTGTAGGTAGGGAGGAGATAGGTCAGTCCAGGGAGGACGGACAGGTCAAGGGGGCGGAATGATGTTAGCAGATAGGAGATGGGGGTGTGGCTTGGGGTGAGAGGAAAAACAGGTTAGGGAGGTGGAGATGAGCTGGGCTGGTTTTGGGATGCGGTTGGGGGAGGGGAGATTTTGAAGCTTGTGAAATCCACATTGATGCCATTGGGCTGCAGGGTTCCCAGGCTGAATATGATTTGCTGTTCCTGCAGCCTTCGGGTGGCATCACTGTGGCATTGTAGGAGGCCAAGGATGGACATGTCATCTGAGGAATGGGAGGGGGAGTTGAAATGGTTCACGACTGGGAGGTGCAGTTGTTTGTTGCGAACTGAGCGCAGGTGTTCTGCAAAGCGGTCCCCAAGCCTCCGCTTGGTTTCCCCGATGTAGAGGAAGCCACAACGGGTACAGCGGATGCAGTATACCACATTGGCAGATGTGCAGGTGAACCTCTGCCTGATGTGGAATGTCTTCTTGGGGCCTGGGATTGGGGTGAGGGAGGAGGTGTGGGGGCAGGTGTAGCACTTCCTGCTGTTACAAGGAAAAGTGCCGGGTGTGGTGGGGCTGGAGGGGAGTGTGGAGCGGACAAGGGAGTCGCGGAGGGAGTGGTCCCTCCGGAAGGCAGATAAGGGTTGCAGTGTTTAACATGTGAATCAGAGAATACATTACTTAGCGGCTGTCATGAAGCAGTACAACATGAGAACCCTTAGGAAACGCTGAGAAAACAATTAAAAGGGATACAGAAATTTCTTTTCTGAACAGCGGTCAGCCTTTTGAAATCTTGCACTTAGGGATACTAAACCGTATCAACAGAAAAGTGAACTACTGAGGAACGAGAACATATTGAAGGTTAACAAATAGACTAGTGCTAACTCCTGACTCCCCGTGTGACAGTGGGTGAAGTGGAAATGAGGACAAAGTGAGAAACTCACTTCAGAATAACGCCCCAATAGAATGGCAGACGGTGCAGAATATGGCAGGATGGCAGTGGTGCAGTCGCCGCATTTGTGCCAGGGTCCTGAACCCAGGGCTCGTCCACTTACGTCTACCTTTTTTTAACGTCTCTCTTCCTTTTACTTTGGCTCTTTCATTTTTTGCCTTTCCTTTTTGCCCCAGTTTTCGACAGCAGTGGTCTCATCCCTGGAGTGTTGGCAGCAGCAGGAGCAGTCTCCTTCCCAGAATGTTGGCAGCGGTGGGCCCAGCACTGAGTTGGAGTCCAGTTCTGGACCCAGCTGCTTCAGCAGCAGCTGGCGTTGCCAACATCAGCCCAGTGCAGACTCATGGCAGTAACAGTAGAAACAAGACAGCACCAAGGAATGGCAACAAGTTCCAACGGTGGCAGGCACCTGAGCGTTTGCAGACTGAGGGATGGAATTTGTGGCTTTGTTTATCTGGCGGCTGGACCCATGGTGGAGGTGGGGCAGTGATCTAGGTATTTCCTTTTCTTTTGCCAGGTTTCTTTTATTTCTGCTTCTGTTTTTAATCCTGTCTTTTGTAGGCCAAGATGGCTCTGGCACACTTTTCACATTACTCCTGTATTCAAGTACATGTGACAATTTAAAAAAGCAAACTAAATCTAAATCTAGAATCGGCTGAACACTGTGTACAATGTCTATGAATCCTGGGAATGGATATGGCAAAAGATAGAATACTATAAAAGAAAGTGGACTTAATAAGATATCGACCTTACCAGGTACCAAGACTAATGATGACACAATTACCAGCCTCAAAATGTAGCCTTTCAACTTGTAACTCAGTGTCTCCAAGATTATAAAGCACTTTCTTTGCATTTCATGCACACCCATACTCCAAGCGAGGCACACATTCATGCTGCAATTCACAACTGCAAATTTTCCAGTGGGTTCACTACAACACACCCAGTTTGGATTTCAGATCAGGTATATGACTGCAGTCACCCAGGACATGAAGCAGTTGTGGGAACTTTCAGCAGCAAGATCACTCCTTATAGTGGAGAAGCAGCTGAAGGTGAAGGCCATGTTGACCACTGACTGATAATGCAGCGCTACATGAGAACCAAAAACTTTGCAATTGATGGAAGCACTTCCAATGTTACAACGCGCCTGCAGGTGTGCTCACTGCAGGTGAAAGAAACAAAGTGTGCATGATAAAAACTGAAAGGACTGCAGATGCTGTAAATCAGAAACAGAAGTTGCTGGAAAAGCTCAGCAGGTCTGGCAGCATCTGTGAGGAGGAATCAGAGTTAACCTTTTGGGTCTGGTGATACCTTGCGGATCCACAGAGTTTGAGGCAGTTGTTCATTGTCCTTGATGAGCAAGTCTGTCAAAATTTGTTGCTTGCTGATACCAGGCATTGTTCATTGGTCATATACTACGCAGGAAACAATTTATTTTTATTCATATTTAGGATGAGAGCATTGCTGCTGAGGCCAGCATTTATTATTCAATGCTATTCATTTTTGAGAAGCTAGTGGTGAGCTGTCTTCTCGAATACAACCAAATTACTTGTTATGCCATTTCAGAGGGCAATTAAGAGTCAGCCACGTTGCTGTGGTCCAAGTTCACACGTACAGCACCCTGGTTAAGGGTGGCAGATTCCCCTCAAGGATATTAACGAATCAGTTGTAGTTTTACAATCATCCAGTAGTTTCAATAATCCAGATGATTTATTTAATTAGTTGAATTTAATTGCCCCAGCAACCATGGTAATAACAATACTGCAATTTGTACTCACCTCTCGGTTATTAATCTAGGCTTCTGGGGTTATTACTCACATTTTAAAAAAAAACCACAATACATTGGAATCCTCAATCTGGCTGGGTTGTACATCCTACTCTTCATAGAAGCTGCCTGACTCTTCATTCCATTGAAATGAATAAAATGAAAGTCAGACAAGATGAACACAAACATACAAGCAAGGAACACGAGGATGTTTCTCAACCCTTCAAGCCTGCTTTGCCATTCAATAAGATCAATTCTCCAGGCACTTTTTTGATAGGAACAGTGACTAATTTGTTAATTTGATTCTTTAAATTCTTCTGTTTTTATTTTTTAAGCTAACTTCCTCTAGAATTCTAAATATTCCCCGCCTTATTAATTGTTTTAGTAATTTGTTGCTTTTTCACATTCTGCCCCATCTTCTGACAACCTGCCTGTCTTTGCACAATCATATGCCTTGTTTGAGTCTGATGTCATTGACCTTTTTCGTTAACCACGGATGGTGGGTCAGTCCCTTAGGATTTTTCATATTGTTGGAATGGTCTATTCTGTGATTGCTGGAATATCCCCTTAAGTGTTGCCACTTCTTTTCCAATGGCCTATCCTTTAGCCTACTTTGACATTTGACTTTCACTAGCTTTGTCACAGAACACAGAGGAGAAGTAAAGCAACAGAGGAGGAAAACAGTGAAAGGAAAATTAAGCAAAGGTGTCCATTTGAAAGAAAAACAAAAACAGAAATTGCTGGAAAATCTCAGTAGGTCTTGCAACATCTGCGGAAAGAAATCAGAGTTAATGTTTTGAGTTCAGTGACCCTTCCTTAGAACTGGACCTCAGAACCATTTCCATTTGAAACGGTTTTTCAAAATAAATTGTCCCATTCTCCGCATTCAAAACAGCTTATGGAACCACATTTTTGCATATTCCATGAACTGTTGAGGCTTCTGTATGTAAGTGCATATACATGGCCTAGAGCCTCCACATGTCACTCATGTCAATTTGCCAATCTGCCCTGAGCATGTGTCAACTAACATCAAATTGATAAACAATGTATACAAATAATGAATTTGGAAACTGGCGAATCAGAGGACTTTGAGTGGTAATGACAATGGATCCCTCGGCATTCGCTGTGAATACAGCACTGAATCAAATTTCAACTTTGGAAGTCTGCACAGATGTAAAGTTGCTACCAGCAATTCCACATTTCGCCACAAAGCTGTTAGTATATCAAATACTAATGTTTTAATTTCATCAGCTGGATTGATTCATTGAACTTTTTTTTAAAAAAAGAATATTTTTATTGTTATGAAGCCTTAAGATGGGTGATACTAATTATCACTGTAGCATTCTTTATTTGACAAAGAGATCCCTGGAGGTGTGTGAACAGCTTTCATCCTGTTTTATGCAGAGATACCCATGGAAGCCTTAAATGTTGGAAATAGAACGTTAAAATCTGATTAGTGGAGGCCACAAAACAATAACTAGGCTAATTGTGCAAACATGAGCTAATCAAAGTGCCTTCTGGAAGATGCAATTAAATTTTGCTCTACTCCCTGTAGCTACAGCAAGTCACATGACTAGCAAACTCATTTTGAGAGATCATTGGGCTCAGTATTAGGAATGCAGGGAGAATTACTTATGAACTGTGGGCAAACAGTTGAAGAGCTTCAGCATTCCTCTCTCTTCAATCTAACAAAAAGCTTTGAGCCCTTTTGCTTATTGAATCCAGCCTGAGGTATACAGCTGCAATCAGAGATCATTTAAAACATTTGGCTCCTGAATTACGCTTACAGTTATGAATCAATTAGAATGGTCAGCAAAGCTGACAATATGGCTTACTTGCATGTACTAGAAGCTACATTTATTTATAAACAGGGAGTAGATCTTTACAGACAGAAATAAAACATATACACATTGCGCCTGTTTTAACTCAACAAATTAGGTGACAGCCATTTGCTGATTCACTTCTCAGGACAATGCCCTGAACACTCAGATTTAACCTGCCTGATTGGAATTCTAAGCAAAGCCTGGCAATTAACTGCCAATCATCACAAATTGGTGCTTTTTCTATGGAAACAGTTCTACCAGAGTTCATTTGCCACCAATCGGTACTCTCCTCTCATGCAGTATAAAGTGTTGATTTTCTCTTTACATTGATATTCTTGTGAATTGTCCTAATCAGTGCATGAAAAGCTTCAACAAATGTGTCTTTTTAAAGCAAATTCAAGTTTTGTATGACCAAATAACTTTTTGAAAACCCATAATATTTATTATGTTTTAGAAGGATTAAAATTAATGAAAATAAAAACAAGATACTGTAGATGTTGGAAATTTGAAATAAAAAGTAGTGTTGGAGAAACTGAGTAGGTCTGACAGAATCTGCAGATAGAGAAACAGAGTTAACCAGAAAACAATAAAAAAAAAATCACAAAGAGCTGCAGGTGCTGGAAGTCACAAACGGAAACAAAAATTTGTGGAAAATCTCAGGTCTGGCAACATCTTTGGAGAAAAAGCAGAGTTAACATTTTGCGTTTAATATAACTTCATGAAATAACTCCACAGAGGCCAGTATCCCATCACCAAGTCACATTTTATTTACATGTGGAGAGTCCTTGACACTGATCCAGCTTCCTCAGAGGAAACAGAACTTTCAGTCCTCCTGTTTATATCTATCTGTCAGCCAGGGCTCCCTGACTTGACGAGGTTAACAGCCCCAATTAGGAAACTCATTATATGGAGGTCCACCTAGCGGACCTCATTGTAATCACTACACTTCAGACCTTCAAGACTCTGAAAGAGAGTCCGATCAGCCTCAAAACATTAACTCTGTTTCTCCCTCGACACATGCTGCCAAACCTGCTGAGCTTCTCCAGCACTTTTTAAAAAATATACAATTAAAGAACTCAACTCCTTCTGTGGGTTACAGTCGGGGGACGGAAAGGGAACAGGCAGACAGTGCGGGGATCCCCTGTGGCCGTTCCCCTCAATAACAAGTATACCGTTTTGGATACTGTTGGGGGGATGACTTGTTAGGGGTAAGCCATGGGGTACAGGTCTCTGGCACAGAGTCTGTCCCTGCTGCTCAGAAGGGAAGGGGGGAGAGGAGGAGAGCATTAGTCATTGGGGACTCCATAGTTAGGGGGACAGATAGGAGATTTTGTGGGAACGAGACAGACTTGCGGTTGATGTGTTGCCTCCCAGATGCCAGGGTCCGCGATGTCTCAGATTGTGTTTTCAGGATCCTTGAAGGGGAGGGGGAGCAGCCCCAAGTCGTGGTCCACATAGGCACCAACGACATAAGTAGGAAAAGGGATGGGGATGTAAGGCAGGAATTCAAGGAGCTAGGGTGGAAGCTAAGAGCTAGAACAAGCACAGTTATTATCTCTGGTTTGTTACCCATGCCACGTGCTAGGGGGGCGAGGAATAGGGAGAGAGAGCAGTTGAACACGTGGCTACAAGGATGGTGCAGGAGGGAGGGATTCAGATACCTGGATAATTGGAGCTCATTCTGGGGTAGGTGAGACCTCTACAAACGGGATGGTCTACACCTGAACCAGAGGGGTACCAATATCCTGGGGGGAATGTTTGCTAATGCTCTTCGGGACAGTTTGAACTAATTCGACAGGGGTGTGGGAACCTGAATTGTAGCTCCAGTGGACAGGAGGTTGAGAGTAGTGAGGTCATGAGTAAGGTCTTCAAGGTCGCGGAGTGTACCAACAGGCAGGAAGGTGGTTTGATGTGTGTCTACTTCAATGCCAGGAGCATCCGGAATAAGGTGGGTGAACTTGCAGCATGGGTTGGTACCTGGGACTTCAATGTTGGGGCCATTTTGGAGACATGGATAGACCAGGGACAGGAATGGTTGTTGCAGGTTCCGGGGTTTAGATGTTTGAGTAAGATCAGGGAAGGTGGTAAAAGACGGGGAGGTGTGGCACTGTTAGTCAAGGGCAGTATTACGGTGGCAGAAAGGACGTTTGATGAGGACTCGTCTACTCAGGTATTATGGGCTGAGGTTAGAAACAGGAAAGGAGAGGTCACCCTGTTGGGAGTTTTCTACAGGCCTCCGAAAAGTTCCAGAGATGTAGAGGAAAGGATTGCAAAGATGATTCTGGATAGGAGCGAAAGTAACAGGGTAGTTGATACGGGGGACTTTAATCTTCCAAATATTGACTGGGAACGCTATAGTTCGAGTACTTTAGATGGGTCAGTTTTTGTCCAATGTGTGCAGGAGGGTTTCCTGACACAGTATGTAGATAGGCCAACAAGAGGCGAGGCAACATTGGATTTGGTACTGGGTAATGAACCAGGCCAGGTGTTAGATTTGGAGGTAGGTGAGCACTTTGGTGATTGTGACCACAATTCTGTTACATTTACTTTAGCGATGGAAAGGGATAGGTGTATATCGCAGGGCAAGAGTTATAGCTGGGGGAAAGGCAATTATGAGGCGATTAGGCAAGATTTAGGAGGCATAGGATGGGGAAGGAAACTGCAAGGGCTGGCCACAATTGAAACGTGGAGCTTGTTCAAGAAACAACTACTGCGTGTCCTTGATAAATATGTACCTGTCAGGCAGGGAGGAAGTGGTCGAGCGAGGGAACCGTGGTTTACTAAAGAAGTTGAATCTCTTGTCAAGAGGAAGAAGGAGGCTTATGTAAGGATGAGGCGTGAAGGCTTAGTTAGGGTGCTTGAGAGTTACAAGTTAGCCAGGAAGGACCTTAAGAGAGAGCTAAGAATAGCCAGGAGGGGACATGAGAAGTCTTTGGCAGGTAGGATCAAGGAAAACCCTAAAGCTTTCTATAGGTATGTCAGGAATAAAAGAATGACCAGAGTAAGATTAGGGCCAGTCAAGGACAGGGGAAGTTGTGCGTGGAATCCAAAGAGATAGGAGAGGCGCTAAATGAATATTTTTCATCAGTATTCACACATGAAAAAGACAATGTTGTCGAGGAGAATACTGAGATACAGGCTATTAGACTAGACAGGATTGAGGTTCAGAAGGAGGTGGTGTTAGCAATTCTGGAAAGTGTGAAAATAGATAAGTCCCCTGGGCTGGATGGGATTTACCCTAGGATTCTCTGGGAAGCTAGGGAGGAGATTGTAGAGCCTTTGGCTTTGATCTTTATGTCGTCATTGTCTACAGGAATAGTGCCAGAAGACTGGAGGCTGGCAAATGTTGTCCCCTGTTCAAGAAGGGGAGTTGAGACAACCCTGGTAATTATAGACCAGTGAGCCTTACTTCGGTTGTGGGTAAAGTGTTGGAAAGGATTATAAGAGATAGGATTTATAATCATCTAGAAAGGAATAATTTGATTAGGGATAGTCAACACGGTTTTGTGAAGAGTAGGCCGTGCCTCACAAACCTTATTGAGTTCTTTGAGAAGGTGACCAAACTGGTGGATGAGGGTAAAGCTTGGTGTGGTGTATATGGATTTCAGTAAAGCGTGTGATAAGGTTCCCCACGGTAGGCTATTGCAGAAAATATGGAGGCATGGAATTGAGGGTGATTTAGCGGTTTGGATCAGAAATTGCCTAGCTGGAAGAAGACAGAAGGTGGTGGTTGATGGGAAATGTTCATCCTGGAGTTCAGTTACTAGTGGTGTACTGCAAGGATCTGTTTTGGGGCCACTGCTGTTTGTCATTTTTATAAATGACCTGGATGAGGGCGTAGAAGGATGGGTTAGTAAATTTGCGGATGACACTAAAGTCGGTGGAGTTGTGGATAGTGCAGAAGGATGTTGCAGGTAACAGAGGGACGTAGATAAGCTGCAGAGCTGGGCTGAGAGGTGACAAATGGAGTTTAATGCGGAAAAATGTGAGGTGATTCACTTTGGAAGGAGTAACAGGAATACAGAGTACAGGGCTAATGGTAAGATTCTTGGTGGTGTGGATGAGCAGAGAGATCTCAGTGTCCATGTGCATAGATCCCTGAAAGTTGCCACCCAGGTTGATAGGGTTGTTAGGAAGGCGTACGGTGTGTTAGGTTTTATTGATAGAGGGATCGAGTTTCGGAGCCGTGAGGTCATGCTGCAGCTGTACAAAACTCTGGTGCGGCTAGCACGAGGGGACACAGCTTTAAATTGAGGGGTGATAGATATAGGACAGATGTCAGAGGTAGGTTCTTTACACAGAGAGTAGTAAAGGCGTGGAATGCCCTGCCTGCAGCAGTTGTAGACTCGCCAACTTTAAGGGCATTTAAATGGTCATTGGATAAACATATGGATGATAATGGAATAGTGTAGGTTAGTTGGGCTTCAGATTGGTTTCACAGGTCGGTGCAACATCGAGGGCCGAAGGGCCTGTACTGCACTGTAATGTTCTATGTTCTATATTCTATGTTCTAACTGAACTATCAAATGAAATGTTTATTTGAACCTGAAATGTAAACAAGATTTTTTTTAAAAACAGTAATCATCTCATCCTTTCTTGGAAATGCTGATATGGTCACTTGTCGTGAAGAAAGATGAGGCACATCCTGTTTCTATATTAATATTTTCTAAAGGGTATGGAAACAGCAACTTGCTGCGAAATTATTTATCACATCAGGATATGGTGATATTCAGAAAAGGTGATTCTATTGCTAAGTCTATGTATTGCACTTCTGTAATTTCAAAGATTCAACATTCCCGAAAGTATGTGACCAACACAAATGACTTGGACATAAAAGGATTTTGCATGTTTTTAATTCAATACATCCAGATGTTTAATTTGTGTGGTAGTAATTCCTGAAGTGGACATGTTTCTTTGTCTGCAGATGCTACCAGACCTGATGAGTTCCTTCAACACTTTCTGGTTTTATTTCAGAGCTCTGGTTTCCACAGCGCTTTACATTTATCTCAGCTGATTTGACAGTAAGGGCAACAAACATCTACTTTCTACCAACCTGACAATTGGCAGGAAAAACCACAGCTGAACAATTGGCTACCTTCAAAGATCACATGGTTTGGGTACAAGTCAAGGTGTATTTCCTCAAAAGGGAACAGTAGGACAAACAAATCTAAAGGTCTCTGGATGGCAAAGGAAATAGAAATTAAGTTATAAAACAAAAAGTGTGCTTATAGCAGGTGTATAAATACAATTGAAAACCAAGCTGAGTTCAGAAGGTTCAGAAACAACATGAGAAAGCAAAATGAGAAGCAAAGAGGGATCGAGAAGAAAAACTGGCAGCTAACATGAAAGAAATTCCAAAAAATACTTATGGAAGGACATCAATAGTAAAGGGATAAGAAAAAGGAGGAGTGGTACTAATTGGAGACTCAAAAAAAGGGGATTTGCACACGGAGGCAAGAGGCATAGCTCAAGTTTATATTAATACTTCTGCATTTGTCTTTGCCTATGCGGCAGATGCTACCCAGTTGAAAATGCTCCAGGACCGGATGAGACGCATTCATGGATGTTGAAAGAAATGGGAGTGGAAATCACAGAAGCACCAGCAATAGTTTTTCAATCTTCCCCTGATTCAGGGGTGGTACTGGAGGGCTGCAGAATTATAACCATTGCATTGTTCAAAAAAAAAAAGTTGTACATTTTTGTCCAATGGTCAGTTTAACTTTGTTTCTATGAGTTTCTCACCACCAGTTATTCAGGATAGATTCATACTCTCATTAAAAATAAAGTAGACCAATTTGGAAACGTCAACATAGATTTGTTAAAGGAAAATGGTGTTTTATTTCTGGAGTTTTTCTGAAGAGGTAACAGAGAGGATTGATGAAGGGAAGGCTGTTGATGTGGTATACACGGACTTCCACAAGGTGTCAGACTTGAGGAAATTTCTAAGTCATGAAATAAAGGGACAGTAACAACATGGATACAAAATTGGCTGATAGAAACAAAGCAGTGGGAAATAGTAAGTTGGTATTTATTGGGCTGTAAAACGGTTTGTAATGGAGTTCCTCAAGGCATTGGTTGTAGGATTCTTGCTTTTCCTGATATATGTTAATGATCTAAATTATGGTGTACAGGTGACAATTCAAAGTTTGTGGACAACACAAAACTAAACTGAGGATGGCATTGTAGAATTTCAAAAGGGCTGTGACATGTTGGCAGAGTGGATGGATAGGTAGGTACAGGGTATGTGGTGTGCAGGAGAATCGAGACTTCATGTATCCATACAGCAGTCATTAAAGATGGCAGGACAGGTAAAGAGAACTGTAGTAAACAATAGACTTCATATATCAGTGCATGAGAGAAGTTGTGATGAACTTATAGAAGATTCTGGTGAGAACTCAACTGGAGTACAGTTTACAGTTTTGGGTATCACTCTGTAGGAAAGATGTGAATACATTGGAAAGATTACAGAAGAGGTTTACAAGAGTTATTCTAGGGCTTTCATGTTTTGGCGATGAGGAAAGACTGAAGAGGCTGGGACTGTTTTCCTTAGAGAGGAGAAGGTTAAGAGGAGATGAGATAGAAATTTTCAAAGTCATGGTGGGTCTGGACAGAGTGGATAGGGAGAAATTGGTCTCACTTGCACATAGATTGAGAACCAGACAGCAAACTCTTAATCCGTTTTGCAAAAAATAAAAGCAGATATGAGGTGGTGAAGAGAAAATATTTCTGTACATCAAGTAGTTAAGGCATGGAATATAATATCTGGAAGCAAGGTAGCACTCATTCAATTGAGATGTTCAAGAGGGCACTGGATGATTTTTTTTTAAAAGGTCTAGTTATTACGGGAATAGGCGGGAGATTGACTCCAAGTTAAAATGCACAGATAGTCACTGAAGACAAGTTAGGCTGAGTAGCCTTCTCCTGCATTGTTAAAATTCTGTGAAGAATACTAATTGCAAAATTAAGATGTAGTACTATAGACTCAATTGTGTATGTAATTAGATTAAGATTTCTCAAAATGTTTCACCGAGGATTTTTATGGTCAATCATGGGCTTATAGTGGCCTATCAAACTGGGCTACAGCATACTGCTGGCACCATCAGAACCATTAAGAGTAAGTTTAGCCTCAAGTCCTCTACTTTTAGGGTCATGCTGTAGAAAAAGAAGTGTTCTATGTTGGCATGTCCATCATCTACTGGCTACTGCCTCAATTAGCACCATACCTACTTTGCCAACCATTAAATATCAGTTTGGAAAATATAGTCCATATCATTTAGTCATCAACTCTATTTTCTGCTGCATACCTTTGTTAATCAAACAAACTTTACACGCACCACCCTCTGCATGAAAAAGTTGCCCCTTAGGTCCCTTTTAAATCTTTCTTCTCTTACCTTAAACCTATGCCCCTTAGTTTTGGATTCTGCTATTCTGGGGAAGAGACCTGGTTTATTTACCCTATCCATGCCCCTCATGATTTTATAAACCTCTGCAAAGTCACCCCTCAACTCCTGATGTCCAGGGAAAATAGCCCCAGTCTATAGCTCGAACACTCCAACTCTAGCAACATCCTTGTGAATCTTTTCTAAGCAACATCTTTCGTATAGCAAGGAAACCAGAACTGAACGCAGCATTCCAAAAGTGGCCTAACCAATGTCCTGTACATAATGATTGTGATTATTATTTGTCGATGATGTCAAGGTGTTGAGAAGCAGCAGCCATGGATAAATCACCATATTGCTTGTGGATAAGCTGTTTTCACCTGTCTATGATAGCAATGCTGGTTATGGTACAGTCAGTGCAGGGACTGGGAGAAAACAAAAGGATACTCAGGTGGGATGCCAGGGAGAACGCTTTTCCAGATAGTACTACAGTATCTTTTATTAGTATACAAGTGCAGATAAATTTTGATATAGCGTCTCATCCAATCCCTCAGTGTAGCACTTAAGTACCCGCCTCGAATTTGTACTCATGCCTCTGGGATGACATTTGAAACCTCTATCAGGTAACTCAGAGGTGACAGTGCTACATTGTCTTACATTGAAAGGTTTTGCACGAATGTAATTTTTTCTCCTTTCATGGAAGGGGCTTTTCAATAGATTAGGTGCATTTTTGGTGGAGGTGCAGTTAATTAGGTTATCTCCTGTGAACTGTCTCATTAATGTCTGAAAGTTAGGTATTTAACTTTTCTGAAAAAAAGAGGAACGGGAACAGTTAATGGTCATAGGAAGAATTATCCAAGTCACCCAGCAGGTGGAAATTAAGGGATCAAGATGTGGATGATAGAATAAATTGTTCAGGGCGAGATCACGGTTATTGGTCTATGAGGTCTGTTGTTGCAGCTCTCCGGATTTAATAGGTGTGGTTACTTCAAGAGAAAATTATGTAAAGTGAATTATGTGGGATTAAGAAAAATGTCAAGAGTTCTTGGCTTTAATTATCCAAAAAGACTGGCTCATTGTTAATGAGCTGTTTTTCCTGAATGTTTAGTTCTCTGGAGGCTCTCACACTTGCATTTCACGCAATTCTAACCTGACAGAGTTCTATTTCTTAAAAACAACATTCCCCATCAGCTTGCTACAAAGAAAACTGCATTACATTCTAATGATTCAGCACGAGCTGCTATTGAATCTCTCAAGTAGCAGCCAGCTAATTGTAAACATTTGATGTTCAAAAATTGAATGTTAAAAAAAGGGATATTTCTCCAAACAAAAATCCAGCCTGCTTTAGATTAAGTGTATATAGCACAAAACTGGTTTACCCAACCACTAGACATGTCTGATTCACCACAATGAGTACTGCTGCACCTTCATCTCTGCTAAAACTGTTCATACTCCAGGATTAACTAAAGAAATCTCCCAAAACCTCGCCAATCCACCCTCAACTCCAACCACTCTGTCCTGATCTGTTCCTCTTCCTCAGGTACACAGCTTACAGAACTATTACAGCTCTGAAAGAGTCCATTTGGTCTTTCACGACTGCGCCACTTTTGCATAGGAACAACCAACCTAGTGCCACTCACAGCCCCTCTCCCCTGTTGAATGCTTCAAATCTAATTTGTTTCCACCACAATCTCAGGCAGTGCATTCCAAATCCTAACCACTTGCTGTGTGAACCAGTTTCCTGCATGTCATCATCCTTCTTGTACCAATTACCTTAAATTTGTATTCTCTTTGTCTCAGCTCTTCAACAAATAGGAAGACTTTTTAAATCCCCAATCTGTCGTGATTTTGAATCCCATCTCCAAGGCAAGCAAGAATGGAAAATAAATACCATTTACAAGCAGTCCAAGGATTGTGAACAAGTTCTGATCTTGAGTCTGTTCGCAAGTTGATTTGTACACAAAATGGAAGAATGCAAAACAATATAAAAGTAGCCATTTGTAAGTTCAGGAAATGTTCCTGAGTTAGATTTTTAAAATCACACCCCTGTATATAATCACGTTTGGAACATGAGCGTTCTCAAGTTGAACATTCATAAATTGGGGACTATTGTATTCCATTTACCTACCAATTTTCTGAAATATTCTTAAAATATATCATGTATAGTCTTCCTCTTTATATTATCACTCCTGATTACCAAATTTTAGCTAATTTCATTTTGTATTGTGGACTAAATTAATCCTCGTAGGAATTAGGACTGATTGGCCTAAGGCTTACTTTCTTCATCTCTTTTCTCCCCATTCTTGAGTATGGTTCAGTATTTCCTACCCTTGAAGCATTTGGCATTCTGCCTACTTACACACATTTTTGATAAATTATGTTTAATGACATGACCATCTTCTCATTGATTGAATATTCATACTTAGGTCTTAGAATTTCAAAAAATCTCTCAACTGCTTATTTACATAACTGGTGGCTGACTTTGATTGTGGAGACACAGCACCCTGTTCAGTTATCAGGTAATGTTCAACTTCCTGATACGTAACAACTTTAAATTTCACAGGCTATTATATAAACTTAAAACAAGAACAATTAACACTTACTTTCAAATCAAGGTGGACGATGTTGTTTCGATGCAAGAAAGCCACACCCTCTAATATCTGCCTCATAAGCCGTTTGACATCTTTTTCTTTGAAGGCCTCTTCCCTCTCAGCTACACATTGGTTGAAAATTTCACCTCCAGCAGCACTATGGAAGAGAATACAGAAGTTAATGTAACCGAATTAAAGTATGTTTGTAATGATAACTGGAAAAAAAAAACACATGAACACTAAAATGTGCCCCAAACATACTGCACACTTTCTTTGCTGAGCTGCTAAAAATGTACTCCAGAATGAAGTCCCAGAATGACTTTCACACATCTTTTTGCACAAATCTCTATTTTTCTTCAAATTTGGAAAATAAATAGTAATGTAATTGTTGAGCACGCCATGGACTTTACAAGAGGACACCTCTGTTAAATTCCCACTGCAGCAGGCAAATTAGAATTATTCACAATGCTCGTAGATAACCTGCATACACACAAGGATAGTACTAGTTTGGAAATCTATCACTGTTATCTTCCCTTAAAGGAATATTAAGCCAAATTTAGGAACAAAATAATTTGCAATTTGTTTTCAAAAATGTTTCATGTTAGTTGAGAATCTATCATTTGGAAGCAATACAATGTCACAGGCTGTACTGAAAATAGATCACTGCATCACACGTCTGTGATATCTTTGCATATTGTAACACTTTTCTTCCACAAAGCAAAATGGTTTTCAAATCTCTTTTCCATGCTGTCAGTATCCCAATAAACTTCACTGGGCATAATGCAGAGGTACCATGCAGTGCTATGCTTCTAACCAGACTCAGCAAATACTCAACATCATCATACATTCTGATCTGCTTCCAATTACAAAAATATACTCCAAGAACTCAGAACATTTCAACTGGAAAACAGAAACTAGGAAGCTAATAGAATGTTTCCACTATAAACAATGAGAAAAATAAAGTTTGGTTGATGGAACCTGACAGTAAATAAAAACTGATTGCACCTTCATTACTTTGTGCACTATGATACTGTTACATTAATGTTAAGGAATGGCACACAAAAATATTTCCCTGTTTACATTAGTGATTCATTAGTGATTAGGGAACATTGGGGAGATGGAGAAAATTGGAAAGAAGTTTTATTATGCAAGTTTAAATACATGGTGTGGCAAACAAACAGTCAATCAGGTTCTCATTTGTATAGTATGTAACAGAAAGCATACTTTAAATAAAAACTGGACCAATATCCTAACAATACCTGCACACAGTAGTTTTGTTTGCCTATTCACAGTTATTTTTTCTGATGTTAAAATTATACGTTTATTAACTCAACCAAGGAAAACACAAAGTAGCCTACTTAGGAATAAGTCTCGCTGTAAATTCTGCCTGAGGTTAAAAGAAAAGTAAGAGTGGTGATTAATCAAATTCAAAATTGCTCTGAAGTATTATTCACAAATAAACTACAAGTGAAATGCAACTTACTCCCAATGCTACATGGAAATTACGACAAGAAAACTGGAGACTTGGTCCAACCAGTCTCTGTTGGTCCTGCTCTGAAGAACGGTCAGCCGGACTGCTTTCTGCTTTCTCTCCACAGATGCTGCCAGACATGCTGAATTTCTCCAACACTTTTTTTTTGTTTCAGTCTCTGTTGGCATTTATCTACCACATGAACAGCAGTCATGTCCCATGTTCTTGTTCCTTTTCTGATCTCTTTATGCTATTCTCCTTCAAGAATTTACGACAGAGGAAGAGATAAGGATGAGATTCTGGAGGGGAAAATATAGGAAATTAGCCAGGAATTTAAAAAGGATGTCCTTGAGGGTAGTAATATCTGGATTATCCCCGGTGCCATGGGTTAGTGAGGGTAGGAGTAGGAGGATAGAGCAGATGAATGCGTGGCTGAGATGGTGCAGGGGAGAAGGACTCACACTTTTGGATCATTGGAATCTCTTCTGGAGCAGGAGTGACCAAGGATGGATTGCACCCAAATTGGAAGGGGACTAATATACTGGCCGGGAGATTTGTTGGGGCTGCTTGGAAGGATTTAAGCTAGTGTGGGGGTAGGGTGGCACCCAGGCAGATAGTGAGGAAAGAGAGCAGTCTGAGATGATACAGTTTGGAAAAGGAGCAGGTCAAACAGTGAGACAGGCAAGAACAAAGGAAAGAACAAATAGGACTGCTTAATTAAATTGCATTTATTTTAATGCAAGAGGCCAAACAGGTAAGGCAGATGAATTGAGGGCATGGTTGGGAACACAGGACTGGGAATCAGAGCAATTACAGGAGACATAGCACCTGGCAGCTTAACGTTCTGGGGTATAGATGCTTTAGGATAGACAGAAAGGGGAACAAGAGAGGAGGAGGAGGAGTCGCATTTTAGATTAAAAATAACAATACTGCTGTACTTAGGGACGATATTCCTGGGAGTATGTCCAGGGAAGTTATTTGGGTGAAACTGAAGTATAAGAAAGGTATGATCACCTTATTTGGATTATACCTTAGACCCCCCACTTGTCAACAGGAAACTAAGAAACAATTTTGCAAGTAGATGTCCGTTATCTGTACGAATAAGAGAGTGGTGATGGTAGGGGGATTTTAACTTTCTAAACATGGACTGGGACTGCCATGGTATTAAGGGCTGGATGGAGAGGAATTTGTTAAGTGTGCACAAGAAAATTTTTTGATTCATTATATGGATGTATCTACTAGAGAAGATGGAAAACCTGACCCACTCATGGAAAATAAAGCAGGGCAGGTGACTGAGGTGTCAGTGGGGGAGCACTTTGAGGCCAGTGACCACAATTCTATTAGTTTCAAAATAATGATGGAGAAGGATAAACCGAATCTACAAGTTAAAGTTCTAAATTAGAGGAAAGCTAATTTTGATGGTATCAAGCAAAAAAAAAACTTTAAAAAGTTGACTGGGGTCGGATGTTCACAGGTAAAGGGATGGCTGGAAAATGGGAAGCCTTCAAAAATGAGATAATGAGAGTCCAGAGACAGTACGTCCCTGTTGGGGTGGAGGGCAAGGCAGGTAGGTGTAGGGAATGCTGGATGACTAGAAAAATTGAGGTTTTGGTCAAGAATAAGAAGGAAGCTTTAACGTCTCAGAAGATTTGTAGCTCGGGTTGTGGATGAGGTTGTAGACATGCTCGCTGCGCCAGTGAGTTTGGTTGTAAACGTTTCGTCACCCTGCTAGGTAACATCGTCAGTGTGCGTCTGGTTAAGCGTCGGTGTTCTGTCCCCCTTCTTATTTATATGCCTCAGTTTGATGAGGTGTTTGGTACCATTTGTGGTTCTGTTTCTCAGAGGTTTGTACATGGGGTCTAATTCAATGTCTTTGTTGGAGTTCCAGTTAGAATACCAGGCCTCCAGGAATTCCTGTGTCTCTGTTTGGCTTGTGTGATTATGGATGTGTTGTCCCAGTCAAATTAGGGTCCCTCGTTGTCAGCGTGTAGTGAAACAAGTGAGGATTGGTTGTGCCTCTTAGTGACTAGTTGGTGTTCATGTGTCCATATAGTCAATTTTCTTCTGGTTTGGCCTATGCAGAGTATCCTTAAGAGAGAAATCAGGAAGGCAAAAAGGGAACATTAAAAAGCTTTGGCAAGTAGGATTAAGGAGAATCCAAAGGGATTCTAAAATACATTAAGGGCAAAAGGGTAACTGAGGAGAGAATGGGGTGCATTAAAGAACAGCAAGGCTGCCTGTGTGTGGAACCACAGGAGATGGAGGACATATTGAATGAGTATTTTGCATCAGTATTTACTGTTGAGAAGGATATGGAAGATATAGAATATGGGGAAAAAATAGCTACATCTTGTAAAGTGTCCATATTATAGATGTGGTGGTACTGGATGTCTTAAAATGGGATCATAATGTAATGATCATGTAACATCACATGACTAATAAAGATCTCATGGAGGAGACACTGAACATGTGTAGGTCAATGTCTGTAGTGTTATTACAGAAATAAAAAGGCTATTGTTAAAACAAAACTGATTCCACACTAGTCCAGGTAAGAACAAGAACACCCATCAGAACAACCAGAAGATGAAACATGGTAGCAACCAGTTGACAGCACATAGAAGTGAAATCTTACAGAGAAGAACCCAAACAAATCCACAACTGAAAAAGACAGGCTATAATGGTGCAAAACTATAGCAATATATCCAATCTCCGTTTTAAAGTTAAGGTAGAAAAAGCCTTTGAGTTAGCAGCAAACAGCCATCGTGAGCCAGAAGCATAGAAAAAGCCGAGTCAGTGGCAGAACTTCGAGTGGGCAAGAGAACAGAAGCACCACTGCCACTACCCAACACATTCCTGATGTTGGGGCCTGCATCTAGTGTTTATGGGAGATGACTTGAGACGTCACTTCTCCAGGTATCAACCAGGTCAGGATTGGAGAAAAAGGAATACATGAGCAGTGGTCTAATCTGTACATTCACCCCACGCCCTCCATTGCAGATGATATGTTGACAAGACAAGTCTTGGAGGGAATATCAGAGATAGTAAGAACTGCCGATGCTGGAATCGGCGATAATGCAATGTAGAGGTGGAGGGATACAGCAGGTCAGGCAGCATCAGTGGAGCAGGAAAGTTGACGTTTCGGGTCGGGACCCTTCTTCAGAAATGGGGGAGGGGGAAGGGAGTTCAGAAATAAATAGGGAGGGGAGGGCCTGGGAAAGGTAGGTGGGATGGTGATAGGTGAGTGCAGGTAGGCACTGGTGGGGATTGGTCAGTGAAGTGGGAGGAGCGGATAGGTGGGAGAGAAGATGGACAGGTTGTGTCAGGTCAAGGAGGGGGTGGGGAAAATGAGAGGGAAGATTGGTTATGGGATGAGGCCGGGGGTGGGGAGACTTTGAAACTGGTAAAGTCCACATTTAGGCCATTGGGTTGTAGGCTCCCAAGGCGGAATATGAGGTGCTGCTCCTCCAGTTTCCAGGTGGCGTCATTTGACACTGAAGGAGGCCCAAGATGGACATGTCTTCAGGGAGTGGGAGGGGAAGTTGAAATGGCTCACGACCAGAAAGTGTGGTCACTTGTCACGAACAGAGCGCAGGTGCACTACAAAGCGGTCTCTGAGCCTCCACTTGATCTCAACGATGTAGAGGAGGCCACATCGGGAGCAGTGGATGCAATAGACCACATTGATGGATTTGGATGTGAACCTCTGTCTGATGTAGAAAGTTTGTTTGGTGCCTTGGATGGAGGTGAGGGGATAGGCATGGGGGCAGGTGTAGCGCTTCCTGCAGTTGCAGGGAAAAGTGCTGGGGGTGGTGGGGCTAGTGGGGAATGTGGAGCGGATGAGGGAGTCATGGAGAGAGGGGTCCCTACGGAAGACAGATGGGGTGGGGAGGGAAATATATCTTTGGTTGTGGAGTCGGATTGTCGGTGGTGGAAGTGGCAGAGAACGACACGTCGGACACAGATTAGTGGGGTGATATGTGAGGACAAGGGGGATTCTGTCTTTGTTTTTGTTGCAGGGAGGGGATGGGAGGGCAGGGGTGCAGGAAATGCAAGAGATGCGGTCGAGAGCATTTTCAACCACTGAAGGGAGTGGGGGGAAGTTGCGGTCCCTGAAATATGATGATATCTGGGATGTTCGGGAGTGGAACGTCCCATCTTGGAGCAGATGCAGCAGAGGCAGAGGAATTGGGAGTAGGCGATCACATTCTTGCAGGAAGGTGGGTGAGAGGAGTAGTCATCTAGGTAGATGTGGGAGTCAGTGGGCTTCTAATAGATATCAGTTGTGAGGCGGTCACCAGAGATGGAGACAGAGAGGTCCAGGAAGGAGAGAGAGGTATCAGAGATGGTCCAGGTGAATTTGAGGTTGGGGTGAAAGGTGTTAGTAAAAGTTGATGAACTGCTCAAACTCCTTGTGGGAGCACAAGGCAGCGCTGATACAGTCATCGATATAGCTGAGGAAGAGGTGGGGAATGGGGCCAGTGTAGCTGCGGAAGAGGGACTGTTCCACGTATCCTACAAAGAGGCAGGCATAGCTTGGGCCCATATGGGTTCCCATGGCAACCACCTTAGTCTGTAGGAAGTGGGAGGAGTTGAAGGAGAATTTGTTAAGGGTAAGGATGAGCTCAGTTAAGCGGTTGAGGGGGACTGGTTGGGCCTGTGGGACAGGAAGAAGTGGAGGGTTTTTAGGCCATCTGTGTGTGGGATACAGGTGTACAGGGATTGGATGTCGATACTGAAGAAGAGGTGTTGGGGGCCATGGAATCGGAAGTCTAAGGGGAGGTGAAGGACGTGGGTGGTCTTTTTATGACAAACTCCTGAAAGTCTTCGATACATTTTTCAGCTTCCAAGAAACTGAACAATGAAATGGGCTAGCTTCAAAAAAATATGCAGGCAAAGACCAGGGGAGTGCATTTTTTCCTTCGATGTTACTTTTATCGAGGAATGAGGCACTGTTGGATTATTTGCAATCCAAAAGATCACAAAACACTCGTGAAGACATTACTGTCCTTACAGCTGAAGGATTGTATTAGTTCACCATCACCATCCCCAGGGCAATTGCGAGTGAATAATAAACGCCGATCCAGCCAGGAATGCCCACATCACTGAATGAATAAAATGAAAAGGGCGAGAAAACTAAACAAGCATTGCTCCATTCGGCGGTTCTGTGTTTGAAGTTCCAATTTATTGAACCACTGAGCATTTTAAAACCTTCAGACAAAATATGTAAAGCACTTCTTAAATTGTCAATAGAGGTAGCTCCATGTGAAGGATCCAAAATCCAAAAATTTAGGAACACAGGAACAGGAGAGGATCATTCAGCCGCTTGAACCTGTTCTACCATTCAATGAGCTCATATTTGATCTGTAGCCTAACTCCATATACCTGCCTTTGGCCCATATCCCTGTAGAAGTTGGTTGAAGAACTGTAGTCTCCCTTCCAGTAATGCTCCCAAGGAAAGATCACCTGTACTATGTTGGGAGTGTTTTACTATGTTCAAGATCCATCACAAACTGCAACATTCAATTAGTAAGTTCTGCCTTTTAATAAACTTGCGCTAAATGTTTACTTGAACCAGAATATGGACATTTTGGAAAATCTACTATGTACAGAGAAAGAGAGAGGATAGAGCTGTAGAGAATGCGTAATCATTTTCTTTGCACTGCTGAAAACTGACAGTTTGTCAAAGCTTTCTGTCTTAAACCCATCCGGAAAATTTGCAAGAAAATCAATGCAAGGGGAAAATAACACTTTAGACTGCATGACAGGAGAGCGCCAATTAGCAAAATGCTTTGGTAATACACAAATTAATGACAGTCAACAGCTAAAGCAGCCCACGAGAAGCCAGAAAAAAAACTCAGAACTCATTTCTAGGCAAATCCAGACCGACAAATACTATTCACACCACTCTCGTCAATTGAGACATTGGAATTACACACCATGTCATCCCAACTCAATAATCAGTCACATAGCTGTTATATGACTTGCACTAGATTCTTCTCCTTTAGAAATAAAATTGTATTAATTCCTGAGAGTTATTTGAGAATTGCAGATGGTGCATATTGTAAATTTTTGTAAATTGTAAATTACAAAAAACTGTAAATGTTGAAAATAACACAAAATCCTTCTTGTAAAACTAAACTTCTTTAAAGTATGATGCAGTGGATTCCATATTCTTAGTGTGTTGCTGACTTTGGAATTTACTGAAATGTAATTATTTTCTCAAAAATACTGCAATGAACAACATTCCATTGATAACTTTTTGGACGAAACAGTAATCTGAAGTCTGCTTTTTCAATTGAATATTAAATGGCATTCTTCAAAGAGTGGTAAGATTTTCCAGTGCCCCAGCTGATAATTATCATAGAATTTAACCGTAGAGAAAGAGGCAATTCGACCCAACATGTCTGTACCATTTGCCCGAAAGCTACCCAGCTAGTCCCATTCTTCAGCCCCATATCTGTTCCCTCCAAATGCATCATTTTCAAATATATATATCTCCACCTCTCTTTCGAAAGCTATGGGTTCTGTCTCCACCACTCTCCCAGGCAGCACATTCTAAATCCTAACAACTCTGAGACAAGAAGTTTCTACTCACCTCACACCTAGTTCTCTTGCTGACAATCTTGAAATTGTGACCCCTAGTTACTGACATACCAACTGCTGGAAACAGAATACCCTTCTTTACCCTGTCAACATCATACATAAAACTTTGAACACCTCAATACGGTCACCTCTTAAAACTTCTCTGCTTCGAGGAGAGAATAAGATCAATCTCTTTAATCTTTCCTTATATTTAAAATTCATCGTTCCTGGTATCATTCTGGTAAATCTCCTTTGCACTCTCTCCAGTGCTTCGACATTCTTCTTTAAGTGAGATGCCCAGAATTGAATACAATATTCCAAATGCAGTCTGACCAATGATTTGCAGGAGGTATAGCATCACTTCCTTGCTTTTATACTCTATGCCTCTATTTATAAACCCAAGGATCCTACATGCCTTCTTAACAACTGTTTCAATCTTCAGTCTATTATTCCTAAATAACACTGTGAAACAGATAATCAGATGAAACAGACAAACTGGCCAATTATATCACCACTGATTATGGGTACATGAGTTTAACGATCACCAGTGACTAGATTTCAAAAGTAATGAATTGATTGTTAAATGCTTTGGTACATCCTGAAGATGTTGTAATGCAAGATATGTGATTTAAATGTATTAAAGTGTCACATATTTTAATGTTTGGATATTTGAACTTGAATTAGTGGCATATGATTTTTCTGTGTGCCTGAAGAGGGTTAGTGATTAATTTTTAAGAACTTCTGTAGCCATGGTGATTTCTTCTAAAACACAATGCAAGGAAAAGACTTCCCAGAGATTGGGAGAATCTACGAGCAAACAAGGTTGTGCATTATGTGTGTGGACCCTGCGGAGATCGGAGAGGTGCTAAACAAATATTTCTCATCTGTTTTCACTCGGGAAAAGGAGAATATTGTAGAGGAGAAGACTGAGATACGGGCTATTAGACTTGAAAGCATGGAGGTTAGTAAGGAGGAGGTGTTATCAATCCTAGAAGGTGTGAAGGTAGATAAATCCCCTGAGCCGGATGGGATTTTTCCAAGGATTCTCTGGGAAGCTAAGCAGGAGATGGCAGAGGCTTTGGCCTTGATCTTTGCGTCGTCATTGGCTACAGGTTTAGTACCAGATGACTGGAGGATTGCAAATGTTGTGCCCTTGTTCAAGAAGGGCAGTAGAGATGACCCAGGTAATTATAGACCAGTGAGCCCTACATCTGTTGTAGGAAAAGTTTTGGAAAGGATTATAAGAGATAGGATTTATAATCATCTAGCAAGCAACAATTTGATTGGAGATAGTCAACATGGATTCATCAAGGGCAGGTCGTGTCTCACAAACCTCATTGAGTTTTTCGAGAAGGTGACCAAGCATGTGGATTAGGGTAGGGCAGTTGATGTGGTGTACACGGACTTCAGTAAAGCCTTCGATAAGGTTCCACATGGTAGGCTATTGGAGAAAATGCGGAGGCATGGGATTGAGGGAGATTTAGCAGTTTGGATTAGAAACTGGCTTCCTGAAAGAAGGCAAAGAGTGGTGGTTGATGGAAAATATTCAGCCTGGAGTCCGGTTACTAGTGGTGTGCCACAAGGATCTGTTTTGGGACCACTGCTGTTTGTCATTTTTATAAATGACTTGGGCGCTGACATAGGTGGATGGGTTAGTAAGTTTGCAGATGACACTAAAGTCGGTGGAGTGGTGGACAGCGTGGAAGAATGTTGCAGGGAGACTTGGATAAACTGCAGAATTGGGCTGAAAGGTGGCAAATGGAGTTCAATGCAGATAAATGTGAGGTGATGCACTTTGGGAAGAATAATAGGAAGGCAGAATACTGGGTCAATGGAAAGATTCTTGGTAGTGTGGATGTGCAGAGGGATCTTGGTGTCCAGGTACATAGATCCCTGAAAGTTGCCACCCAGGTTGATAGTGCTGTTAAGAAGGCATACGGTGTGTTAGGTTTCATTGGTAGAGGGATTGAGTTCCGGAACCGTGATGTCATGCTGCAACTGTACAAAACGCTAGTGCGGCCTCACTTGGAATATTGCGTACAGTTCTGGTCGCCCCATTACAGGAAGGATGTGGAAGCATTGGAAAAGGTGCAGAGGAGATTTACCAGGATGTTGCCTGGTCTGGAGCGAAGGTCTTATGAGGAAAGGCTGAGGGACTTGGGTCTGTTCTCATTGGAGAGAAAGCGGCTAAGAGGGGATTTAATAGAGACCTACAAAATGATCAGAGGATTAGGCAGGGTGGACAGTGAGAGTCTTTTTCCTCGGATGACGATGATGTCGGCTAGTACGAGGGGGCATAGCTGCAAATTGAGGGGTGATAGATTTAAGACAGATGTCAGAGGCAGGTTCTTTACTCAGAGAGTGGTAAGGGCATGGAATGCCCTGCCTGCCAATGTAGTTAACTCAGCCACATTAGTGGCATTTAAACAGTCCTTGGATAAGCATATGGATGATGATGGGATAGTGTAGGGGGTGGGCTTAGATTAGTTCACAGGTTGGCGCAACATCGAGGGCCGAAGGGCCTGTTCTGCGCTGTATTGTTCTATGTTCTATGTTCTATTATTAGGCTCCAATTTAAGAGGTGGTCAGAGATTGATTATTTTTCACTTGACGAGGTAAAATTTGGGAGATTTTGTTTTTCAATTTTAGTTTGGGCAGTTCTGCAGGGTTCTTAGCTAAAGCTGGATGTGTAAAGCAGTTGCTTTGGAGAAACGGAGAAGATAGTTTAAAATCATGAAAAAAATAAGTTACCTCAGTGTAAGGAATTTAGTAACAGTTCCAGATCATAATACCAGAGATATGACATAATTGTAAGAATATATCTCTGTCTTTTAACTTTAAATGAGACAAACTTAAAAAAAAAAGCAGTACAGATAATACGACTGAATTTCCGCATTCTGTTATCCATTATGTTATAGGATATCAAAGGCAGAACAAGTGAAATTCAACAGGTTTGTCATGCCACCTAAATATCTCAATGCATCACTTTGTATCACAGACCTTTTTTGAATATCGCAATGCATTAGTTTAGCTCCCAGTTTAGGCCGTTTAAGAATAGGTATCCTGTTAAAATCTGTGCCTTTTGATGACTGAGATTCCACCTGTTACATGATGAGTGCACATTCACATCCATCGTCACTCGCCTTTGAAACTTTTCTTCCTTTGTTTATATATAAACCTATTAGTTCTTCAATTTTTAATAAAGCAACTCCACACTTTTTTCATAATCCTCTGTGGTGTGCGAACAAACCAGTTTCTCTTGTCTGCTCTGGGTGTGCAGGCTGATTCCTGAGAGGAAATCTCTTCTACAGCGAGCACACATGAATAGCATTGCCACGGAGCTTCATTAAACGCTTTTTACATTCCACCAAGCTCTCTTTGCTGCCATCTGGTTATCTCTTTTGTCCTCTACCTTTTCTATGCCCTTTCTGATTGCTTCACTCCAGGCTCTCTCATCAGCAGTAGGGACTGACCATGCATTGCCTCTGATTACAGTCAACTGGAATTATGGTGAAGGCAGGTTCAATTGAGACATACAAGGGCCCATCAGATGATTATTTGAATAGAAACAATGTGCAAGGGTATCATGAAAAACAAGAGATTGATATTAAGTCATAACGTTTATTTCGAGAGCTGATGTTGATACTGTGGGCCAAATGGCTACCTCCTGTATCGTAATACTTCTGTGATGGATGGTGTAGTCTCTATGTCCAGGCTCACAATACTGGTCATCTAAATTCCATAGGGGCTGGAGTGAAGTGAACTACAAGCTGCATAAACTACAATATGTGGAAGTCAATGTTGCATCATCAATAAATAGCAATTTGTGGACACTGACTTTACAACTTGCAACAAGGGTCTGATGTTACTCCAGTCTGATGGACAGAACTGTGCCTATGCTTGGAGAAAGAACAAATGATGCCCAGGCTTTCAGAAGGGCACTGTATTTACTGCACCAGCTTAAACTGTCTGTCTCAGCTGTTAAGATCAATGGCCTCGACGCAGTCTACAAAGACAATGTAGGGTGGTCAGATGAATAAATGTAATAGTCACCAGAAACCTCACTAATGAGTCTCTCTGCTTTCATTTTTTCCCCCTAAATGATAACAAATCCATATTATCGGCACCATGTAATGCTTTTTATTACAATATCTCCAAAGAACCTCTCTGTGGACTCTCTTGCTTTGCAGACTTTAAAGCCTATACTGCCGAGTCTCTCCTCTTTTATGCTTCGGATCTGCACGAATGCACTTTGCTAATCTGAGACAATTTTTTTTTAGTTAAGTCTCCAGGAGCACCCATTCCCTGGGTGTAATGATCAGGGGATTATCAATTTATATTGAGCGTCATTCTCATTCAGGTTGGCCCAGATTTTCCATAGCTTTCAACAGAACCAAGATACAAGAGGAGCTGGCCCCTCAAATACTTTGACAAATATGGAGTAGCATTTAAATTTACTCCAGATTCAAAGGAACACATGTTAGATAGTGTCAGGCACCCACTGAAAGGTGGAGGAGAGAGAATGAAAGACAACAGAAAGAAAGAGGAAACAAAGTCACTGGTCTTTCACTCACAGCTAGGAAATGGGTGGGGAAGCAAGGAGACTTTCAGAAGGAAATGCTGAAGCATAGGCTCACCAGGCCACCTGGAAAAATTAACTGCAAGATCTCTTTGAAAATTATTTGAGGGGGTTTCTTGACCAGGAATCAATTTGGTTGCCAAGTTGACTGTCAGGTGGGGCAGAGGCTATGGAGCAGATCATGGCCAAGGTTGATTTAGCATAGAGGGATTAGATATCATGTAGGCGTGAGAGATCAATCAATTGCAGGAGTATAAACACATGCAGGTAGGTCAGTTAGGACTTGAGGATAAATATTCCTGCTCTTAGTGGTCCACATGTGGTAGCAATAAACACTTGGAGCGCAAGGATCTGCCATCTTCCTACCAACCTTGGAAGCTCACCCATCCAGTATCCAAGACAACACAATTAAACTGGAGGCACAGAATCTCCCCAAAACATTTCACAAACCAAACTGCCTCAAGCAAAGTGATTTCTCCACCCAATGTCATTAAAACCAGAAGTGGGCAGGTCAGGGCCAGGTTTAGAAAGTTTCACATTTTTTCCTTTCCACCCACCCTTGGAGGTTAAAATTCATCCACTGAGTTGCAATTTTAATTGCAGTGCAACCCTAGAAAGAGATTACAACAGCCTGATTTAGTTGTTTATATAATGCTTTAACAATTTCAAACATGAAGCTAGTTCTGAATTTCAGGAGGTAGGTATATTGCAGCAAGCTTAGGAAGTCTACAGATGATCCTTCGATAAAACTGCCACCAGAATGCTCAGGAATTAATACACTGTGCTAAATAGCATGGTCTATCATAATGGGATAGCAGTTTGTGTAGGAAATCAGCATTTACCATATTCAAATCTTGGAAAACTGATAATCTAACCAACCTTCTTCTAATACGAAATCATCTCCCATCTGATTTTCTTCTACATGAAAGTCAACAGAAAATAAAATGGCTATTCAATCTGTAGTTACCTAACATGCTTGGTTACAATTACACCTTTAACTTCTACACGTTTAAAACTCAGAATGAAATGCCGAGCAGCTTCTAACAAAAAAAGTTTCAAGTATCCTGCATATGCCATATTAAATAAGAGAACCAGGAATAGGTAAAGAACTGCAGATGGACTCAGGTCAGAACACAAGAAATTGAAGCAAGTATAGACCATATAGCCCCTTTCAGGATGGAGGGAATAGTCTTATCAAGTCAGCTTCTTAAAAAAACAAAGTTCTGACCTGAGCTACATTGAGGAGAATATATTTATTGTCCATCTTTAGTCTCATTGGAGGTGATGGGCCTTCTTATGTAGTCACTGCTAATATTATACTGATGGTGACAAGTTGGGAATTCCAGGATTGTGATATAGACAGAGAATGAATAGTGCAGACATTTGCTCAAGGTGAAATTTTGTACAACAGAGGTGCTGGCATTCCTGCAACATTGCTGTAATTTTTTTTGTGAAAATTTACAGGGTGTTCCTCGTGGTGATAGATTGAGCAGAGGGAAGGAACGTTTTCTGATGAAGGGTCTAGGCCCGAAACGTCAAGTTTTCCTGCTCCTATGATGCTGCTTGACCTGCTGTGTTCATCCAGCCCCATGCTTGTTATCTCGGATTCTCCAGCATCTGCAGTACCTTTTATCTCTGCTTTCAAAATAAACTTGGTGAGCGGCTGCAGTGTACTTTGTGGATAGTACATACCCCACAGTCTAGAATGTACCGATTGCCTTTTGAATTTCTTGCTGAACCTGTATGCTCAAGTGCAATAACTTATGAACAAGGGCACATAGATCAATTTGGACACTTTCCAATCTCTCACCAATCAAGAAATACACTGCACCTTTGTTCCTCCTATCAAAGTGGATAACCTGGCACTTATCCCAGGGATTTGTCTACTTTCAGTCCTGTAAATTTCTCCAATAAGTCCCATTATCTTGTTCTTGTGGCTGCACCTAAACAGGTGAGTGGTGGGTTTTTTCAACACCACTTTGTGAAATCCTGTTTATTATGGAGAAGTTCTGAGGAGTTAATATGTGAAAGTAAGTATCATCTCTGGCTTGATCTTGAAGCCAAAATGTTACGATACCATCCATTTCAGTTCCTTACAAAACAGTATCAGATTTGGAAACGATGCTGCAACTAGAAGTACAGGTAGGATGCCTGGGTTTTCTCTTGTAGGCCTTCATTATGTATGGCTGATTTTACCTGTAGCTTGACGGTTCAAGTCTGGATGTTACTAAGGTACTTCGACAGGCTTTATTATTAGAAGAGTTTTGAATGTTAGAAGAGTAATGCTAGCCCTCAGCCTTGGTCTTGCGTTGCTGGGAATGTCACTGATGAAGTAGCTAAGTAAATTTGGACCAAGCATGTTCCAGAACCTGGTGACAAGGGGCGGTGGCACATAGCCTATTACACTATTCAATCAAATATGGCTGAGCTGAATGGTAATCCCATCTGTTTATCTTACTTTCAAACATTTATCTCATTAACAAAATTCCACAGAATATTCCTGTCACAATCCTGTGCTTACATTTATGAGTATCAAACACACATTTTTCTAGCCACAACCATTTTCCCTTTAACTCCTGTTGAGTTCAATGATCTTTAAGCATTCCTTGATGTCATATATAGAATAGCATCAACTACGATCCTACTGAATGGTGGAGCAGGCTTTTAGGGACAGACAGCTTATTTCTTATCACTCAATACTACTTTCTTGTCAAAAGCAGCTCCTGCTGTGACAGCATCTCAAATAGCACAAAACACCTGATCAACAAATGATTCCCGAGAACAACAATCTGTGCCCTGTCCATAACTTTCACTTGGTTTTAAGAGCAAAATACCAAGAGTCCCATTTAGTGAACGTCGGCAGTCAAGAGGAATTTAACAGAAGTCTTCGTAAAATCTTAAATCTGCATTAAGAAGGACAAGAATACTGCAATAGAGTAAAGAATTATGGCAGGTTACTAATTAAGGGTTTGTGCAGCACAAGTTGTGGTCTCAACCCATGTGTTATCAATTTTGAAGGAAATGCAGGCAGAGGGAATGAAGTCAGAGGTACGCAGAGAGCATTCAAATTCTAAAACAAAGACAAAAGGAAAATTTCAGAGAGCACCATTCCCACACATTCGTTTCACTTGAACTTCTGCCATAATTGCTTTCAAACAACTTGCATTTGATCCTTTCTGATCAACTATATTTGTGTGGTCACATAACTGAAACAAATTACATGAATAGTGTGTTGACATCATGCATGATTGCTCATTCACTGAAGATTAGGAGTCAGTAGTAAGTGCAAGCAAACAATGCAATACAAAGCTTATGTGGTAGGTTAAAACCTACACTCAGGCCAAATTAATCCAGACTGTAATGGATCATAATGTTAGAATAGAAAGCAATATGAGCATGCTTAAGTTGAATTACCGTGTGGCAATGTAATAGAGGTCACCTCCACGAACAGGACAAGAAACTGATGATCTTCTCAGTGGCAGCATAATGAAGAGTTTGAAGATTTAAAAAAAAACTTTTATCCAATAAAGCTGTTGCTTATAATCCAAAAAGGCATCTTTACCTTTCTGGCAATTTGTGTTTTTCACATGCTGCTGCTCTCAGCAGCATGGCATGGGCTGGAAAGCCCGGAACAGGGCAACCTCTCAGTAGCGTGGCACGGGCTGGAAAGCCCAGAACAGGACACCCTCTCAGTAGCGTGGCACGGGCTGGTGCAACACTCTGGCGGTGGTATGTTGTAGCATCAGAGAAGGTTGGATTCTAAGTTTTTTTATTCTATTCTGTGATTGGCACTTGTATACGAACAACAGTACACACTTTTCACTGTACTTTATATTAAACGCATGTGACAATAAAGGATACTCAAATTGAAACATGCAAATGAATTACAAAACGTGAAATAGACTATATATACTCATACAAAAGTTAGGTTTGAGAGACTCAAGTTTCAATGAAAACAGTGGGCGTGTAACATTTCAGGTGTTGAAATCTACTTTCTCTCACTATCTCACAACATTTGTTTTTGGCGGGACATCGGCTGATCTGAGTCATCAGACACTGCACCAGCCAGCCTTACCTCCCAAAAAGAACAGAGTTTAGGGCATCACGGTGGCTCAGTGGTTAGCGTTGCTGCCTCACAGCGCCAGGGACCCAGGTTCGATTCCACCCTTGGGGGACTGTCTGTGTGGAGTTTGCACATTCACCCCGTGTCTGCATGGGTTTCCCCTGGGTGCTCTGGTTTCCTCCCACAGTCCAAAAGATGTGTGGTCTAGGAGGATTGGCCATGCTAAATTGCCCGTAGTGCTCAGGGATGTGTAGATTAGGTGGGTTATAGGGGAGTGGGTCTGGGTGGGATGTTCTGAGGGTCAGTGTGGACTTGTTGGGCTGAAGGGCCTGTTTCCACACTGTTTGGATTCTAGGATAATAGAAGCTCAAAAGGTTTTCAATGTTGAGGCTTTTTTAAAATAAATTAACCTCCATGCAGACACAGTCATTAATGTGTGTACTTTAGACCACTAGGTATAGGAACAGGAACAGAAGTAGTCCATTCATCCCACTGAGGCTGCTTTTCCATTCAATGAGATCATGGCTGATCTGAAAATCCTCAACTCCACTTTCCTACCTTTTCACTCCAACCTTCAATTCCCTTCCTGATTAACAATCTATATTCCGCCAAGATGGCGACAGGGTAAGTTGCTCCATCTGGAGGTCCACTCTGCTTGCGAGTTCCCTTTCTGTCTCCTTTTTTCCCTTCTTCTTTTCTATCCTCTCCGCAGTAATTCTATCCCCCGCCCTTTTAACTACCTATCTAAGGAGTCAGGAAGTGACTGCGAAACATGTGACGGCAGCTGAACACGTGGGCCATGTCCTGCAGCGACGGCAGATCCAACATGGGCTGGAACAATATTGATGGTGAGAGCGGGAAGGTGAGGTAGTGGTTGGGAGAGCAGACCGGAGAGGCAGCGGCAGTCGGCAGTGAGAGCAGGAAGGTGAGGTTGGTGGTAAGAGCGAGAGCGGGAAGGTGAGGCAGTGATGGTGGCCTAGCAATTGGAGCAGCGCCTGCACCATTGTGGAGATGGGATTTGAGACTCAAATCTGGACTGTTTTTTTCTTGCTTGCCTTTTGGCTCTGTTAAATCTTCCAATTCTGGTTTTTGTAACCAAGTGGGCTCCAGTGAATGGCGAATTTATGCACTTTTCGCTGTGCTTACTTATTCCTATACCTAGCACATGTGATAAATAAATCAATTTAAATCTAAATCTACCTCAGCCTTTAATATACATAACGACCATGTGTCAACAGCCCTGTGCATAACGAATTCCACAGGTTCACTACCCTCAGAGAAGTAATTCTTCATTTGTCTTAAACATGTGAACCTCATCCTAGTCATAGACTCTCCCACACAGGGGAAAACAACCTCCCCACATCTACCATGTCAAGTCCCCTAAGAATCTTGTACATTTCAAAAAGGTCACCTCTCATTCTTTGAAATTTCAAAGAGTACAAGCCCAATCTATTTAACCTCCCCTTGTTTGACTGTCCCTCCCTACCCAGTGTCAGCCTCTGGATTGCCTCCAATGCCAGTAAATCTTTCCGTAGGTAAGGAACCCAAAACTACTCATAGTATTCCATCTGTGCTTTTATTAGTATCTTGTATAGTTTTAGGAAAACCTCTCCACTTTTACACTCCATTCCCTCTGAAATAAAGGCCAACATTCCATTTGTCTTCCCTGTTACTCTCTGAACTTGGATGCCAGCTTTTTGTGATTCATGCACAGGGACACCCAAATCCCTATTCTGCAGTCAGTCATTCTCCATTTAAATAATATTCAGTTCTGCCATTCTGCCAAAGTACGCATTTTCCCTCATTATGTTCCATCTGCCAACTTTTTTCCCCAACCAATTAACCTGTCTATCTATATCCCTCGGCAAATTCTGTGAGTCACGCTCTCAACTTGCCTTCCCACCTATTCTTATGTCATCCTTAAACCTGGCTATGGTTCATTCACTTTCTTAATCCTAGCCATTAATATATTGTAAATAATTGTGGTCCCAACACTGATCCTTATGCCTTCCATTAATTACAGGTTGCCATCCTGAGAAAACATCCTTCCTATCCCAACTTTCTGTCTTCTATTAGTTAGCCAATCCTCTATCCATGTACTACCATATTTGTACACTACCTCCAGCATTACAGGCTCTTATCTTATTAAGTAGCCCAATGTATGCCTTATTAAACACCTTCTGAAAATCCAAATATATTACATCCACTGCTTCCTCTTTATCCAGAATGCTTGTTACCTCCTTAAAAGAATTCTAGTAAATTTGTCAGGCATGATTTCCCCTCCATGAAGCTATGCTGACTCTGCTTGATCACATGATGCATTTCTAATTGTTCTGTATTACATCCTTCATAACAGACTCTAACATTTTCCCAGTAACAGATATTAAGCTAACCAGTCTGTAGTTACCTCATTTTGTTTTTTTCCCTTTCAATATAAAGGCTTAACATTGAGAGTTTTCAATCCCCTGGGACTTTTCTAAAATCCAAGAATTTTGGAAGATTACTACCAGTGTTTCCACCATCTTTGTAACTACTCCCTTTAATTCCTAAGGTGCATCCTATCAGGTCCAGGAGAATTATCAGTCTTTACGCCCACCATTTTCCAGAGTACCTTTTCTCTGCTGATGGTTCAACTATTTATTTCATTACCTCCTTTTGCACCTTGATTATTTAGTAATTTTGGAAGGCCATTCATGTCTTCTCTGAAGATTAATGTAAAAGAACTTACTCAACTCCTCTGCCATTTTCTGGTTACCCATGATTACTTTGCTAGTCTCATTTTGTAAGGGGCTTATGTTCACTTTGGCTTTTTTTGTCTTCCCTTTTATAAATTTAAAGACGCTCCACAAATTATCACCTCTGTCCTAACAAATATATTGGACTGTGCACAACTCTTGAATGATTGGATGACAATCTCCATTCTGATTTCATACCAGTTCACTTACACCCGCTACATAGGATTACTAGTGACAGAACTGCTTCCCTTGTTCAACGTCATCTACTTTTTTCTCATGCTATCCTTGAACAAAACGTCTAGAAAGAAATTGAATCAATCATCGGACAAAAGGCTGGTTAGACCAGTACAATATCACTGTTTGACCATTTTACTTCAGCAATGGCATCAACAACTGGGTGTGGTTGAACATGTTCCAGATGAGAAGCCTTTTTCTTTATGCAATCCTCTAAAAATCAGAAGCTCCAAACTTTCGTCAGCCATGTTTTCAGCTACTTTCATCCATTCTTTAATGTAAACATGGACATTCACTCCACTTGGAAATTCTGGTTTTTGGGATGCTTTCGCTTAAAGACCACTGTTGACTTAAGTTTGCCCCATCGGACATGCATGACTGCACTCAACTGTGAAATTACTCTGTTCGTGGTCAGTTGAATTCACTGACACTTTTCTCTCCAACTTTGCTCACCATTTGACTGGCAGGAATGTCAAAATTCATGGGATTGTCATCCATGTTCCCAACACAAGCCAATCTGTATCCATTCTCTGTTGAATTTTCATTATAAATCGCTGAACTGCAATAAGTCTATCATTGATTTCTACTGGGTAATGCTGTGGAATCTTGGTCTTCTATCATTGTACAAAAATCACTTCACTTCATAAACCTGACACACCATTGAGGGTTGGCTTTAGAATTTGCAATGCCTTTTGTTTTGCTTGTTTTAGGGTAAAGATTCTGATATATCCACAATAAAATTGATGGTCCATCTTGGTGATTTTTTAATGATATAAGCTTCTTTCACTTTTTTCAATAAGGCATTTGCTTAAGCTGTGTACAAAACGTCTTCCAATCTCCAATGTTGTTGGTTGTCTTGAATTCTCTAGCTGTTGCAATCTCAATGGTGTTAAATTTGATCTGGCCTGTGTAATAGGTTTTCCTACTACTGCCATCTTGGAGGATGGGATTGGCATAGACACTATACGCACCAGTGAGGTGGTAGCCTTGTCAGTTTACATTGATGTGCGCGGACACATGGAACTGTACCATCAATGGTGTATTATTTTATGAATCTGTAAACAGGTAGGCTCACACCAGGGTGAGTTTGTTTTCAGTAGTGAATGGGTGTTAAGTCAAAAAAGTTGGGGTTTTTTTTGGCTAAAAGACGGGGTTTAACTTTTTTATGAGATTGCCTATTACTCAAGTATATACGGTACTCCATTGGCAAAAGGGGTCACTCAAAACTGTGGGGATTTACTTCAAAGGGCTTTATTGTCTGTCCTTTAAATAGTGGTCTTTCAATCACAAATTGGGCAATCTAGAGTCATTGATCATACATAAAAAATAAAAAAAAGTTTGCTCATTTTGGCATGAATTAAGAACTGAATTCTAATTCTATAAAAAGTAGCCCTCGCAGACCCACTGTGGAAAACTAAAATCTAACTTCCCCTTAGGAAAACAATTTGCACTCAAATGAAAGGTTTTATTATGAATAGCATCCTGTCCCAACCAAACAGTGAGCCCCTGGTAACTGAAGGGTTCTCTTTAGTCAGAGCAGCTTTAGACCATGAACATGAATTGTCACGTGCTGAAAGCACAGTGACATAAATGAATTCACAGCAGGAAACCAACAAGCAATGAGGCCAAGTTTATGTGCCAGATGTAATGCTACTTTTGCTCTCCAAACAGCCATTAAAGTACATGACTGTGCTTTCCAGTTTCTCTATAAAGTCTATTACCAGTCAAGTACACTCTATAGCTCAAAATGGAAGAGGTATTTTGCACACTTTCTACTACAACCCGATGCAGGATACTGAAAATAGAAAAGTTGGCAAATCGCCAAAGAATATAATACCACCTGAATTCCACGCTTTACATTTATTGCACTCAAATCCAACTACAAAACCTGCTAATAGAAAGATACATTTTGTGCCTTTTGTTTATCTGCACGAAAAATTTGGACAGGGTTTCCTCAATCATAAAAAGATGTGAACAGACAGTTACGCAAACAAACTGGTTGGCTGTGCCTCCATTTAAATGAATTGAAATTAACCCATTACTTGTCCACCATCCTCAAAGAAAAATCAGCTATGCAACTGTGGCTCCAACATATGCAAAAGACTAAAGAGACCAAGTCCTGACCACAGTGCACAAACAACGAACGCTTTGAGCATTGATCAATTTAATTCCCATGGAGATGGGGTAATAAACTGTGAAAAGAATTCCTACAATACACATCAGCAAGCACAAACAACACTGCAAAAACAACTCAACTCATGTCACCACACTATGATTAAAACAGATTTTCAAACGTTTATGTAGATAATACTTGGAAAAAACAGGAGATTACAATATTGTTCAGTGCTTCAATGGGCATTTGCATGAACATTGTTGCTAATTCTCCTCACATACCCAGACTTCCAAAAAAATGTTATTACTTTGATTGTTGTGTTCTGAGTAAAATTTGAATTGAAGAGATTGGAAGTACCCACTTGCTGTTGTTTGTGCTACTGGCTGAGTTCAAATGATCAGATATTTTGTTCTGTTTTGAAAGAAAATGGCCTTAAATTGTCACCAGTCTACGCACATACATTTTGCTTACACATTTTACATGCCAGTAGGACAAATATCACACAGTCAAAGTCAAACCTCAAGATAATAAGTAATGGATCAATGTTGATACTAGTAATGCATTCTGATGAAAGCTAATCATCCTATGAGATTAACTCAGTTTCACCCCGCAGATGCTGCTTAACCAGCTAAAGATTTTCCAGCGCATTTTGTCCTTATTCTGGCACATTTTCATTCAGTGGTGAAACATAAGAGACAATGGTCAGCAGTAAGTATCCACTTTGGTAAAATTTGTTTGGAAAATACCCATGAGTTTTGCTACACGTACATCAGACCAAAATGCAAAACTTAAAAATACTTAAATGTTGCACTTACTTTATATAAAAATAAAAAAAAGTGTTTATAATATTTCAGAAAAGCAACGAGATGGAAAAGCTGCAGGAAACAAAGTAACAATAAATTACTAAACTGGATGCAGCTTATTCTATTCAGACTATATTTCAGCTTTTCTCAAGACCTATTCCGAGTCAGTCACCTATCATTCACTATCCTAATAGAAGTCATAGTCAAAGATTCATAGAGATTTACAGCACAGAAAAAGCCTGGCAGCCCATCACATCTGCGTCAGTCAAAAACAACCACCTAACTTTTCTGCTCCCATTTTCCTGCACTTGGCCCATAGCCTTGTATGTCTTGGCATCACAAGCGCACATCTAAATACTTCTTAAACGTTGAACATTTCTGCCTCTACCATCCTTACAGGCAGTGCTCTGCCACCACCCGCTGTTTGTCCCTACATCTCCTCTTCACCTTTTCCCCTTACCTTAAATCTATGCCATCAGGAGAAAAAGTTTCTTCTTTTCTACCCTATCTCCGCCCCTCATAATTTTATACATCTCAATCATGTGAGCTCTCAATCTCTTCTGCTCTAAGCATTACAACACCAGTCTGCCCAATTTCACTTCATAAACTCTCCATCCCAGGCAACACCCTGTCAAATCTCCTCTACACCATCTCCAGTGATATCACATTCTTCCAATAATGTGGATTCCAGAACTGCACACAATACTCCAGCTTCAATATAGAGGTGCTAGGGATTTTTCATGTCTAAATTGACAGAAAGGGAACAAAATCATTCCCAACATAAACATGCAAACTCTATCGTCAGACAACAGGCAGAGTTGTATTTATATAGTGTCATTAATGCAGGCAAACATCTGTCTCTGTCAGCAGCCTCTTGCTCCTACATCTGTCAGTCTCAGGTCTTTGTTGGGTTTGCAAACACAGCTGGACATCACTAGAGCACAGTTCACTATAAAACACTGCATATGGCATTCAAGAACCCTCCGTGCATGTTCTTGTTCTGCCCAGTGCCATTGGTCTCATGGGAAAATGCATTCAATGATGGATAGATTGACTCGAGGACTTCATTGTCTGTGAAATCACATTAACCTATTCAAGAAAACGACTCTGTACATATGCATTTAAACAGAGATACATAGTGAATAGTTCGACCAGACATTCAAGAGGCAACCAAAAAGAATTGCTGGTCTCAGCCTGTTGATTGCACATGTCCTCAGTGACTCTGGCACATAATGCTACCTAGACAGGCAAACCATTCCACCTGATGTAAGGCTGCGACTGTCCATGGTGATATATAATGGATTGCAATTTCCTCAACATTGTCATTAGCGCAATATTCTGTTTACCAGTTCATTAGTAAGGTTTTTGTTGCCATAAGGAAACAGTTTACAATGATCTATATTGTTTCCTGCATGTTTAACAGAAAGGCACATATGTTAGTGAACAGAAGTTCCACTGTCAGTTCTTTTGCAGTTTTGGTATGCACAGTTTGAAGAGTCTGTCATCTGTTCAGAGGTCGATGTGTCTGCTTTCCTTCAAGCCTACCCTTACTTTTTGATGCATCACACCAAAGGAAAGAAGAGGGTCAGTGGCAGAACACCTCTTTAGAGAGCTCTCCATCTTGCTTGACCTGACTTTCCTGCAATTAAGAGAGACTAGTGAGGAGCCTTAGAGGATGTGCCAGTCTAGATGATACCTTTGAAAGTTTGTCCTGACTGACTGTATCACATGCCATAATGAGATCTAGAAAAGTACTGGGCAGGCCCATGTTGTTTTTCCTCTACTTATCTCCTAGATTTGTTTCTGCACAAAGATCAAGTCTCTCATGATCCTATTGGGCCCAATGCAGCTCCAACTTTCAGGGAGGCTTTCTTCCAGCTATTATTGAACAAGTCAATTTTGAAGCACTGTGGCTAAGATTTTGCCTTTAAATGGTAGTGAGATGATACATCAATGGTTTAAATAGCCTCCGTAATTTTAAAGGTCTGAGGCACTGTCCATTTCCCCGCCACGTGCTGTAAACAGATCAATAAGCCTACAAACATGGCAGCTCTTCCCTGGTAATGAACTTTGGCGAGAGTCCTGTTTATTTTGGGCAATGTGTGAGATTTTAATTGTACAATAGCAGTCTTAATATCCTCATGGGTTGGTGGTTCACTTTCTTCTGGAAAATGTTTGCATTGGACATGTATGGAGGATTCTCCGATGCCATAAGCAGTCATAAAGTACTAGGTAGATGTTAAAAAAAAAAAAAAAAATTCTCATTTAAGTAATGTAGAATGCTCCATCACAATGTGAGTGGAGTCTAAAGCACAGCTATAAGACGTATGAGAGTAATGAATAGGGAGAATGATAAACATGGAATTCAAATCTATGTAGAAAACCTGGTATTCAATTTTGGTGAATGAGATTTTCCTTTATTTCAGATAGTCATCTCCAAGTATTTCTCTAGAACATACTCCCAGAAACCACTGCTCTGACTTCCAAACCACTGTACAAACCATCTCCAGATAAACAGTATCATTGCAGAAATGTTTTATTTGCTTGCAGCACAAAAATATTTCATAGCAAGTTACTAAAAGTATGAAAATTCAGAACATAACCTCCTCCTCCCAGCCCCTCCCTACCAGAAAGTTCTTTCAGATTCTTTAAGGTTTAACACCTCAGACTATGAAATTATGCTCTTTTGTTTAGAGAAAGATGCCGGTGCAATTTATCTGTTGTTTGTGGAAACTTCAGAAAACATCAAGTGTTATTGCCAATTAGTGTACACAGACTTATTTCTCAGTTTCTCTTTCCTATCCACTCCAATTTTTATATTTTCCTTACTTCAGGTCATTCAAGGGCAGATGGTGAGAAGAAAGGGGATGTCACAAAGTCTAAAGCACATCTTTACAATCACCACCAGTGAGCAGAAAATGCTTTTGTAAAGGGTGTAGTTTGAAAGCAGTAGCCTGAAATTGCATTGAGCTCAGCCAGATTTTAGCAACATGAGAAACAGCCAGAAATTTGACTCTCGGTGCCACAATCTCACAGTGGGAAAGAAGTACCAAATCCACCCCAATTGGAACATGAATCAAGCCTCATTCTGTTGGGACCAATCTGACCCATTCCATCTATCTTGCCAACCAAGTAAACCACCCTTGTTCAGTATTTCCACCAACTGGGATCATAACACAACCTGACAATAATCTTTCTGAGTTCCTCCACTACTGACTCTTCTGATATCTACCTGCTCTCCACCCCTCTTCCCCACACTGTCCTTTCCCATCTCCTACTACAGGCTTTTCTGATCTTTCCCACTTCCCAACACTGGCCCTTCCAATCTGTTATTCTTAAATTTTACTGAATACCTTTCTTAGACTAAAATCAACTTCTAATTACGAAATTCATACAAGCAAACATACTTGCCAATCAAACTTGTTCCATGATTAAATAAGATCACAACTGATCTGGTTGTGGCCTCAAATTTACTTCCCTGTCAACAACCACTAACTTCTGGCACCTTTTTAAAGCCAAGAATCCATCTAACTCTTACTTAAAAATATTTAATGATGCTGCCTCTACTGTTCTCTGAACAGAGACTCACAACCCATGAAAAAAAAAAAACTTATCACCATCTTAAATGGGAGTCTTCTTAAATTTTTAAACTGCACCCCCTGATTCTAGTCTCTCCCACAAGGTAAAACAACCTCCCCGCATCCATCCCCCTTCCACCACCCCCTCCCGCCCCCAACAAGTGTCTCAGAATCTTCTATGCCTCAATTAGATTGCCCTTCATTCTTCAAAACTTCAATGAATGAAAGGCCCAACTTGTCCTCATAAAATAACTCCTTCATCCTAGGAACCAGTTGATTGAATCTTCTAAATGAATTGTTTCCAACACAATTATGATTTTTTAATTAAGGTGGCTAAACTGTATACAGTCCTCTCCACTATCACCGATGCCCTGTACAACTGTAGCAAACTATCCCTACTTTACATTTCATTCCTCTCACAAAAAAATTATAACACTCCACTTGCCTTCCTACTTATGTGCTGCCTGTGCACCAAAGTTTTGTGATTCATGTACTAAGACACCTAGCTCCTCTATACCTCAGCCTTCTGCAATTTGCATTTTCTCACATGATACTTTTTCAGCAATTTTTTTATCCACTCACTAACTGCTTCCCTTTGCAGACTCCCTAAGTCCTCTTCAAAACTCAACTTATTATCTCACCCTGTCTCATCAGCAAGTTTAGCTGCCATGCACTTAGTTTCTTCACACAAGTCACCAATAAAAATGATAAATAATTGAAGCCACCAGCACTGATCTCCGTAGCACTCCACTCATTATATCTTGGCCACCTGAAAATGACCTGTTTATGTTGACCCACTTCACTTCCTACTGATTAACCAATCTTTTGTCCATGCTAATAAGTTACTCCTACACCATGAGCTCTCATTTTGTATACTCACGTCGAGACAGTGCAAAAAAAAAAAGTCAGTAATTATAATAACTAATTCCAATTATTTAAACATTCTAGAGTCAAAATATAAACTATAGAAAAGGATAAAAAGAATTTTTAAAAAAAGCTATACTTACTATTCCAAAACTAGAATCATTTCTGATGCTGTTTCATACACTTCATACAGGTTGATGACCCACGGACTGGACTCAGCCAATTCTAATACTGCAATCTCATGAATAATTTCCATTCGGCAGTCTTGACCCTTCCTTCTTTTCCTCATGAATTTGGCAGCATATTCCTTCCTTGTAGCCTTCTCGATACATTTTTTTACGACAGCAAATTTACCTCTGTGCAAACAAGAGAGAGATATTTTTCAGTTTAAATGGACCGAATCATTCAAAATTTTGCCATTTCAATACAGACTTTAAATAGTTACAACTTGCTTTGAATTCTAATCCAAATGAACAATTATAAATACTGCTAGTTGGCAAATTGAGAAATAATGCTCTACTTTTCTCTGCTTTAAACAGGAGTTCAAATCTAAGAATCAGAAAAAGACAGGCATGAAACCAACAATTGTGGTTAGCTTTCTTTCGTTGCTCTTCAGATGGTTCCTAAAGTGCATGGGTTCAAAACAAAGTATACCCTGTTAAATATTAAACAGTCAGCTTTGAAAGTTACAGTGAAGCAGAAAATTAGCAATAATATGTACCTTTCCCAGTGGCTAGCCAAGAAGGTGCATAAACACAACCATGATCTGGTATCGTAATGTGAACTACAATCTCACTAAAATTGTATGTAATATTTTAAATGAGTATGTTCTTCTCTCTGTTGCCATTACCTTCTACACAAAAATAAATTTAAGTAAACCATACATAAAATTAAAACGATTTAAAATTAGGATTATAAACTACAATTAAAAGAGAATTCTACAATTAGAACATAATTTAGATTTAATGAAAACCAAATTGGAAGAAGCCATAATTTAACTGAACAGCAGGATTGGCGGGTGGTACAAAGAACAAAGAATGATACAGCACAGGAACAGGCCCTTCGGCCCTCCAAGTCTGCACAAACACATTTTGCCCTTCCATGCTAAAACTGTCTTCACTTATAGGATCCGTATCCCTCTATTCCCTTCCTATTCATGTATTCATCCAGGCGCTCCTTGAATGCACTATTGTGTCTGCTTTCACCATCTCCTCTGGCATCATGTTCCAGGTACTCACCACTCTTTATGTGAAAGATCTGCCTTGCACATCTCCTTCATCTCTTTTAAACTTGACCATTCCCCCCACCCCACCCCCACAACTGCTTGGACCTTTATCCCCTAGTAATTGACCCCTCCACCCCAGGAAAAAGCCTGACTTTCTACTCTATCCATGTCATTCACAATCTTATAAACTTCTATCAGGTTGTCTCTCAACCTCGTGTGTTCCAGTGAAAACAAACCCATTCTATCCAATCTTTCTTCATAGCTAAAATCCTCTGTACCAGGCAATATACTGGTAAACCTTTTCTGTACCCTCCCCAAAGCCTCTACATCCTTCTGGTAATGTGGTGACCAGAACTGTATGCAATATGGCCTATCTAAAGTTCTATAAAGCTGCAGCATAATCTGCCTATCCTTATACTTAATGGCCCTTCCAATGAAGGCAAGCATGCCAAAGGCCTTTTTCACTACCTTATCTACCTGCGCTGCCACCATCAGTGATCTGTGGACCTGCACACCCAGATCCCTCTGCATATCAATGCTCCTAAAGGTTCTGCCATTCACTGCATAATTTCCACCTATACTTGACCTTCCAAAATGCATTACCTCACATTTGTTTGGATTGAACTTCATCTGCCATTTTTCTGCCCATGCCTCCAAGCGATGTATCTCCTGCTGTATCCTCTGACAAACCTCCACCAATCTTTGCATCATCTACATACTTACTAATTAGACCAGCCATGTTTTCTTCCAAATCATTTACGTAGACCACAAACTGCAGATGTCCCAGCACTGATCCCTGTTGAACACTACTAGTCACAACCCTCCATTACAAAAAAATCCTTCCACCCCTATCCTCTGTCTCCTACGACTCAACCAGTTCTGTATCGATCTTGCCAGTTTACCCGATAGCATGCGACTTTACCTTTTGTACCAGTCTGCCATGCCCTTAAGATTTAAATCCAGGAGATATTCAAGTGAACATTGAATAGTTCAATTTTGAACAGTTCAAGGTAGAACCATTCATTCAAAAATTGCCAATTAAAATGAAAATTCAAAACAAAATGATTCACTGATTGCTACCAAGACTCAACTTCACAATGCACTCTTTGGATGTAGAAGTAAAAACTCACATACAGTTACAATTGCTCAGATTAACAACTTACAAAAAGCCACTGATACTTGGATTTTCCTGTTTTAGCTACATTCCCCCGTAAGCACATGCGCAATAACCTTAAAGTAGCAAACAGATTAGCAGCTAAACATCACAATTTGCTGAGCCACTCTGTGGGAGAGTGATTAGCAAATTTAAAAGCAAGCTTAACTTGAACAAATGGCGTTCAAAAAGCTGAACATTCTTGGTCTTCTGGAAGGTGGACCAGGTTTTATACTGGCATAGCTAAATATAGCTGCAAACAATTTAACTTTGATTTTCTGCCACCGCAACCCTGTTCTTGCAAAACCGTTTCTGACCACATTTGAGTACACAGTTAGATGAATTTTTTTTGAATTACTTATTGTGGAAATCACTAGGTTTCAAACACAAGCAGAATGGGAAAAAAAAGACAGAGTCTGGTACACGAATGCATTTTCCAAATTTTAATTTGTCATATGTTTATTGCATTACCTTACTTTCTAAAAATAGTCACATGAGAGAAGTACTAATGGGTTCAATCATTAGGGCTCATGTCACGACAGGATGGTGCTTTGCTACTCAATTATGAGGTCATTTCCCACCTTGGCACATTGTCAAAAGGAAATAGACTACCAGGCCGGGAACAGCATCAACAATGTGGACTAGGCTCGTTTTCAGATACCAGTCCAAATGTAATGTCATTTTCCACTGTCAATCACGTGGACTGTAACCAAACGGCCTTGAGATCAGAGATCTTAAAAAAAAGCGTAACAATGATCTTTTCACAACTGTGTTATTATTATTGGCAGGCATTAAATGCTAACAGAAACCTAGGGGCTGAATAATGCTTTCAACCCAGTCTGGCTCAAACCTGAGGTTGGAAACATGCCTTGGGGTCAGATGAGGCACTCGAGGTCACAAATAGTTTGGTTTAAAATCAAACTATTGCCAAGAAGAGGGATGCAAAGCAATACACTAGAACGGTCAAGCATATGGCAAATGGTTCCCTGTTTCCTTTTCAGGATTCTAGACATTGCCCTTTGAAAAATGTCTGCTGCAGCAGAGATTCAAATGATAGATGACTGAAGCAATAGCTACTGAACAGTGTAATAGTCAGCAAACTTGACTCTTGGTCTAAATGAATCTGCCAGAACCATTTCAAGGCAAACATTTTCAATCAAATGCTAAGTATATTAAATATTAAGTGCAGTTGAGTGGACATATCTGTATACACAGATCTCCTGTGGCATTGTTCAGTGAATTAGTGAATACTGTCACCATAAATAGGGTTATTGTGCTGTGTAACAATCACATGTAATCATACCATTGATGTACAGTAACTAAATAAGTCAACTGCTATTTTTGCCACATGGCATTTTATCAATTGTTTGAGGATTGATTTCTGAAACATGACCTTATTTTGAGAAACCATCACTCAGCAGCCTTTGGTTACAATATTGATAGATAAGTGGCCTGGAGTATTTTAGTTGGAATCTTTATTCTTTGGAGATATGTGGGGAAAATGTTAGGATTATGGAATTTAATGTGCTTATAATGAAATTGCTTGAATATCATGATGATGTAGTTGATCATATATCTCTGACATCAGCAAGGGAGCTGGCTCTCGTCTAGAATAAACATGTGAAGAGAGAGGTCTTAGGTTATCAAATACAATTTTCAAGTGTAATGTCTAAGTACATGCAAACAAAAGAGTTTTACAGGAAATAAGAAGTTGAAGCTGAAGAGCCTTACGTAGCAATAAGAAGCGAGCAGCCTCAGGGACACTGTGTGTGCAGACGCCTGCTGCCAAATATACACCAGATTCTCTTTCAATGCTCAGGAATCAGTATTGATTTAACTCACAGTGGAAAGCTTGTAGCTCTAGGGAAAACAAAATCTCCAGAACCACAATCTGAAGATGAAATAGAGTCAAGAGACAGAGCTGAAAGGAAAAACTCAAAAAAGGTAGGACAGGATTTCAGAAGTCTTTTAAAATAAGGCTGAGGAAACAAAAACAGGAAGACTCTTAAGGTAGACTGGGACTACGGAGAATTTTGAGAAATGGAAAAAAGAAGAAGACTCCAAGGGCTCTGGATATATCTTAAAAGGATTTCAAAGTATCACAGGTTAGGCTAGCATTTATTGCCCATCCAGAGGGCAGTTAAGAGTCAACCACATTGCTGTGGGAAGTTTTTGAAAAGATTTGTAGCTCGGGTTGTGGATGAGGTTGTAGACTTGCTCGCTGAGCTCGTGTTTTTGATTGTAGACATTTCATCACCCTGCTAGGTAACATAGTCAGTGTGCCTCTGGTGAAGTGTTGGTGGTCTGTCCTGCCTGTTATTTATGTGCTTCTGTTTGTTGGGGTGGTTGGCATCACTTTCGGTTCTGTTTTTCAGTGGCTTGTATATTGGATCCAATTCAATGTGTTTGTTAATGGAGTTCCGGTTGGAATATCAGGCCTCCGGGAATTCCCTGGCATATCTCCGTTTGGCTTGCGCGATTATGGATGTGTTGTCCCCATCTAATTCGCATCCTCCTTTGTCCGTGTGTATTGAGACCTGTGAGAATTGGTTGTGTCTCTTGGTGGCTAGTTGGTGTTCGTATATCCTGGTTTTCAGTTTTCTTCCAGTTTGGCCTGTGTAGTGTTTCTCACAGTCCTTGCATGGTATTTTGTATATTACGTTGGTTTTGTTGGTTGTGGGTATGGGATCCTTTACATTTGCCAGTAGCTGTCATAGGGTGGTTGTTGGTTTGTGGACTACCCTGATACCTGAGATAACAAGATGTGGAGCTGGACGAACACAGCAGGCCAGGCAGCATCAGAGGAGCAGGAAAGCTGATGTTTCAGGGCTAGGCCCTTCTTCAGAAATGGGGGAGGGGAAGGAGGCTCTGAAATAAACAGAGAGATGGGGAGGGGTGATAGAAGGTGGATAGTAGAGCAGATACGTGGAGAGAAGATGGGCAGGTCAGGGAGGTGGGGATGAAGCTGGTAAAAGGTGAGTATAGTTAGGGAATCGGGATGGGTGTTGGTCAGTGAGGAGGGAGAGGTGGGTAGGTGGAATCTAGCGGTCTGAGTAGTCTTGTGGTTATTTCCAATACATCTCTGATGTATGGTAAGGTGACTAGTGTGTCTGGCCGTGTTGTGTCTTCTTGTCATGGAGGTAATGGCAGATCGTGCTTTTCGGGTATCCATTTCTTTTAAAAACTCTGTATAAATCTTGCTCCTATGATGCTGCTTGGCCTGCTGTGTTCATCCAGCTCCACACCTTGTTATCTCTATAAATATTCCTGTTCTGCTTTGCACAGACATCCCGCAACACTGGGATGCTGCAGTGTGTTGTGGTTTGTTTAAAATAATATCCTGATGCAGTTCTGTTTATGGGCATTGGGGTGGTTGCTGGAGTAATTAAGTATCTGGTCCGTATGGGTGTTCTTTCTGCATATGCAGGTCTGGAGTTCCCTGTTGCTTTTACGTTCCATCATTACATCTAGGAAGGGTAGTCAGTTGTTGTTCTCTTCTGTTGTGAACTTTATTCCAGTGAGGATTTCCTTTGTGTGTCGGTGGGCTTCTTCTATTCTTGTGCATTTGATAATCATGAAGGTGTCATCTTCACAGAGGACCAGTGTTTGGGTTGGATCGTGGGGAGTGCTATTCATTCTAATCTTCGTGTTACTGCTTCTGCTATCAGTCCTGATATTGGGAATCCCATTGGTGTTCCGTTGATTTGTTTGAATATACCGCATACCAGAAACAAAGCAGAGAACGATGTCGGACTGAAAAATTAAACTGCATTTATTTTAATGCAAGAGGCCTAGCAGGTAAGGCAGATGAACTCAGGGCATGGTTGGGAACATGAGACTGGGATGTCATAGCAATTACAGAGATGTGCCTCAGGGATGGACAGGACTGGCAGCTTAATGTTCCAGGGTATAGATATTATAGGACGGATATAAGGGGCGGGGAGGGGGGAGGCTAGAGGAGTGGGTAGTGGTGTTTTTGTTTAGGGATAACATTATGGCCAAACTTAGGGAGGATATTCCTGATAATAGGTCCAGCGGAGTTATTTGGATGGAACTGAAAAGTTAGGGGATAATCACCTTATTGGGATTGGACTACGGACTCCCCAGTAGTCAGTGGGAATTGAGAAACAAATTGTAAGGACATCTCAGTTATCTGTAAGAACAATAGGGTGGTAGTCGGGGGGATTTTAACTTTCCAAACATAGACTGGAGTGCGCCAGACAGTTAAGGGCTGCATGGAGATGAACCTGTTAAGTGTGCACAAGAACATTTTCTGATTCAGTATGTGGATGTACCTACTAGAGAAGGTGCAAAACTTGACCTATTCTTGGGAACTAAGGCAGGGCAGGTGACTGAGGTGTTAGTGGGGGAGCACTTTGGGACCAGTGACCACAATTCTACTAGTTTCAACATAACGATGGAAAAGGATAGACTGGATCTAAAAGTTAAAGTTCTAAATTGGAGGAAGGCTAATTTTGATGGTGTTAGGCAAAACCTTTAAAAAGTTGATCAGGGCAGATGTTCACAGGTAAATGGACAGCTGGAAAATGGGAAGCCTTCAAAAAAAAAAAAAAAAAAAAAAAAAAAAAACGAGATAATGAGTGTCCAGAGACAGTATGCTTCTGTTTGGGTGAAGGGCAAAGCTGGTAGGTGTAGGGATGGTGGATGAGTACAGAATTTGAGGTTTTGGTCCAAAAAAAGAAGGAAGCATATGTCAGGTACAGACAGCAGAGAGCAAGTGAATCCCTAGAATAGAGGCAGTAGGAGTATACTTGAGAGAAATCAGGAGGACAAAAAAAAAAAGAGCACATGACATAGCTTTGGCAAATAGGGTTAAGGAGAATCTAAAGAGATTCTAAAAAATACATTAAGGATACAACAGTAATTGGGGAGAAAACAGGGCCCCTTAAAGATCAGCAAGACCACCCATGTGTGGAACCACAGAAAACGGGTGAGATACTAACCAAGTATTTTGCATCAGTGTTTACTGTGGAGAAGGATATGGAAGATAGAGAACGAGATAAAAGGTACCGCAGATGCTGTTGGGAAATAAATAGCAACATCTTGAAAAATGCCCATATTATAGAGGAGGCAGAGTTCAACATCTTAAAACACAAAGGTGAATAAATCCCCAGGGGCCTGATCGGGTGTACCCTTGAACTCTGCGGGAAATTAGTGAAGTGATTGCTGGGCCTCTTGCTGACATATCTGTATAATTGACAGCCACAGGTGAGGTGCCAGAAGAGTGGAGGTTGACCAACATGGTGCCACTATTTACAAAAGGTGGTAAGGAAAAGCCAGCGAACTAAGGACCGGTGATCCTGACATCGGTGGTGGGCAAGTTGTTGGAGGGAATTCTGAAGGACAAGACTTACATGCCTTTCCAAATACAAGGACCGATTAGAGGTAGTCAATATGGCTTTGTGTGCGGGAAATCATGTCTCACTAACTTCATTGAGTTTTTTGAAGAAGAAATGAAGAGGATTGATGAGGGCGCAGTGGTGGATGCGATCTATATGGACTTCAGTAAGGCATTCAACAAGGTTCCGCATGGTGGACTGGTTAGCAAGGTTAGATCACACTGAATACAGGGAGAACTAACCATTTGGATACAGAACTGGCTTGAAGAGGGTGGCGGTGGGTGGTTGCTTTTCAGACTGGAGGCCTGGGACCAGCGGAGTGCTACAAGGATCAGTGCTGGGTCCACTGCTTTTTGTCATTTATATAAATGATTTGAATGTGAACGTAGGAGGTATAGTAAGTAAGTTGATGGATGACACCAAAATTGGAGGTATAGCAGACAGCAAAGAAGGTTACCTCAGAGTACAATGGGACCTTGATCGGATGGGCCAATGGGCCGAGGAGTGGCAGATGGGGTTTAATTTAGATAAATGTGAGGTGTTGCATTTTGGAAAGGCAAATCAGGGCAGGACTTACACACTTCTTGGTAAGGTCCTGGGGAACAAAGAGACCTTGGAGTGCAGGTTCATAGTTCCATGAAAGTGGAGTCCCAGGTCGATAGGGTAGCGAAGTCAGCATTTGGTATGCTTGCCTTTACTGCTCAGTGCATTCATTGTAGGGTTTATGAGGTTATGTTGTGGCCATACAGGACATTGGTTAAGCCACTTTTGGAATACTGTGTGTAATTCTAGTCTTCCTGCTAAAGGAAGGATGTTGTGAAATTTGAAAGGCTTTGGAAAAAGATTTACGAGGATGTTGCCAGGGTTGGAGGGTTTGAGCTTTAGGGAGAGGCTGAATATACTGGCGCTATTTTCGTTGGAAAATCGGAAGCCGAGGGGTAACCTTATAGAGGTTTATAAAGTCATGAGGGGCATAGATAGGGTTGAATAGCCAAGGTCTATTCTCTCATTTGGGGGGAGTCCAAAACTAGAGGGCATAGGGGAAAAGATTTAAAAGGGATGTAAGGGGCAACTTTTTCATGCAGAGAATGGTGCGTGTATGGAATAAGCTGCTGGAGAAAGTGGTTCAGGCCGGTACAATTACAACATTTAAAAGGCATGTGGATGGGTATAAGAATAGGAAGAGTTTAAGAGGGATATGGGCCAAATGCTGGCAAATGGGACTAGATTAGTTTTAGATTTCTGGTCAGCATGGATGCATTGGACAAAAGGGTGTGTTTCCAGGCTGTACAGTTCTATAACTATTATCTGGGTCTCTGGATTACCAGTCCAGCGAGAATACCACTAGGACGTTGCCTCCGCACGTTTATTGGAGCAATTCAAGAAGGCAGCGCACCGCCACCTTCTCAAGAGGCAACTAGGGATGAGCAACATAAGCTGGTCCAGCCAGCAAAGCTCACATCCCATGAATGAATAAGAAAAATGTCCTCCCCTTTAAATAATTGCTCACAGCAGTGTCTGGGAGATTTATGCCCCATTCTTCAGGAGGGATGGCATACATAACTGAAGTTAACAATAGTTAGCAGTGGCTAGTAGTATTTTTAAAACTGAAACCGTTAGGACAAAACCAAGAGGCTTGCCAGTCTTCAATAACATTCAGACCTCAGTTACAGCAAACTAAACAAACTGATGTTCACAAGAAACTTAGATACAAACTTAAGTGAGGGACAATTGGTATTGCTGAATTTTCCTTAAAAATGAGACAAAGCACAGGATACAAACAAAAAGTTACGAAACTGCTATGCAAGGGGAAGGATTACCTCTAATGACATTTCACAAGGCAACACCAAGTAAATTTCTGTAAAGCACAACTACTTCTTCCACTTTATGCTGAGCCTCTTTCTCCCCTCTCCAAAGCAAAAAAAAAAAAAATCTCTCGTTAAACTTGATTGAAATATACAGGACCCTGAGGGGCCTTGACAGGGTAGATATGGAGAGGATGTTCGCTCTTATGGGAGAATCTAGAACCAGTTTAAAAATCCAGGGTCACCTATTTAGAACAAAGATGAAACTAAAAATTCTCAGAGTCATAAGTCTTTAGAACTCCATTCCTCATAAGGACGTGGAAGCACAGTCCTTAAGAATTTTTACCTTTGCCTGAAAAATACTTATGAAACAAAGAGATAGGCAGGAATGTGGATTTGACTTTAAAATTAGATCAGACACAATCTTATTAAATGATGGAGCAGATTCATATACAGGGCTGGGGCTAATAACAGCAAGGTTGAAATAGTAAGAGCAGTGGAGCAAACATAAGCATAAAGCACACTCAATAGGTAAATACATAGCAGCAAGTAGATAAATAGCTGCAAAATACTTTTATATAACTGTCATAAGAGGACAACACACTGCACAATCTGGGTAGACGGACTGCGTTCAAGTAAACCTTACTGTCCTTTATTTTGGAATCAAAATGGATTTCAGAGATCTGCTTAGCAGTCTCAAGTCACAGACAGTGGAATTACATACATTTCACCAAGAAGGGACAGTATAAAATCCAAATACACATAGAATTTTCTTTCATGAATTCCCTGCCCTGACTTAAACTCGAGACCACCAGCTGGATATGGCAACATGCTGATGCCCTGAGTCTCATTTTAACATCTTCCCTCCCAAAACAAATACATCAATTCTTTTGTGTGACCACATTGCTAAGAGATGAAGTCATTCTCACACTGCACTACTCTCTTTCTCCCTCTACCCTTTCAAGTACAGTGAACTAAGAGAGAGTTTACAGAATAAGGAGTACCCCAAGAGAGTGCATTTGCCACATAAATTAAAGAAGTGGATGAACAAAAATCCCTTTGAAAATATTCAGGTGTCACTGGGCAGGTAACTCATTCTGTTTCATGATGAACAGCAAATATAGTTTATGCATTTAATTTGTTTTCACGCTGAATTAAAAACTGTAGTCAGAAACAGATGGAGTGAACAAGTTTTTACTTCAGTTTTTTGTTGGCCTGTGAGTCTGTGACTAGACTAAAATGTTTTGATTTTTGCTGCATAATGCTGCTTACTGATTCTGAAGTCGGAATTAAATAGCATCAATACAATGGCAACTTCATTAAGTTAGACAATAATACAACTCAGGGAAATGCCTTAAAATATATGTCTATATCTCGACTGTCTAGCAATAGCAAAAGACAAGGTTCTTTGTAACAACTGAAAAATTCTAACTGCAAATTACAAACAAAGTGTATGTTAATTATGCCATGACAATTCAATACCAGTAATAAATTAAGCCTCTAAAAGCCATGACCAAAATCCTTGCAACAGAAAAAATGCAGTAACTGCAAAGTAAAATGGATTGGGAAAATATTACAAGAGTTGCATGCCATATGACTGTTGAAATCTGTCAATGTGTAGATGAGTACCTCTAGGTGTCAAAGTATTAAAATGCATAAAAACAATTACAAGACTACATAGTGAGAAATATTAGTAAAAAGGAAAGTACTGCAGATGCTGGAAATCAGAATTAAAATGTGAAAATGTAAAATCCCAGAAAAACTCAGTATGCCTGGTGGAAGCCACAGAGTGAGAAAGAGTTAATGTTTTGAGTCCAATCACTCTTCTTTGGGGCTGAAAGATACTTTTTGTTATAGTTCCTGCAAAACTGCATCTATAAATATGCTGGGGTTCTATAGAATGTGCTGAAGAATCAGCTGTTTACATTGCATGGAAAATTCCACAATCAACTATAGGTGCACAACTGTGTTTATTCTCTGCCACATACTGAGCCTGATAAGTCTGTATGATCCTTCCCCAGTTAAACTGCATTGCAGTGGAGCGCGCACACACACACACCAATCAGCACTGATTATTAGAGATAAACTTGGCCATAACTACCTTCAAAGATTATGCTTTGTGCTCATTTGATTACAGCAACACCACCTCCCTCAACACAGCCACATTATATCAGATGGGATTACTACTCCCATTATCCCACAATATAAAATGTGAATTCCTCCTCAACCACCAAACTGGAGTTCTTCCACATGAAATATTAAACAGGAATGTAAACAATCAGCTTTTCAAGAAAAACATGAATGTTCCTCTGAAGTGATCTGGGGTTACTAACAATATGATTCTGCGAAGACGCCCAGTGAATGCCAACATGGAGCAGGAAAGAGAAAGTCACAACCAACAAAACATGCACATCACAAGAAGTGAACGTCTCCCCGAAAGAAGGGATTTCTACCTTTGGAACATAGTGATTCATGTGACGAGACTGATTCTTCTCTCATTCAGAAGTCTGCAAAGGCTAAGGCCAGATGGTTTCATTGATTTGCATACGAATCAAACTGCTGTCGACAATGGAGACTACAAACATTCAACACTCAAATAAAACCCGTAGAAAAGAAACAAATCATATTTTCAAGCTTTAGTTCAGTCACTAAAGCCATGTGAAAACATTTTGCAGAAGTTCAGCACAGTTACAGTCATAGACTCATAGATGGCAGAGAAGGAGCCCATTTGGCTGATCAAGTCCAGTTCTCATAAAACATCCCAGTCAGTCCGGCGCCCCTACACAATCCCCAAATCCCTGCTTATTTATTTGCTTCAAGTGCCCATTCAATTTCCTTTTGAAACCATTGATTGTTTCCGCATTCACCATCCCTGTGGGCAGTGAGGTAATTACCACCCTGTGTAAAATTTTCTTCTTTGCATCCTCTACCCTTCTCTCCTAGTCCTTGTACCTGCAGCAATATAGTGGCTACCAATGAACTTGCAAAGTGTGGGTCTTGCATAACGATCTGCAAGGCAAATGTTAAACTGCTAGAAATACCCATTTTCTGTTGATTTTCCAGGCCTAACTCTTCGCAAGTGATGACGCATGATTGCTATTCAACCAGTGCTATGAACACATTATAAACACATCTTTAAGCTTCTTTCACTAAAAGATTAAAAACTTACTGCTGCCTTTTCAGTAACCTCGACTTGCACTTAGTAACCGAGATATTTGCACAGATAGTGAATTCTTATCTCTTAAACCTCACTGCTCAGCTAATTGATGAACTGAAATATACTTACAAACACAAAAGCATCTATACAACAGTCCTTTTTCCAAGATTGTACTGGCGAGGTAGGTAGTGTTCAGGCTCGTCAGAGATAGTCTACTCCAGGCTGGCAGCATCGTTTTCTCTACGTACAATTTGTCTTTCTTTTGCCTTCTTCCTTTCTTCTTCATCTTCGAGGCTGGAGCAGTGTTGTCCAGGTGGTGGCTGCAGCATCGGCAATGTGGACAGGGATTTCTGGCGGTGGTGACAGGAGGCCCAGAGCACGGACACATGGCAGTGGCAGGCCCAGAGCCTGGATTCTTGGTGGTGGCAGTGCACAGAGCATGGACTCCTGGCAGCAGTAGGTCTGGAGCCCAGATTCTTGGCAGTGTTGGTGAGGCAGCGGTGGCAGCAGAGCCAGGGCATCGACATGGTCATTGCTATTCCTGGAGCGGGACATCTTGAGGACCGGAAGACCTTGCAGAAGCCCTGAAGCCGTGTTTGAGACCCCAATTTGAGCAGAAAATGAAGTCATAAGTCACTTCTTTTTATCTTTATTGTACCTCAAAATGGTAGCGGATTGTGACAATAAAACACATTTCACTGCAGTTTCAAGATATATGTGACAATAAATAAATCATTCATTCAATTCTCAATAAAGCAGATTAAAGCAGGGATACCACTGCATTGCATCCATCAAACACTGAACACAAAAGAGTGCATAACTTACAAGGAGTAATTAACAAGGATTTAGAAATAAATCAGTCACGTCTCACTGATCTATTGGAATTTTTTTTTGAAGAGACAACTAAACCAGCATTTCTTAGATATCCACTGAATAGAAACTGATGGGATTTTCAGAAGGTAGGTGATGAGATTTCATGCGAATTTAAGGAATTCATGATTCATGGAATTAATCTCAAGTCAGCTAGCTGGATTCAAAACGACCTTTCAACAGAGAACAGAAGACTGCAGTAAAACACTAAAAGCCTTTCTAGAACTTCAGACATTAGTGCATAGTGCAGGCAATTGACCAGTGATACTAAAAATAGTATTTTATATAAACTTAGCAAAGACAACAAAATATGTGACAAATGAGAAGTATATGACAGATTGAAAACAATTAAGAAACATTAATTAATATGGCCATCAAGATATGGGTGAACGTAATACTCAAAAAGGATGTATGAATTGTGAACATGACGAATAAGACCTACCTGTAATAGATAATAAATGATATTACCACACAAACTTCTCAGAATTAATTAAATACTCGGATACACCTCAAATCAAAGAAATAGTTAGCTGTTCTAATCTTAGAATAGTCACTCCATATTTAGCAGAATAAGATCCATTTTACCTTGCGCACAGCCAGGGTACACTGAAAACTCACTAGCAGTGCACTATATAGGTTTTCCAATATGTAAGGCCTACACAGCAGGCTTTGCCAAAAGATAGAGGTCGTGCAAAATTAATCTGTGCGCATTTTAAGCAACCCCCTTTAAATAAATTGCAACATACAGGAAAGGATTCAGAAGAAATATACTGAGGATGGTTTCAAATCCTAGGATTCTAAACTAGAAAAAAGAAACTCGAAAATAATTTTGGGAACAGGAACACAATCACAAGTTTGTTAGAGTTCTTTGAGGAAGTGACCAGGAAGGTTGATGAAGGCAGGGCGGTAAATGTAGTCTATATGGATTTCAGTAAGGCCTTTAATAAGGTTCCACATGGTAGGCTGCTCTGAAAGGTTAGATCACGTGGATCTCCATGGAGAGCTGGCAAATTGGATACTCAATTGGCCTGATGGCAGGAAGTAGAGAGTAACAGTGGAAGGATGCTTGTCGGACTGGAGGCCTGTGAAAAGTGATTTGCCTCAGCGGTTGGTGCTGGGCCCATTGCTGTTTATTATCTATATCAATGATTTAGATGAGAATGTACAAGGCATGATTAGTAAGTTTGCAGATGACACTAAAATAGGCGGTATAGTGGACAGTGAGGAAGGTTATCTGGAATTGCAGCAGGATCTTGATCAACTGGGGAAGTGGGCCGAGAAATGGCGATTGGAGTTTATAATAGATCAGTGTGAGGTGTTGCATTTTGGAAAGGTAAATCAATGTAGGAGTTTCATGGTGAATGGTAGGGCCTTAAGGAGTGTAGTAGAACAGATGGGCCTTAGAGTTCAGGCGCGCAGTCCTCTGAAAGTGGAGTCACAGGTAGACAGGGCAGTGAAGGCGGCTTTTGGCATACTGGCCTTCAGTCAGGGCATTGAATACAGAAGTTGGGAAATTATGTTGCAATTGCACAGGACATTAATGAGGGCACACTTGGAGTATTGTGTTCAGTTTTGGTCACCTTGCTATAGGAAGGACGTTATTAAAGTGAAAAGAATGCAGAAGAAATTTACAAGGATGTTGCCAGGACTCAAGAGACTGAGTTATAGGGAGAAGTTGGACAAGCAAGGACTTTTTTTTTTTAAGAGCGTAGGAGACTGAGCGGGGATCTTATAGATGTGTATAAGAGAGGCATGAATAGGGTGAATGCACACAGTCTTTTGCCCAGGGTTGGGGAATCAAGGACTAGAGGGCATCAGTTTAAGGTAAGAGGGGAAGAATACATGGGAACCTGAGGGGCAACTTGTTTTTTTTTTTTTTTTTTTTTTTTTACAGACAGAGGGTGGTACACATATGGAATGAACTGCCAGCAGAAGTGGTTGAGGCAGGTAAATTAGAAAGCATTTCGATACACCATGGATAGGAAAGGTTTAGAAGGATATGAGCCAAATGCAGGGAAATGGGGTTAGAGTGGATGGACATTTGGTCGGCATGGACTGGTTTGGGCCAAAAGGGCCTGTCTCCATGCTGTGGGATTCTATGACTCTATGACAATCCAAGGTTTTAAAATGATGTGAAAAAAATCATACCAATTGGGAGCCTTTTTTTTTAAGCGACATAACTAAGTAGGCCACTCAGCCTCTCAAGCTCTGCCATTCAATAAATCATGGCTGATCTTATGGTGACGCCACATTCCCAGCTACCCCCTATAACTTTTGATCCCCTTTCTCATCAAGATGTAGGCAGGTAATTTGAAGACTAGAGGATTCCATTTTAAAATAAATAACACACTTAAATCCCTAAGAATTAGAAATGAGGAGCAGATCCCGGGCATGTGCACAGCACTCGCTGCTGCGATGTCGTTTAGCTCCTTCTAAAAGCCAGCTGGCTAAGTACCTGACTAGAAGCATTTTGAAGATTATAGGGATAATAATACACGAAGATACTCCAGAGGATATTATAATGCTGGAGATTAGCAGGAATATGGGGGTCACCTGTGAAAATGGATATTATAGAATTTTTAAGAAGTTATTGATCAAGTAATGCAAATGCAAAATTTTTCTCAAAAGATTAAATACAAATACATATGTCCTCGCTACCAACCTCATTGAAAGATCTGGAAAAAAATATAAACTACACTCTTTGTGAAAGCCAGATGATGAAGCAGTTGGTCTAACACAATTGAGAACTGGAGGTAACAACAAATGCAGAAAATTAGCTGTAAGTTTTCAGGTGACGTTATACATAGAACATGGTCTGTACCTGACATTACAGTCCTCACTCCCTACTTTCAGTTATTTATCTGCAGCATTTATCTCACAATCTGTCCAATCTGCACGAAAGTCTACATTTTCAGCTGTGATGCCTTTCTGTTGGTATGCACAATGTGGTATAATGCTGGCTGTAAATTAAGATGGGGTAAACAATGGGAAAAATGGTTAATAACTTCTCAACTCATGCAAATACACTACAGTTAAAATCATTGCCACAGGTCACAGATAGCTGGTCTGTGATCTAGAAACTCCACTTTATCTTTTTAATTGGTAGCCTCCAGTAAGTGATATGCAGTGATCTGGAAATATTACATTTTATAATTAATCAGTGCAACATTTGAGGCAAAATATGAGCTTTAAAAACAGCAGAGAGGCTGATCTGATAAATGCTGACAAGGAAACAAAGTCCAGTAATTCCCTGTGGCTGAATCCTAATGCAACACAATAAGCCACTGAAGGTCTTCCATCCAAAACCAGGTCAATTGGCATCAAATTAGACTGTGATGGCCTTTATTGTTCAAAAGTTTTAGGATTTTGTTAACTTTGAAGCCCTTTTAATGTAGTTAAGATACAGGCGCAAGAGATGTCCATGCAGAATATTGAATCATACATTAAATTCTTATAAAATGTCAGTATTTGCAATATTTAATTTTTCAACATTTTTCCTAGTTCCAGGATTACAGTGATTTGGTTCATACAGAAATAATACATTATCAACAACCCAATTCTCCTGCAGATTATCCGTACGATGCGTAACAAGCATACTTAAGAACCTGCCACTAATGCCTAAAGTCAGCCTGGAGCAATAACTTTGAAAATCCTAAAACATAGATTTCCTTTGTCACTTGTTCTATTTCTATATTCAAAGGCTAGTGCATTGGAATTTACCAATTGCTGAAGCAATTTTCTGAATGCATTGAGGCTCATCATCATTTCATGGAATGGCAATGCAGGGTGTTTCCTGTAACTGCACAAAGTCAGTTTCAGCTACCAGCCATGTGATTGCGGTGAAACTCAAAAGTGCAGACAAACTGCTTCCTGCATAGCAGGAGAGAAAATTGGAAATTTGTTACATCCAGCTACTCTTATGCCATTAGTTTATAAGCAAAAATCTGGAATTAGCCAAAGAGAATTGGCAAGTAATACAAGAATGATGGGTGGAAACTCAGACTGAAAACAAAAAAAAAAACTGCTAAATATGTCTGCAGTCTAACCTCAAGCAGGAACACTGCACAAAAACAGACCAACTCCAATCCAGTGAATAACAGTCCCACCAACCATCTCACACTGCAATAAGTCATCAGTTGTATCATCAAGTGATATCCACTTACCATTAAGGGCTCCCTAATGCTGTTTAGATTCTGATAGAGCCAATAAACTGCAGATTAAAACATGGGCACAAGTTTTGAATGGACAAGGAATGCCGAGTTAGTATTCAGCCTGGCAACAGCAATACCAAAATAGATAATGGGGGTCCAGAGTAAACTCTGCCCTCTGAGATGCAGTCTAACTAGCCACTCAGTTGTATCAAGGAATGAGGCTCACCAACTTCTCAAGGGAATTAAGGAGACCAATAAATAATATCTCCATATTTTGGAATTAACAGAAAGAAAAAAAACACATCCAAGTTAGATGCCACACCAACTTGGTCAGACACCAAGTTCATCACCACCGTACCAATAGATTTTGACCATCACATCAGCAGCAGTGGCTCAAAACTAAAGCCCATCAGCATGCAGCCTTCTCAGGATTGTGATGGATTAGCAATACTTCCTGTTTTTGTAGAATCATCCATGACCCCAGTAAAAATTTAAAATAAAAAGCAACTTTGTAAAGACCTGTATGATGTTTTAATCAGATTCAGAGATTTGGAATAATATATAAATAACTTTTAATCGGCACATAATACTGTCAAAGCGGAATGTCTATTAGCAGCACATTTTTTGGCTTGTAATGCCTGAATTAGCACCCCTATTAATTTCCTGTGTTGCTGGACAGGAATATATTAATTTAGCCTCATGGATTGGTTAGACCAGATAGGATATACAGCATAGAAACTGGCTATGTAATCCTATGTGCGTAGGGAACTCACAATTATAATCTGAAGTGTGTGCCTTCAGCACACGGTTCTGTTGCCCGTTGATATTGTTGATGGTGAAAATGGTTCACTATTTTTTGTTCAATCCAGTGCTGTGCGTGCATAAAACAATGCTCAGCAAAAGATTCAATTGAAAAATGATATTGGAAGGACTAACTGTTTTACGTGTGCCATAGCCCAGCTCAGAAGTGAACTCATTCATGCTTCACTATTTACAAAATATTAAAAAGATAAACACAAACTAAATTAGTTCTCTCACCCTCACTTTCAGCTCTTCTCCAAACTGAACACTCAATTCTATCCATATTACTGTATATTATCTTCCAATTGAATTTTGTGACAAACCTCAGTCACTTGTGGAAATACCACCTGAAATCCATATATTCTAACTTGATAGATCACCTTGCCTTTGTCTATCTAATCAGTTATGTCTTCAAAAAGTGTTAAAGCTAAGTTATGCTTGACCACATGACCAAAAGGAATAGTAACAGGAGCAGGCTATTCGGTCCCTCGAACATGCTTCACCATTCAATAGGATCATGGCAGTTCCAATATTCCTCATGTCCACTTTCTTGCACTTCCCTCCCAGTAACAACTTCTTTACTGATCAAGTTTAGCAAACAAATAAAAGCAAAATAAAAACCAAAAGAACAGCGGAGGCTGTAAATCAGAAACAAAAACGGCAGTTGCTGGAAAAGCTCAGCAGGTCTGGCAGCACCTGTAATGTTTCGTGTCTGATGACCCTTCCTCAGAACAAATAAAAGCAAGACACTGGGGATGCTGGAGAAACTCAACAGGTCCGGCAGCTTCTGTGGAGAGAGAGCTTTGAATCCAGCATGACTTTTCTTCCAATTACGTCCTCAAGAAAAGATATAATTGCACTGGAAGTAGTTAAAAGAACATTCACTCAGCTGGTCCATGGGATGAACAGGTTGCCATGTAAGGAAATATTGATCAGATGGACTTTTCATTCTTTTATTTTAGAAAAAAAAAAAAAAAAACCGGAGGATAATTGTATCAAACACAGAAGACTCTGAGGGGATAACAGGATAGATGCTAAGACAATGTTTTGTCTCATGGAGGAATCTAGAACTAGACACACAATTTAAACAGAGAGACTCTCAGTTGAACAAGAGATGAGGATCTGTTTTCCTCTCAAAGGGTCGTCAGACTTTGGAATTCTCTGCCCTAGGAAGTAGCAGTGTTTCGGTCATTGAATTTATTCAAGCCCAATTAGACAGATTTTCCATACACAAGGGAGGCAAGGGTTATGGAAAAAAGCAGAAAAATGGAGTGAAAGCCACCATCAGATCTGTGATTATTTTATTGAATGGCAGAACAGACTCGAGAAACTAAACGCTTATGTTTCTGACATCTTTGAAACCATTCATTCCCTGGCATTGGAGTTTGCCCTTGATCCCCGAACAGTCCCTATTTCTATTTCAATCCTAGTTATCTACTTTTACTCCATGTCCCTTACCAATTCAAAATCCATCTGAGTTTGGACTTTTCAATTGTCCAAAAGAGTGATTTTTTTTTTAAAGTCAGAGAAGAGCCATTTCACTGCAGTTTGTATGAAGTGCTTTAGCAACCTTGCCTGTCAAGAAATTTAAGGTTTCTTCCTTGTTCTGGACTCTAATTGCTGAAGTGTTTCTATTTAGCCTATCAAATTCTTTAAACATCTTATACACAATGTTATAACCCTGTAAATCTTCTCTACTAAAGGTAATACAGGCATTTTCTATGTATCCCTCAGTTCTCATTTAACCCTTTTTCCCCCCCTCAGGTGTCAAAACAGTGAATTTGCTCCAGGCTGTCACAACAGCACACCCCACATGCCGCCACCCCCCCACCCCAAACAAATACATCCTTCCAAATTGAAATATTACAAGCTGAATAGGGTCTATCTAGAGCTTTTTACACTTGCATGATTGCTACAACCTCTTTATTCCTGCTCTCAAAGTAAAGGCTGCTATCGCCTGTTCACTAGCTTTTACTGCTTTCCATAAATGGAAAATTGCAATGGTTTCCTTTTGTCAAAAGTGACTTATTTTCAACTATTCATATCTACCATAAACACTTATTTTGTAACTATATTTCCTCCACTACCATTAATGCTTTCTTCATCCTTTGCTCTGGGGACCTTCATCAGCCATTCCACTCACCCCTTTGGCAAAAGTGTAAATACCGTCATTTTCTCCCTCTACAATTCCAAAGAGTCATCATATAAGACTTGAAACACCAACTCTGTCCCATCTCCAACGATGCTACCAGACCTGCTGAGTTTCTTCAGTACTTCTTGTTTTTATTTCTGAACTCCTTTTACCATAGATTCACCAACTCACCGACTGTATAAATGTTCCTATCTCTCCTACTCATTGTGCCAGTTAAATGGGCTCTTGACAAAATGGGACATATATCTCTCCATTCCTTCATGTAATACCTGCTTGTGTTTACTTTTAAATATGACATTTACCAACAATGCGTCAAACTTCAGGGAGGAGCTGAAAATAAAAAAAAACCCAGCAGAGATAAATTATATGACTGTCTTTTAAGCTTCCTAGAGTAGGAAGAAATATTTGTGAAATACTCACCTAGAAACATCTAGGGAACAACAGGAAACTGTGGTAAATAATTAATCAATCATTGAGTTTGGAACATGCTTTTAAAAAGCAGACATGTCATATTTTCTAATTCGCAAGGATCAACTTGGAGAACGTTTGAAACAAAAGAAGAAGTGATGAAACTTGACATAGACAGCTTTCAACCTCCATACCCAAGGACATCAAATAATTTTATAACTCTTTAAAAATAATTAAACTACCTTGAATTACCAACCATTCTGAAAAAGTATCATACCAAACTTGAACCAGTATTTATATCTCTTCAGATGCTACCAGACTTGCTGAGTTTCTCCAGAGTTTTACGTACTTGTTTCAGATTTCCAGCATCTGAAGTATTTTGCCTTTATTACTTTGAATTACTGGCTGCACCAAAAAGAATCATTTGATGTCAGGTAAGTAAACATTTTGTGACTTGAAGACTGAATACAGCAGGTTTTGAACGACAGAATACAAAAAAGAATGTGTTTGTGCTGTTCTTAAACAAGAGGACAAAGAGCTCACATTTCTATAGCACCTTTCCTTATCTTATGACATGCCCCACAGTCAATAAAGCATTGTCAAACATAGTCACTGTAATAAAGCAATGAATTGAATAATACATTGATATCATTTGAGGAATGTAATATAAGCATTGTAATCAGAGGTGCAAGACACACAAAAACTTAAAAATTTATATTATTCTTTACAGTTGATAAATGACTTGAGCAATAATGATGAAAATCATTGCGCATTCAAGTCATAGTGTCATAGAGATATACAGCATGGAAACAGACCCTCAGTCCAACTCGTCCATGCCAACCAGATATCCGAAACAAATCTAGTCCCATTTGCCAGCATTTGGCCCAACCTCTCTGAACCCTTCCTATTCATATACCCATCCACATGCCTTTTACATGTTGCGATTGTACCAGTCTCCACCACTTCCTCTGGCAGCTCATTCCACGCATGCACCACCTTCTGTGTGAAAAAGTTAAACCCTTCACCTCGTACCTCAAACCTTGTCCTCTAGTTTTGGACTCCCCTAATACAGGGAAAAGATTTATCAATTTACCCTATCCATTCCCCTCTCGATTGTATAAACCTCTATAAAGTCACCCCTCAGCCTCCAGCGATCCAGGGAAAATTGCCCCAACCTATGCAGCTTCTTCCTATACCTCAAACCCTCCAACCCTGGCAACATCATTATAATTTTTCTCTGAACCTTTCAAGTTTCATAACATCCTTCTTGTAGCAGGGAGAACAGAATTGAATGCAGTATTCCAAATAATGGCCTAACCAATGTCCTGTACAGTCGCAACATGACCTACCAACTCCTAAACTCAATGCACTGACCAATAAAGGCAAGCAAACCAAACACCTTCTTCATTATTTTATCTACCTGCAACTCCACTTTCAAATAACTATGAACCATGGTCTGTTTGTTCAGCAACACTTCCCATGACTTTACCATGAAGTGTATAAGTCCTGCCCTGATTTGCCTTTCCAAAATGCAATACCTCACATTTATCTAAATTAAAATCCATCTGCCAATCCTCGGCCCACTGGCCCATCTGATCAAGGTACCGTTGTACTCTGAGGTAACCTTCATTGTCCACTACATCTCCAATTTTGGTGTAATCTGCAAACTTATTAACCATACCTCCTATGTTCACATCCTAATCATTTGAATAAAATGATGAAAAGTAGTGGACCCAGCACCAATTCTGGTGGCACATCGCTGGTGACAGGCCTCCAGTCAGCAAAACATCCTCCACCACAACCCTCTGTTTTTTACCTTCCAGCCAGTTCTGTATTCAAATGGCTAGTTCTCCCTGTATTCAATGTGATCTAACCTTGTTAATCAGTCTACCATGAGGAACCTTGTCAAATGCCTTACTGAAGTCTATATAGATCACATCCACCACCGTGCCCTCATCAATCTTCTTTGTTACTTCTTCCAATAAATTCTACCAAGTTCGTGAGACACAATTTCCCATGCATAAAGTCATGTTGACAATCCCTAATCAGTCCTTGCCTTTCCAAATACATGTAAATCTAGTCCCTCAGGATTCCCTCCAATTACTTGTCCACCACTGATGTCAGGTTCACTGGTCTATAATTCCCTGGGTTTTCCTTACCACCTTTCTTTAATAGTGGTACCACATTAGCCAATATCTAGCCTTCCTGCACCTCAGCTGCGACTATCGATGGCATAAATACCTCAGCAAGTGGTGCAGCAATCACTTCCCTAGCTTCCCACAGAGTTCTGGGGTAAACCTGTTCAGGTCCTGGGGATTTAACCACCTTTATGTGTTTTAAGACGTCCAACACCTCCTTCTCCGCAATTTGGACATTTTTCAAGATGTCACTATTTATTTCCCAACATTCTCTATCTTCCATATCCTTCTCCTCAGTAAACACTGATGCAAAATACTCATTTACTAATCTCCCCTATCCCCTGTGGTTCCACATGTAGGCAGCCTTACTAATCTTCAAGGGGCTCTATTCTCTCCTCAGTTACCCTTTTCCACTACAAACCGTGTGGATAAAACTCACAAAGTTTCATCTCATTATAAGCATGAGGCATCTTTAAATGTGGATGAAACTGGACTTTGTTTGCAAACATTAGACAAGCAGAGTGTGCAATTTCAATGAAAAGTGGTCAGATAGGGAAAGAAGCAAAGTAACAAATCACATCATGGAACAGGATGACTGGGGTGAAAAAACAATGTGTTGACTAGTAATTTCAGAAACGTTATATTTATGTGAAGTTAATCTTCCAGTGACTTGCAACAAAATGCATAATAGCTGCTGATCCCTTTGAGAAGTGACTGAGTTACTTTGAATATATTACGATCTTTTTCCATCCAGTTTAAGGTAGATTTTATTAAACATTCATCTTTTCAGATTCTGGTTTTTTAGTGTAGTGCTTCCAGCTTTCTCTCAATATTGGCTGCTTGCTCTCTGTTTTTCTGTTCTGGTTACAGTCAGTACATTAATGAAAGGCATTTTAAGTTATTTTCAAGTGATTGATGTGAAGATGGATCAAGAAGATGGCCAACATTTCACATGACGTGATGAAAATTTAATATTTGGAGCATAATAAAAGTAAAACCAAAAACCTTTGCTTTTGTCTTGACTAAACTGAAGGTAATTCGCATGTAATAAATATGCATATTAAGTATTAATTCTAAACTGAATTACAAATGTCAATCCCTTGTGCAGTCCCTTAGTATGCCTAATCAAAACTGAACCAATTGTAACACAAAGGGGAGATAAAGATACTCAAGAAGTAGTACACTAGGCTGAAGGAAAATCATGCTGCAACGTGCAGGGAATAAGAAAAAGACAGACTATAATTAAAACATGTACGGCTAATAATTACAGTCCATTCAGTTATTTATTAAACAAAATAAAAACATGCTGCACTATCTTATGACCAACAAAGGTAACATTAAGCAGTAAAATGTGATGCAATTAAAAATGTCTAAAAACAAAAACTTTCCTCAAAGCAAAGCATTTTACTCATCTTACAGAAAAAAAAAAGAGTGCCATAAAAAGTAACAAATACAGTTGGGCAGAGGAGCTCAGAGGTCACCTCAGACCTCAGCGGAAATACTGTAAATAAATAGCTGGGAGGTGACAAACACGTTGGAAGAAAGTCTACATACTCCTGTTTGACCATTCAAATTGGATATTTAGCCTATGCAGTTACATTGCAGTTGATGTAAAACAGAAATTGTGCTGGACCACAAAACACAGAACATTTCATCTGAGAAGCCAAAAAAAAATACACCCACATACACTTTCTTCTTGTTACACATGTGCTAGAACCCTGGACAAGAAACACCTCCCTGTGCTTACCAATAAGCATCCAGAGACACACTCCTGAGAATTTTATAAGGAAAAAAAAAGTCCATTCGTATTTTTTGGAACATTTATAATGACCACTTTACATTTTGAAATGCACTTGCACAGTACACAGTGCAACTATTTTGTGCCCGACATGCACTCTAGACAGATGTTTGAGGGGAATTAAAGAAGGGAAAACTTTTGCCAAAGTGTAGATCTGGACAAACATCATTCAGGTGTAGAGATAGCAAGGTGTAGAGCTGGATGAACACAGCAGGCCCAGCAACATCAGAGGAGCAGGAAAGCTGACGTTTCGGGCCTAGACCTTTCTTCAGAAATGCACGTTTTGGGCCTAGATTCAGGTGTTTTTTTTTCCATGTTTTGTATCCCATTTGACTAGCCATGAAAAAAAACGGATACTTTAGAAACACAAAAATCAATTTCCTCCTTACAGAGAATGACGCAACAGAAGTTTGTGACACTTTTTAAACTGAGCCATGCCAGCGAGGACAGACTTCCTGCTGTGTAGATTGGCATTTAGGGCAATACACCAGGGGATTGGCAGGGAAGACCTCAGGCATGCAGGGAGTGAACACTGTTGGCGGATCTCCCAGGAATGGTCACACTTTTGTATTCCGAGTCCAAAATTTGGAGCACAAAAGATTTCCAGTGAACCACGAGTGAAGGATTCAGAGACATTGTGGCAGTATACAGGTCTATGATTAAGCAAATTTGCGGCCACCATGAGGACTTGGCCTGTACCTGGCTCAGAAACAGAAGTCTGCCAAACCTCAGAAGCCAAAACAGAACACGTGGCAATATGTAGCCACCTGAATAACAAGCAGACCTCTCAGGAAATCTCATACTTATTCCTAGGAGGGATTGGAAGCAGGAACAGGAAGGTGATTTATCAAGTGCTCAGCTACAGCAGAAGCAAAATTTTCACACAAAGCAGGGAGTCTGCTCCCCTCACTACCTCCCCCTAAAAAATACCTTACCCAAAGAGAAACAAGACATTACTAACAGACTGCAGGACAAAATTACTACATTTGAAAATTGCAAGAATCACTTGGAGAAAATACAGCAGAAAAGGACTTGTCACTAACATTTTGAAGAGTTGTCAGTGGAATTGTACATCAACGCAAGGTTTCCCTAGTTAAACATCAATTCTTTAACAAACATTATTTGATGAACTTTCAACTTGATATTGAAGAGCCACTACTTTATGAAATCAAATCAAAATAGAGAATTTGTTTATCTGTTGTTAAGATTAAATGAGCTTTAAAGGGCTGTTCATGGTTTCTCAACAATTATTACATTTGTCATAAACAGGCAACCTGCAGAGCATCTATAGTATTATAAAAAACATGTAGATTTATTTCATAGAAAGTATAAAAGGGTTGTCTGAGTTAGATATAGTGAGTTTGCTGCCCCAAGTGGGCTCAAAAAGCAATGCAGTAGCACGCAAACATGCAGTAAATACAGTGGAGACTGGAAGTGTCTGCAAAAGGAGATGTAGCCCAGGAACAAGGTGAGTAGTTCTCTCCAAACCGAAATTATAGCTTTCCAAATCTTTGAATGGGTGATGGAAGGATTCTTTTAAAAATAGCAATATTAAACATTGCAAATCAAAACTCTTGATTTAAAGAAAATAAATGTTAAGGTACCAAATTTAGGATATTTTGTTCATTTTCTCTTGACCTGTATGGGTTTAGTTTACAGAAGATAGTTATTCCACCAAATAGTAAGCATGTGGACTTGAGAGCCACAAAAATCTTTGTCAGAAACTCCAGTTTTCCCTACCAGGAAATGTCAAGTGTCAGACAAGCATCAGGCTTCCCATTCTGTTTAACATGGACAGTGTTTAGCTTTAGATGAAAGTACCCAATCCCTCACTCGAGTTACTTCTAAATTGCATACAACTAGAATTGTTTTACTCATGTCAAATCTGAAATAAAGTAGAACTTGGCAAAGGGCTACATAACTAAATTCACTGTAACTCTCAATCTGTTGCACTTTCCAATAATGAAAGTTTTATAAGAAGATATGTAACATATCACCAGCCCTCAAGGCACAAGATTCCATAAAAATGTCTAATTAATTATCAAGTCTCATTTATATAAATGAGCTCAGTGGTAAATATAGTGCATAAAATGCTCATACACAGAAACACTAAATACAACAATCATTGACAATTTATAAAATACCAATATTCTGAACATATATCAAATACCTCAACCATCTCAACTCCAAAATCATGATTTATTTACAATTTACTAATAAATGAAACCCCTTCACTGTGAAATAAAACATAATAAACAGATATATTCTCAAAATAGCAACAGATTACCCAGAACATGTAGTTCAAGCCTCTCAATAATATCTGCTTGAGTCACAATCTCCTTCATTGACAAGTTGTCTTTTTTCAGTCACTGTTAGAGTTGCTCTACCACAGGCTTATCTTTAAATCTCTTTCAGTGATTCACGGTCTCTATCCCTCATCTGTGCAGGTCATTACTAACCACTGTCAGCTTTAAAATTGAAAATCACAGAATCTCTTCCTTCCTTGTTCTATCTCCACATATATATAAAAACAAACCTTTGGGTTTTGCAGGTTGGGATAAATCTGTCTGTATCACTACGTGGGGGTCATACTGTCAGTCAGTCAGTCAGTCATAATGTGTGTGGGGCTGTTCATCTTACGCGTGTATGTGCAGGTCCCTTGGTCTGCTACCATGATCTTGTACTGATATAGCGTAATCTTGTTGTATGAAAGGCTCTTGCCCCCCCTCTCTCTCTATCTCTCTCTCTCTCTCCGTGCGACTGCCTCCAAGTCCATATTAACCTCACTCTTCCCGGCTCTCCCAGCATTACCTGCCGAGCTCTTTGCCCACCAGCGTGTAGCAGTTATTGAAGTTGTCGGTGCAGACCCGGGTCTGGATGGTGGACAGCAACCCGCTCCGTGGCTGGCTCATGACTTCGCCTGTCTGCGGCAGACACCGTGCTGGGGTACGGCTGTCGGTCCCGGCCTGAGCTCCTACCGCCTTCTCACTCTAAGGCTCAGCTCCTGCACTACCGGCTCATTCACAACACTAACCCCACCACATCATCACCATGGAGACAGCCAGCTGATTGACAGCTGTGTGGTGGGGGGGAGGGAGGCGCCTTTAAAAAGGCGACGGCAGAATATTATTAAAAAGGCAACGCAAGGACAATTTAGATGAAGGTCATTTCTCGCAGGGTTTTTGTTCCCTTTATAAGTTTCGCCAACGCGTGGAAATTTTTTTTGTTTGTTTTAAATTCTACAATGCATTTCGAAGTGCAGACATTAAAATATATAGTTGCATGGGATTGGAGAGGTCGAAAAATGAATTCACAAAGATAACACCAGAGCTGTCACGTTAGACTTATTTGGGTGGACTGATCAAGCCGGGGTTCATTTCTCGAGTATCGGGAAATGTGTTTGCTTTTGTACCTCACTGTGTTACTACGTACAACATGACAAAAGACTTGTGAGGAAAGTTGTAGGTCCTAGCAGAAAAGGGACAGGAACAACGTGGATACAAAGTTGGCGAGTGATATGAAACAGGGGTAATCTCAATGGATTTTTTAGGGGCGGAAGGAAGGTTTGTAGTGGCGTTTCCCAGAGGTTGGTAGCGGACCCTTGCTTTTCCTAATGTTTAATGATCCGGATCTCAGGTTGCAAGGAGCTATTTCAAGGTTTGTAGATGATACTGAACTTGGAGGAATTGTAAACTGTGAGGAGGATAGTGTGGAACTCCAAAAGGGCATCAACAAGTTTCTGGAGTGGGGAGATAGGTAGCAGATGAGGTTCAATACAAGGGGTTCTGCTATAACGCGATAGATGCCTTCCTGTGTAATGATGCATTATAACAAAAATCACGGTAGAAAAGTGACAGGGCCCATGGGAAAGGAGTGGGGGTGGTGGCGGAGGTTGGGGCAGACCAACAAAAAAAAAATGACTCAAAGATTCCTTAAAAGCACAACACAAAGGATAGCACAGTTTGAATAAATGTTTAATTCACATATAATAATGAAATGACAGTATATTTATCACCTTATCTTGAAAAAATTATCAAGATGACGATGGGGGTAGAGGTTTTGAGGTTGCTCTGTTGTTAATGCAGGGGCTGAGGGTCATCATCATCATCATCTTCGGGTGCAGTTGTGGTTTGCAGGATTAGGGTGAAAAATAGTTAATCCAGAAGTGGATGGCTGTGGTTCATTGTCTTCTGGTTGTTTCTTGGGGCTTGGCTTAAAAAAGACATCCAGTTTTTGCTGCCTTGCCCTTCTTCATACGGTGCCAAAGAATCTTACTTCACTTTTACATACACTTACTTCTTTTACATATACTGCCCGCAATTTTATCACCATCTTATTATCGTTCTTGCCACTGTGTCCTCGCATTTTGTGGGTAACGCAACAGAATTGTGCAGTACCTCTCAAAGAAACATCAAGGATCCTTGATGCCAGCGCGTGGCCTCTTTTGGCCCATGCTCAGGACAAAGCCAACAAACTGATTATGTGATGTCAAAGTTGGAATCGCATCATAGCCAACACAAGGTTCGAGTTTTACAAATAGCGATCCCCTATTTGTCAATTGCATTAGAGCCAATTTGCGTTGCCGGAATACGGAGAAGTGTGAGGTGAAGCAGTTTGGTCTGAGGAACATTGAAAGACAGCAGAAAATAGGAGGTACAATTCTCAAGGAGGTGCAGGAGGAGAGACAATTGGTGTTTATGCACACATCATTGAAGATGGCAGGATAGTTAACAAATTACATAGTGTTCTTGGCTTTATTAATATGGGCAAACAGTACAAGAGCACAAGGGAAGTGATATTGAACTTGCCAAGACAATGGTTAGATCTCAGTTGAGTGTTGTATATAGTTGTGGATGCCACATTATAGGAAAGATGTGATTGCATTGGAGAGAGTGCAGCTACAATTTACAGAAATAGTTCCAGGAATGAGAAACTTCAGTTGTGAGGATAGATTGAAGAAGTTGGGATAGTTATCGTTGGAAAGAAGGAGAGATTTGGTAGACACTTTCAAAATCATGAACAGGATGTTGAGATTGGTTGGCTCACTGAGCTGGTTTGTTGTTCCGCAGGCGTTTCGTTACCATGCTGGGTAACATCCTCAGTGCAGCCTCCGATGAAGCATCAGTGTGTTTTCCTGCCTGGTTTTTAAACTCTGGAGTGTTGCTGCAGTGTGTTATTGCCCATTTAGATAGTGTTCGGACACAGCTTCATTTATGTGTGTTGGGATGGTTACTATTGAAGTTCAGTACCTGCTCTGTGTGTGTGGCTTTTTGGTGTACTTTCATTTGCAGTTCCCCGTTTGTCTTGCGCTCTACCATGATGTCTGGGAATGAGAGCTGTTTGTTCTTCTCCTCCTCTCTGGTGAATTTTATTCCTGTGAGGGTGTTGTTTATACGTTTGTGTGTCTCCTCTAGTTTGGTCCGTTTAATAATGACAAAGGTGTCATCCACGTAGCGTTTCTACAGTTTTGGTTGGATTAGCAGAAGGACCATCCTTTCTAGTCTTTGCACCACTGCCTCTGCTATGAGTCCGGAGATAGGTGATCCCGTGGTGTCCTGTTGATATGTTTGTATGTTTGGCCATTGAAAGTGAAGTGGGTGGTGAGGCATAGGCCCAGTAGTTTGAGCATGTTGTCTGTGGAGATGGTTTCAGTGGGATCTTGCTCTTGTTCCAGTAGTGCTGTCATTGTTTCCCTTCCTAGTGGTATGTCTATTGATGTAAATAGGGCAATGACATCAAACAATATCATGGTCTCTTCGTCGTCTATCCTTATGTCTTTGATGGAGTTGAGGAATTCTTGGGCTGAGTGGATAGAGTGGGGTGACTCGTTGACTAGGTGCCTGAGTCTCCTTTGTAGTTCTTTGGCCAATCTGTGCGATGGAGTGCCTGGTAGGGAGACTATGTGTCTGAGGGGGACTTGCGGCTTGTGCACTTTCGGGAGGCTGTAGAATCGGGGTGTGTTGGTTTCTTCAGGTTTCATTCTTAAGAAGTTTGCTTTGTTGATCTGTCCTGTCTATTTAAGTGCAAACACTATTTAAACGGGCACCAACACACTGCAGCAACACAGATCTATGCCAAGAGGAAGAAGAATATGTCTTCCAGGTTTTCAAGGATAATGGATATCCAAAAAACTGGGTCAGAAGATGCCTACACGAACAACATCAGGAAGGTACTACACGCCCCGACACACTCATCACACTGCCCTACATCAGGAACACGCCGGGACTAACCACAAGACTCCTGTGACTGCTGGGCATCAGAGTGGCACACAAGCCCACATCAACCCTATGACAACTGCTCACCTGAACTAAAGGCCCACTCCCCACCATGGACAGGACCAATGTCATCTACAAGATCCCCTGCAGAGACTGCGAGAAACACTACATCGGACAAACAGGAAGGAAACTAACAACAAGGGTACACGAACACCAACTGGCTACAAAAAGACATGACCAATACTCACTCATCTCAATCCACATGGACGAGGGGAACCACTAATTCAACTGGAACAACACCAAGCTGGGACAAGCTAAGCAGAGACAGGCATGGGAATTCCTTGAAGCCTGGCATTCCACAAAGCATGCCATTAATAAACACATAGAACTCGACCCCATATACACTCCACTACGAAGGAAAACTGGAACAGAGGCAATCCAGCTCAACGGACTTCAGAGTTTAAAAAACAGGCAGGAAAACACACTGATGCTTCATCGCAGGCTGCACTGAGGATGTTACCCAGCATGGTAGCGAAACGCCTGCGGAACAACAAACCAGCTCAGTGAGCCAACCAACCTCAACATCCGCAACCCGAGCTACAGATCTATTTCAAAACTTCATGGACAGGATGGATAGAATAGATAGGGAAAAGTTATTCCTGCTCATAAAACAAAAAAGAATGAGTGAATAGGTTCAAAGTGATATGCAAACGAAGCAAGAGTGATGTGAGAAAACACTATTTTTCTCTCTATTACCTACCAAGCTCTTTATCCACGAGTGTGTAACAGGTGTTGAAATTGTTGGTGGATCTTCGGTCGGATGTCCAACTTTACTGCAAGACTAGGCCATTCTGGGGCATTGACCCTGCGGCTCAGAACAAAGTGAGGTAAACGCAGCAATTAAAAAACAGTCAGTTTAACGCCTCGCAATCCTGTAACAATCTTTTCATTTGCCACTAACTTCCTTCAATTTTCAAACCATCCATTGTTGGTATTCTCTTCCTTCTGCTTTTTCCTTGTAATTTCCCTCCAGAACATTTCTTATGAGTTTGTTTTCTCTTAAGATATGTCCTATCCAGTTACTCTGCATTTTCTTAATTATCTGCAACTCCATATTTGTATGTTCACTCTCCAAAGCTCTTCATTTTTGTTTCTGTCCAGCTGATTCTTTCCATTGTCCTCCAAAGGAGCTTTTTAACAAGTTAGACCTCCTTCACCAAGGCCCACATCTTACATCTGTGCATGACAACAGACCAAACCAAGGTCTTTACGAGGAACCTTTTGAGTTTTATTTAGCTTTTTGGTTAGCAATTGCCTGTTCTTACTAAATATGGCCTTTCCCTTTGCTGTCATTGTTCTTATTTCTTTATTGCATCTTCCATCTGCACATAATATACTTGCTAATTACTTGAATTCTTGTACCTATTCTTGTTCTCTTCCTTTTATGAATACATGGACATTTTTAGGGATTTTGAGATGTGCATCACTTTGGTTTTGTTCAAGTTCACATTTAGGAAATAATCCAAATTAACTGACAAAGATAACAGACAGTAGAAAACAATGGGCTGATAAATGAAAGCCTGCATTTATTTGTCAAGGGCAATTTATTTGAGTAACATTATTGAGTTCTTTGCAGGGTCTTGTGCTGCAGTGGTAGTGTCCCTACATCTGGGCCATAATGTCTAGGTTCAAGTCCTAGCGCCCCTGGAGATATTTCGTAATATGCTTGAATAGGTTAAGCAAAATACCCACTGGGTTGTTTGAAAAAATAATAAGGAGGTCTGAGGACAGGATGCCAGGCAATATATTGTATGATAGGTTCTCCCTTGGTTTCAATGTATTTATATTCAGAAAGGAGACCAATTGACCACCATCCAATTTGGTATTTTCTCATAAATGATGTGACATCAAATCTTGATTTGCAGATCTGATTGCAAATATTACATATGAAGACTGGAGCTATTTTCCCTGGATCATCGGAGGCTGAGGAGTGACCTTATAGAGGCTGATAAAATCATGAGGGGCATGGTTGGGCAAATAGACAAAGTCTTTTCCCTGGGGTAGGGGTGTCCAAACTTGAGGACATAGGTTTAAGGTGAGAGGGGAAAGATTTAAAAGGGACCTAAAGGGCAATTTTTTCACATGGAGGGTGGTATGTTTATGGAATGAGCTGCCATAGGAAGTATTGGAGGCTGGTTTGATTACAACTTTTGAAAGGCATGTGGGTGGGTATGCAAAAAGGAAGGTTGTAGAGGGATATGGGCCAAATTCTGGCAAATGGGACTAGATTTCTTTAGAATATCTGGTCAGCATAGGCGAGTTGGTCATCATTAGACTCTTAATTCCAGATTTTTATTGAATTCAAATTCCACCATTTGCCACAGTGGGATTCAAACCTGGGTCCCCAGAACATTACCCAGGTCTCTAGGTTAAAACAGTCCAGTGATAATACCACAAGGCCATTGCCTTCCTCATTAGAAATATATCACTGTTCTTTCAGTGTCACTGGATCAAAATCCTGAAATTCCCTTCCTATTAGCATTGTAGATCTACCTACATCAAATGGACTGCAGTAGTTCAAGAAAGCAGCTCCCCACCTCTTTCACAAGGACAACTAGGGACGGGCAATAATTGCTGGCCCAACAAGTGACGGCCACATCCCATGAATGAATAGATAAAAGAGGAAAGTTCAGAAATCCTGTTGCAATCCCACAGACAAATCCGTAATCTTTAAAAAGAAATCCAAACTTCCAAGGAATGACTAAAAGGATCACACAAGATTTCAAGTTTTATAACTTCTCCAGTAACAAACAAACAAAGTGAAACTACTTCACTAACAAATTCTACAGAAAAGATTTCCCATTTAATGTTTGCCACAATCAAGAATGCCCTGATATGATTATACTTTGTCCCTTAAGTGGACGTTTCATTCTCAAGGAACTAATCCCAAGCTATTCTCAGCTCCTTTCCCTTTTTGCATTTGGGTAACATTTACTCTCCAAACTAACTTTCATGGTTGAAATACAAATAGAAGATTTCTTACACTAGCTAAAGCTAGCTGAATCTTCCAACATCATTTTATTTGAGCTTAGTCTCTTCAATCTGAGTGTGAAATGCCAGTTGCACCCTGTATGATAAACAACAAACACTTGTTACCTCTAATTCTGTGCTCTTTCTCAGATTCTGGCAGACTAACCATCTTGGTCAGGTTCAGTGATGTTTTAAGGAAAGCTCTGGATCATGCAATTTGTGATTGAAGAACAATTTTTTTTAAAGTGTAGATACTAAAGCTCTTGGAAGTAAATTTCAATCATTTTGTGTAATCCCTTTCATCGTTAGAATACTGATCATACTCAAGTAATATTTGGCCCTGTGTAAAAGTTGACAAGATATTTGGCCAAAATAATCCTTAATTTTGGTAGATCTATGAATAAGTCAACTCCTGAATTTTGACCCAAAAAATCCAAACTCTGTCTTCTTGCTGCTGAAGTCAAACTTGTCCTGCTGCAACCTTACTCATTTGTTGAATCATAGAATAGTTTACCATTGAAGGCCTCCACCCAGTTCCTTACATCTGCACCGACCAACATGAGCAATCAAGGCTACCACCTCACTGGTGCACGCTGCTCACCTATGAATCACATCCTCTCAAATGCCATTGAGGAGTTGCAGCAGTTCTGCAGCCTGGTTCAAACTCAGTTATTGAGATTGCAGAGCACATAAGTTATTGTGCAGAAGCTAGAGAATTCAAGATATTGGGGAAGAACATGAGAAATTGGAGGAAGTTTGCTACACAGCATAGTCAGACGCCTAATAATAAATATACAAACAGAGGAAAGCCTAACAAGTGACTGTATTTGGAAAATTAACTTGCAAAATACACAAATAAAAATTGTCAGGATGGTCTCTCCTTTTCTGTGGACTGTCCAAATCTTCAACCTGAAACAAACAAAAAATTTAATCTTTGTAGATTTCAAAGCCAGTCCTGAATAATATACCAGGTTTATAAAGAGAAACTATTTTATATAGTGACAGAAGAACAAGATTTCACAGCATCTCCTAGCACAGCTTGAGACATAGAGGAGAATGTCTTTTTGGGGTTGGTGACAGTTTTAGTGTGTGTTTTGTTGCTAAGTAGTTTTCCTTTTTCTGCTGAGGTAAAAACTGAATGAATTTGTATACATTTGCAAATTGCTTTTGTTTTTAATGAATTTGATTTATATTCAATGTAAACACATTAATATCTCTCTCTGTTGAAATTGTTTTCTTAAGAATTCAATAATAAAATTACTTTTTGGCTCATTTTGTACAGTTTTGGGGCAGCGTTGGCGAAAGCAGACTTTATCCTGACAACTCTGTAACCAACTGATGTACCGCAGTAAACAGTTAGATAGTAGGACAATGAGAGAGGGTGGATTTTCTCCCCTCCAATATGTCACTTGTGTGTAAGCTGAACCATAGCTTCTCAGCTAAAATTGTGTCTCAGAAATTCATCTTTTACACGAGTATATATACTATGCACTTGCCAAACTCACTCATATCAGAAATACCCAACATACCAATTACAAATACTGATGATTAATTTTCAGGCGCACAGAGATGTATTGAAGTCTGTTTGGGTTGGTCTTGTATAATTAATATGCAACACACAATGAGCTGAATCTTACTGAAAATTTACTGTGTCATTTTTGTCATGTATCATGGAGAGTTTCTTTCTGTGAAGTCTAATGTGTTTTCTCGCCTGATTGTCCAAATGTTGTCTCATTAACTATATATCATACCCTATGGTGCCCCTCTTGTCTGACCCTTCCTCAGAGCAGTTCTGAGGAAGCGTCACTGGACCCGAAACATTAACTCTGTTTTTCCCTTCACAGACACTGCCAGATCTGCTGTGTTTTTCCAGCAACTTTGTTTTTGTTCCTGAAAAGAATGTCTGTGGTGAGTGTGAAGAGTTGTCAGTGTGATACATTTTAGCATCACCTCCAAAGGACAGCCAAGCATCTTTTCTCATTGTGAGGTGCAGTACTTGGGTTTAAGCATTCCCCATGAACCTAATACCCAGGAAACAACATCTGACAAGATAATACCTCTTTTCCACAGGGAAAGTGATTCTCTTTGCAAATGACAATAGACCTGTGGGTAAGAGAGTGATCATTTTAGAGTAGAGGCCTTGGAATGAGCTGATGTCACAATACTTGATGCCAATCCCTTATCTAAACCACTGAGGGGAGAGCCAAGTTATGTGATAACTTCTTTTTTGAGGCAGAGGTATATTGTGGTCTGTCCATGTGTGTGTGGCAATGTGTCTAAGAATTGCTTTTAGCTACTAACAGGCATAGACAAAATAGCTTCCTGGCACTTGCATTTCTTATCACTTGTGATTTATGTTTCGTAGCTCCATCCTTTGGTAGTATTGAACATGTGAAGCAATTCTCATCTCACACATATTGTTAGATATTACATGAACTGCAGCAGTGACTGAGATTTCTGAAGGGAAAGATTTGCAAAATGAAACAAAATTTCAAGAGGTTATGTTCTACAGACATTATAATGGAGACATGAAGCAATTAAAATAAATACAAATGCAAATAAAACCAAACTGAGTCACGGATAACAAGGTGTGGAGCTGGATGAACA
>JAHRHZ010000013.1:55091995-55114603 GCA_024137785.1 Ginglymostoma cirratum
CGGTCTAGGCCCGAAACGTCAAGCTTTCCTGCTCCTATGATGCTGCTTGGCCTGCTATGTTCATCCAGCTCCACACCTTGTTATCTCGGATTCTCCAGCATCCGCAGTACCTATTATCTCTGAGTCACGGATATCTCCTTTTGAGGTAACTCTTTCAAGTGGCAGAGCAGATCAATAATGGGCTGTTTTGCATGGGAGCATCCAGCGTCAAGGTTAAATATTTCGCTCTCAAGTGTAAAATAATTTTATAGCCTCTCCAACATCTTGTCAAGAGTTGACTGATGGTACAGTTTTCTGATTTTGAGCAGAAGATGTTTACCTCAGGCATGCACAATACTGGCACGTTTCAGAACAACCACCTGTTATATACAGTGCTGGCTAATTAATCCTATTGGCTACAACACAGCTCAACACAGCTAAATCTCAGAGCGAGCAGGATGTCTGACACTCCTGTTCTTATCTGTCAGCCAGGGCTCCCTGATTGGACCGGATTAACAGCCCAATTAGGGAACTCATATTCTATGAGGTCCACCTTGCTGACCTTGTTACAATCATTAGTGTATCAAATAGTCAATATTAATAGGCCTTTGAAGTCCGGCACCCAGTGCACATTCTGTGCCTCTAGTGCTTCTCCCTACTGGCATTCAATGTGAAGAAGTACTGATTCATCAGAGGGAGAGTGATACGTGACATTCAGCAAGAGCTTTTCTTATTTGCTCCTATTTTACCTAGTGCTACAAGACTTCACAATGTTCAGAGTTACTGTGAATAACTGCAAAGATCATTCTCTTACATTTACCAGTGGCGTACTATGTATCACTGTGTTGCTACTGTCTACCAGTTCATACCAAAGTATGTGATGAATAACTATGTGGTGCAGTGGTAGTATCCCTCTCGCTGAATCAGGAGACTCAGGTTCAACTCCCACCTACACCAGAGGTGAGTAATGATATCTCTGAACAGGATGATTAATTTTTTTGTTGTTGGAACACAGCTTATATTGTTTGATCGATTAGTGTGGTACAATTTTCAGGTATTGGTTGAATAGAGACCTGTTGGCCAGTCAAGAGGACTTTGCAGAGTAGACTGGTTTAAATGTGCCTCTGTTATAGTAAATGCCTGTGTTGATGTTGGATGCCTTTCCAGACCACTTTCAGAGGGCAGTTACGAGTCAACCACTTGGCTGTGGGTCTGGAGTCACATATGGGCCAGACTGGTAATGGTCCCCTGTCAGCCTTCTGCAGGGCGTGCTCCCTCTAGGTCGCACTGGTCCACTCCTCCTTCACTCCCAACACACCCCACAGTCCTATGGCACCTTCCCCTGCAACCGCAAAAGGTCTAACACCTGCCCATGTACTTCCTCCCTCCTCAGTGTCCAAGGGCCCAAACACATGATCCAGATGAAGCAGCACTTTATCTGCACGCTGCTCAAATCTAGTTTACTATGTTCGTTGCTCACAATGCAGTCTCCCCTACATTAGGGAAACGAAGCATAGACTGGGTGACCACTTCGCAGAACACCTATGTTCTGTCTGCAAAAAAGACCCTGAGCTTCCAGTTGCCTGCCACTTCAATACACCATCACGTTCCCTGGCCAACATCTCTGTCTCAGGCTTACTGTAGTGATCCAGTGAAGCTCAATGCAAACTGGAAGAACAGCACCTCATTTTCCACTTGAGAACTCTTAAGAGTCTTCTGGACTCAATATCAAGTTCAACAATTTTAGAGCTTGAAGAACCTTCTCTCACGTCCTTATCTCAACGCCCATACACCAGACCTTGTGATCACATGGTCTGCTATTACACACAATCCATTGTTAGCCACCAATTGTCCACATTGGTAGCTATTCATTCTCCCAGGCTGATCATTACCTAATCCTTTGTCAATCCAACTGTTGTCTGTCTTTGAGTTCTATCTCCACCTTTTGTTTACTCCTTACTTTCTCCCGCCATCCGATTTTCTGCATAAAAGCCAACTTTTTCCTAGCTACCATCAGTTCTGAGGAAGGATCACTAGACCTGAAATGCTCGCTCTGTTTTCTGTCTACAAGTCTGCCAGACTTGATGAGCTTTTCCAGCAATTTCTGTTTTTGTTTCTGGTAATAGAATTGCAAATTTCTTTCCTCAAATATATTAGTTGATTAGATGCATTTTTACTTCATGGTTATTATTACTGAGACTAACTTTTTATTCCAGATTTATTTAATTCATTGATTTTAAATTTCCCCAGTTGCCACATGGAATGTCAACTAACCATCAGGCCTGGGAATCAGTAATGTTATTACAACTATACTGTATTTCCATTGCTTGTAATGTTCTACAAATAAAATTGTGATGGATCTTTTACGTCCACCAGAACAGTCAGATGGCGGCCCAAGTTTAATGTCTTATTCAAAAGGCAGTATCTCCAAAAATACAATACTCCCTCAGCACTAGTAAAGTGAAACCACCAGCATGGAATATGCTGTGCAGTCAGTTTCACTCATTCAGAGATGAATATGCCATGGTGAGTTAAATAGCTTCTACCATATTCCAGCAAATTCTAGGCTACTAAAGGCTGCCTAACTTTCTTGATCTATGAGCCTGAAGATATATTGCCTTTGAGATTACAAAGTGAAAGATTTACGTTAGTTATTTGACATTCATATTTATATTCAGGCTAGCATCAAGCTGCAAATTCCCAATAGTTATATGCTATTTTAATCAAAGATAGTAAGTCAATTCACTCAAGAAGAAGCTAGGCTAGTTGATTTACTGTTGGTATTGAACGGAGTACTTATCTGCCCTGTCAGGTCAATATAAAAATCCATTGACACTATTCGAGTGGGGATGTTTTCTGCTGTGCTCTGGTCACTATTTCTTCTTCAACCGACATCATCAGAAACAGATGATCCAGTCACTTACGTAGTCACTATTAATAGAAGCTTGAATGTAAATTATCTAGCACATTTGCCAATTTTGTAATAGTGACTGTGTTTCAAACAAAAGTAATGTTTGGCTGGGAAGTAACTTTGAGCATCTTGAGATCATGAAAACAAGTTATTTTTCATACTTTTTTTTACAAAAAGTATTTCCATTGCTAAGCTTGTCACTGAGAGAACATAATATGTTAATATGCACATTAGTTAACTTAAGCTGAAAACCAAATTGGAGAAATAATTTGTAATGTTTTATGATGACTTATAACACATTAGTAAGGTTAAAATGTCATTCTATATTGCAAATTTGTTATGCTATAGTAATTAGCTCCATTGGTTGTGTAAATGTTTGTTTAAATGCAACTTGAGGCATTGCTTACATAAAATAATGGAAAATAGTGAAACAGTTCCACAGGCTACTTTGCTAACTTTAGTTTACCAGCTGCAAACGTTTAGTGCCTTGTCAAATCCGCATCAAAAATACGACATTGAAGTGGGGTGCAACAACAAGTAATAAATAACTAGCTATTACACTGAAGTCAATTATAAATAGACCACACCAGTTTTTCATAATATCTATCTTAACATGCACTGAAGTTTTAAAAGCAATGATTTCCTTCTGAAGTTTGCGATGATCCACCATTGCTGTTGATAATAGCTGCTGCAGAGGCAATGAATTGGGACAATCTTGGAAGGCACTGCCTAACAAGAAGACCATAAATATTGTGGCATAACAAATTAGTTTATTGACATTCGTATACAGCAGCATGATTGTACAGGAAGTGCAGCCTGAGTATCATGTGACTTTCAAATCAGCCAATCAGCTAATTAATATGTAATTTTCTGACAGTGAAATTCCTTAAAATATTCCACAAATCAAAGGCAGATCCGTGTTGTGAATTTGCAGTTGAACTTGAATACAATCCATGGCTCTTACACATTAATTTGTGAATATGTGCTAATGAGGTTATATTAGTTGCCTTTAACATTAAGTGGCCCTGCCAAGAAGAAAATGGCTTTAATTGCATGGGATTGTCTATAGTCCATTCATTTTGGAGATATGTTTATTTACAAAACTTAAAAAAATGAAACCAAGCAGGAAATAGTTACAATGGTTCAACATCAATGATTCTTCTTCTTCCTTTCTTGGTTAATTCAGAAATCAGGAAGTACGTCCATAATACTTTACATTTGAGACATCCTCTTTGCATGTGCACATTTTGTGCTTCTCATGTTGTTAAGGACAAGGATGCCGCCTGTTCACTGCAGGAGTGGGATTCCTCATGAGAGATGAGTGCTTCTTTCACTCAAGTCCAAAAGTATTAGTTTCTTCCACTGCTGTGACCAGCTTTTCATATAACATAGAATATGATGGATATGGTGGAAGATCCAAGCGGTTGAAACATGTGTGTGCCCTGGAACAGTAGAGAAGAGAAAACACTGTTAACAACATTCACCTATTGTTATATGCAGTCAGTAGACCATTCTAGAGGTATTGAAAGCACCTTTCCGATTCTACCAGCATCTTAGTATTGTTGTAGTCTTATGTCATTGCCAAAGACACTGATCCATATAAGAGAAAAGCATAAATGTTATTCAGCTAAGAAAAGCCAAGGTGTAGGAATTAATTGGCAGACACCCAGAATAATTAGATCTAGCCCAGCTTCCACCTCTACCTATTGTCCATTATATTTGCCTTATTTGTTCTTGCTGATTCTGGTACTTCCTGGTCATCCTTGTTAGGGCTGGAGCGATGGACAGTAATATGGAAGAGAGTCATATGGGGTTTGGTCCTTGGGTTAGATTTCAGACAATGGGGTTTCTCAACTGCCAGCTGGAAAACAAACATGAAACCCTGTTACCTCCTCCAGGAAAGCCCATATGTGTCCTCTCAGATATCATCAGGAAGGCCCAGGATTGTGGGGCAACCCAAGCCAGAGGCAGACTATGACAGGAGGAGAATTGCAGGGTGGAGGAATATGTGTGGAAAGGAGGAATGTTGGCAGCAGGGGCCAGTGAATCATGATGTCCCTCCATTGAGAACAAGGGAACCCCAAATCTCTCTTCAACATCAAGACCAGAAATGACGTCCTCAGTTTGACTTGTTACACTCCCTGGGTAGAGATAGTCAACCTGCAGCTGACCTAATAACAGCAGTGATTCTTAGTTGCCTTCAGCTGGCAGCTGGGCATGAAGTCCAACCATAGGCCTTTCTGTCCCAGCACTAGATTCGTCAACAGCAGGAAGGTGGTGTGATGTTTGCCCCTGTAAATATGCCAGAATAAAGGGGATAAAAATCCTCCCAATGTCCCTCCAAATGGGCAGCTCCACCTTTCTCTACTAGCTGGAGATGGCATAATACTGGAGGCTGTATGAGAGCAGTGGACCAGATTTCAGCAGGACACAATTTGTTTCTACTAGATAATCTAGATGTATAGTATGGCAGCATTCCCAAAGAAAGGCAAGTTTCTTTTTAAAATCATTTATTGTAATTATGTTGTACTCATGCCTGTAGAGTATGTAATAGAGTTTCAGACAGGAGAAGTTTAATCCCATTCATGGTAGTCATTAGATTACACATTCTTGCAAAAGAGATATATCCATATTCACATTAGTATCCATTGGCTCCAAATGAATAATATGATCTCATCCTGGCTTTTCCACCTCCAATGACTTCAGTGATGAAGGATACCAACCGAGACAATTTCAACTTGATGATTGGAACCTGCAAGATTCTGGAATCCCTTATTTGAAAAAAAAACTAACAGAATTTTATATTAACAACATTTTAAAATTTTGGCTTCCATGGATAGAATTTAGGTTCTTTATTACTGTCCATGATCAAAGTGGTAGTGTGTATTTTATTGCCCTCAATGTATTTGTCCTAATTTTTGGTAATTCCACCACAAAACATTTATGTGTTTAAGAATAAAAATAAGTAATTTATTATCACAAACTTGCCCTGATGCAATGTTTCACTCATTCAAATCATAGGTACTATCACATACATGATAATTGGATACTGGTGATAAAAACGCAATTGGGGATTATTACAGTCTCTGTCTCAAGTAAATCTATATTTTCTTAGATAAGTTAAAGCTTTAGATGGACTGAAGGTCTTGAAAAGCAGAGGTTTTTCAGTAAGCTGCAAGAATTCTCAGTTGAATTCCCAAGAGATTGGTACTGACATGAACTGAAAGTTATGTCATGATTCAGTGGCATGAGGTGCTGCAAGTCAAGGCCTGCAATTCCCAGAGTCATCACAAAAGTTAAACATTGTAGAAAGTACACAAATTTCCTCAATTAACCTGTCTTATACACCAAGGTTGAAAAACAGAATGGACCAGGTTTCTCTACTGAACATAAACCACTATTTATTATAAATAAATAGGTGCCACCATGCTACCACAGATTCAGGCCTTGAATCCAGCAGGTCACCTGACAAGAAGAGAATAATAGTTGACTATGTCTCCGCGAATGTAATAAAAGGAAAATACTGCAGATGTTGGAAATCTGAAACAATCACAGACAATGCTGGAGAAACTCAGCAGGTCTGGAAGAATCTGTGGAGAGAAAACAGAGTTAACGTTTCAAGTCTGGTATGACTCTTTTTCAGAACTGGAGGTCCTCTGCTCAATAGGTGCCCAAATGGACAGTGAAAAGAAACAAATCTTGTACGTATATAATGCCTATCACAGCCTCAGAATGTCCCAATGAACTTCACAACGCATAAAGTTGGCCTTTCTGAATTTGAGAACAGTTGTGTCAGTGTGCCAAGCTCTTGCTCACTACTTTAAGTGGGCAATTATCACATTTCTGACCAACAGCACGAGTGAAAATCTATTCTCTGGAGTGAAACTCTGTTAAATAAATGGTAGGACAAAGGGATGCCAGTGCAATGATGTAAACAGTGCTCCATTTATCTTTTCAACATTAGACCAGTAAAATCGTTTTGACTACAAACAGCAAATACTTGGATGTAAGCAGTTAAACTACATGTCCAAACATCTGTTTGACCTTTAATAGAGTATTGTAGATTTTTACAATCTATTGAACTGTACTTTTATTAAGCTGAGACCGAAGGAGTGCTAGATTTCCCTGTTGTTACTGGCAATGGAAACCTATGGCCACAACCAACAAACTCAATAAAATGGCAATAAAATTTAAATGGATTTTCTGCTTGTCAACATGACAGTTACAAATGTCACTGGGCTGAACAGGGTGAAGCTGCGTGTTTCCATTCATTTACATTGTGATCTCCTGGAGAGATTTAGGGTGAAAAGTTTCTTACAGTTGGTTTAAAATTGCTGAAAACACATCAGTCACTGTTGGTGTGAATATATGTCAGCAAAACGAAGGAGGTGGTCATTGACTTCAGGAAGTGGAGTGGAGGACCTGTCCTGTCTGTATCAGTGGTGCTGAGGTGGAGGTGATTGAAAGCTTCAAGTTCCTAGGCGTAGATATCGCCAACAGTCTGTCCTGGTCCTTCCTCTTAATGCTAGGGCCAAGAAAGCACACCAATGCCTCAACTTCCTCAGAAAGTTAAGGAAATTTGGCATGTCTACAATGACTCTTTGCAATTTTTATAAATGCACCACAGAAAGCACGCTATCCGGATGCATCAAGCATGGTTTAAATTTGAATGATTTATTGTCACTTGCATTTTACAGTGGATAATGCAGTAAAATAGAGTGAAAAGCTTCAACTGCTGCCACAATCCAGCACCATTTTGAATAGTTTAAGAAAAAAAAGAGTAAAAAGATATAACTGAAAGAGAGTCTATCTTCGTTCTGCTGCATTCAGCATGAGCCCTGATTCGGCTCACCAGTTACATCTGCGACACCATCCCTCCTCCTCAGCCTCACCACCGCTGTACCAGACTCACCAACGTAGGAGTTGCCCGCTCTTCATTGCTGGGCCCACCTTGCCGACAATGAGTACCATGTTGAACCCACACTTGGCTCACAGCCATGAGTCCCTGGCTCTGCTGCTGCCACTGTCTTGCCAATAACCAGGAGTCCCAACCCCGGGCCTACTGCCACTGCAATCAGGTGTTCCTGGCTCTGCTGCCACCTCGTTGATGTCAGGAATCCCTGCTCCGGGCATACCACGCTTACGCCGCTGCAGCCATTGCCTCGCCAATGCCAGGAGTCTCTGCCCTGGGCCTAATGAAACTAGGAGTCCCTGGCTCCACCGCCAGGCCAGGCCGCCACTATGCCAAGTATCCCGCTCTGGCTGCCCTCCTACAACATACTGCCTTGCCTACAGTCCATGGTTGCCGCTGCTGGCCTCAAACGAATACGACCTTGCTGCCGCCGTCTCTGATCACCGGGAGGCTGCTGCCACTTTGCACATGGCCCAGTCTTGCCGCTGCGCCGATGCTGCCAACTAACCCACCAGAGAAAAGAAAAAAATGAAAAGAAAAGAGCAGAAGTAAAAAGAAAGAAAGAAGCAAAGCAGATGGGAGCGAATGAGCCCCAGTCAAGAGTCCTCACACAGCCCTGTTACTCTGCCACCATCTTGGAACCGATATCTTATTTGTGGCAACTGCTCTGCCCAAGAACACAAGAAATTACAGAGAGCAATGAACATAGCCAAGCCAGGCTTTCATCCATGGACACTGTCTACACTTCCCGCTACCTCGGGAAAGCAGCCAACATAATCAAAGACCACTCCCACCCCTGTTATACTCTCTTCCACTCTCTTCCATCAGGCAGAAGATACAAAAGTTTGAAAACACATCCAACAGATTCAAGAACAGCTTCTTCCCTGCTATTATCAAACTTTTGAACAGGCCTCTCATATGTTAAAGTTGATCTTTCTCTGCACCTTCTCTATAGCTGTAACACTGTATTTTGCATTCAGTTCTATTACCCTGATGTACTTATGTAAGATATAATTCACTTGGTTAGGACGCAATACAATACATTTCATTGTTCCTCGGTACATGGGACAAGCTGTACAAGAAGGAACAACAGTAGGCTATTCAGTCCTTCAAGCCTACTCTGCCATTCAATAAGATCATGGCTGATCTGTTTTTAATCTCAACTCTACATTCCTGCATATCCCTCATAACTATTTACCCCTTAGAACCAAGAATCTATCTACCACTGCCTTAAAGATATTTAAATATTCTGCATCCCTTTTGAAGAATGGAATTTCAATGACTTACAACCCTCTGAGAGAAAAAAAATGTTTCCTTGATCTCTGTTTATTTTAAAACTATGACCCCTCATTCTGGATTCTGTCATAAGAGGAAACATCCTTTCAACAGCCCCCCCTCAGGATCCTACATGTTTCAATTATGTCATTTCTGACTGTTCTAGACTCCAGAAGGGTTCTAAGTTCCAGTGAAGGGAAAGGCCAGATTAGGGGAAAGCAGTATTCTGGGGATGGGGGCAAGTTCCAGAGAGGGATAAATTACAGAAACAGGTAGGGAAGAGTCCATGAAGGATTTTAAATGGAAGGTTGAGAACGTAAAATTGGAAATGTTGGGAAATAAATCTAGCATAATTCAATGAGTGAAAATACAGGTGATTGTGAGCTACAACAGTATAAGGTATGGACAGCAGAGCTCTAACTGGCCTGCTGTGCTCCTCCAGCTCCACACCATGTTATGTCTGACTCCAGCATCTGTGGTTCTTGCTATCTCAGAGTTTTAGAGGAGCTGGAATGTACAGAGCAATGAGGCTGGTAAGGTAAACATTGGAATAGTTGGGTCTGGAAGTGTCTGAATGAGGATCTCAGTAATGAACAGGTTGAGGCAGAGGTAGGTGGTGTGAAAAAAATGATTTTTCTAGTGGAGGTGATATGGGAATTAGAATTTCAACTTGATGATGATTGCAAATCTGGTTTCAGAATAAAGATGCAGTGGTATTCATGACCAAGGTCCCCTTGGATAGGCTAAAGTGCCATTGTTGGGTTTTCTTTGCTACATGATAACTAGTAATAACTCAAATGAAGAAGTTTTTAATGTGGAAGTTCAGTGCCCTGCAGAAATATAGGCTTCAGAGATGGCTGTGAACCACAGTGATAACCAGACAAAAAGACTTGCTCAGCCATTCTGGTTGTTGCAACAGCATCAGATTCACTTACCCCTCCCTTCATTCCCACCACTCATAATGATTAACTATATTTTGTTGTGAAATTATGCAAATTCTAATTCTTGACATCTCTAAAACAGAGAAGCAAAGACAGAACTGAGAGAAACAAGAGACTGTTGGAAGGGTCTCTCAAATACGTGTAGCATTCCTTATGCTTGTTTGAGTTACTCATTTTAAAAAATACATAAATTAAGTTCTGAAAGCAAATGGAGCCTCTGATCACCTTTGATTCTGGCAATGTAGGTTGATATTTTGTTTCCACTCAGAGTGAATGAGGAGAAAATTATATTACAGGCAGAAGACAGGAGACTAGCAAATGGAAAGAATTTTTAGGAACTAATAAAGGAACAAAAGTATCAAAAAAGGACTAGAATTACAGATTTGAAGAGAAAGTGCTGCTAAAGGAGAAGTGGCACATCCTACTTCTCAATTGCATAAGAAAATCTCATCCATTTTAATTCTTCCTCTTTGAAGGGTGACACTTCAACACTTCTGGATAAAATATTTCTCTCTTTATAACAAAAAATGATGCAGTGTTCAGCAAATACTGGCAAGTCTTACAGCAGTCAAGCTGTTTCTATTATATATTCCGGTGGTTATCAAATTAGAGGTCATGGGTCCCAGGAGGTCTTGTAGAAATATTTCCAAAGGCTCCAGGAGATATTATAAAAGTAGACTGCCCAGGACCCTGTGGTCAGAGGGAAGAGTAAGGTTATGAGCCATGGCTGGAATTTGGGCTTGTATATGTCCACCATGCTAAATATAAATTACAACTTGCATTCTGGATGAAGCTATTTGATCATCAGTGGCAACTTAAGCATTGAGCACAAAGGGTGGCAGACTAGAGTAGGAATTCTTTGAAGTGTTTTAAGAGAGGTCTGTCATGGGTTAATCAATCTGAAATTAACTGAAATGGAGATGGTTGGATTTCCCTGATCTTCATTAGGTCTCCCTAATGCTCTGGTTTCAAAGTGGAGTCTAACAGGTGGACAATGTTGTGAATAGGGACATTTTTTTCTTTAGAAGTAAAATTTGCTGTTCAGTATTTGCACTGACAAACTAGTGTTGATATTTGCTGCATTATTGTTTATACTATTTGTTTATTTATTTGTTTATACTAAACCATTAACACACACACCGGTAACCTTGAGGTTTCCAGTTCTTTTGAAAGTCTCTTTCAGGAAGGACTTCAACTGGATTCATTTTATATAACACTGTTGCTGTAACCTAAATTTTTGTATAGATAAAAGTGGAATAGATTCATTACTGGGTCTGTTCTACTATAAAGACTGTCAACTATGGTTCAGTTAGCTGCAGCCTTGCCTCTAAGTTATATTGTTCTGGTTTCAGGTCCCAAGTCCCACTCCAAGAATGAGCCTAAAAATCTATGCTGACACTCCAGTGCTGTACTAATGGAGCACAGCACTGTTGGTAACACCATCCTTTGGATGAGACATTTTAACTAAGCTTTCTGCATGTCAGGTGGATATAAAAAATTGCATGGCATGATTCCCTGGTTTGCTAATCAATGCTAATCCAACAATCGACACCATACAGATAGATTATCTGGTCATTACCACGCTACCATTTTTTGGAGCTTGCTGACTGCTGTATTTCTGACATGACAACAATGAATAGAGTTCATAAGTACTTAGAGTCATAAAGTTGTACAGCATTGAAACAGACCCTTTGGTTCAACTCATCCATGCTGACCCATTTATCAGCATTCGGCCCGTATCTCTTTAAAACCTTCATATTCATAAACCCATCCAGATGCCTTTAAAATGTTTTAGTTGTATCAACCTCCACCACTTCCTCTGTCAGCCCATTCCTTATGCATACCTCTGCATGAAAAAGGTAAACCCTTAGGTCCTTTTAAATCTTCCCCCTCTCACCTTAAACCTATAACTTCCAGTTTTGGACACCCTATTCCGGGGAAAAAATGCTTGGCTATTCACCCTATCCATGCCCCTCATGATTTTATAAACCTCTATAAGGTCACTCCTTGGCCTCTGACACTCCAGGGAAAATAGCCCCAGCCTATTCAGCCTCTCGCTATAGCTCAAACCCTCCAATCCTGGCAACATCCTCGTAAATCTTTTCTGAATCCTTTCAAGTTTCACAGCATCTTTCCTATAGCAGGGAGACCAGAATTGTATACAGTATTCCAAAAGTGGCCTAACCATTGCCCTGTACATTCGCAACATGACCTCCCAACTCCTATACTCAATGCACTGACCAATAAAGGCAGACATACCAAACACCTTCTTCATTCCCTGTCTACGTGCAACTCTATTTTCAAGGAACTAGGAACCTGCACTCCAAGATCTCTTTGTTCCACGTCACTCCCCAGGACCTTACCATTAAGTGTATAAGTCCTGCCCTGAATTGCCTTTCCCAAATTGCAGCACCTCACATTTATCTAAAATAAACTCTACCTGTCACTCCTCGGCCCATCGGCCCATCTGATACAGTCCTGTTGTACTCTGAGATAACCTCTTTCGCTGTCCACGACACCACCAATTTTGGTGTCATCTACTAACTTACTAACCACTCCTTCTACATTCACATCCAAGTCATTTATGTAGATGATGAAAATTAGTTGCCCCAGCACCGATCCTTGTGGCATGCCGCTGGTCACAGGCCTCCAATCTGAAACTCAACCCTCCACCACCACCCTCCATCTTCTATCTTCGAGCCAGCTCTGTATCCAAATGAGTAATTCTCGCTGTATTCCATGTGATCTAACATTGCTAACCAGTCTACCATGAGAAACCATGACAAACCGTTATTTGCTTTGGAATGTGCGGGGTCTAGCAAGGGAGCTGGATAAGTACAATTCTTCATTCAAGACATGCCTCTCAAACTGGGCTCCACTAGTCAGAGACTTTGAAAAATAAGTGAGTCAAAGTCAGAGGTGGGATTGTGTGAGAGTTAGGAGGTAGGAAAAGAGCACAGCTGCCAGATGTGTAGTGCAGCGTAAGATAGCTTTCTCACCTAAGAGGAAGATAAAAGAAACTACATATTTAACTGAAAAGTACCAAGCATTTCACTTATGCCTGAAGATAAATACCTGTTTTCTGAAAATCCTTATTAAAATGCTACTTCCATGCAGCACTTTCACGCTATGAGTATAAGAATTTAAATGGGATATCCATAATTATGAAACCATTTGAAAAAGAGTCAGTAAATAAAAGAAAATCTTCTACCAGCATCAATTCTATTTCCTTTCAGGCTCTGGTCTGCATGCCTTCTTAATTTTAATATCCACTATGCAGTTCCAGAAAGGGTTACTAGACCTCAAAATTAACTCTGCTTTCTGTCCACAGATGCTGCCAAATCTGCTGAGTTTCCCCAGCAATCTGTTTTGATTCGGCAATACGATAAGATTTTCTGCCTCTCTATTTGAAGAATTTATTGCATCTATGACGGTATCACCTGTCAATCCCATTGTGCGGTGTATGGCATTGTCCAAATCTGTGTAAGTTTCCATTGTTATATCTTAGCTGGAATTTCAATGCCAGCCTCCCATGGATGAGAGAAAAGATCCCTATCATTGGTCTGCTTAGACCTGTTCTCCTTCGTTTTCAACGGCTTGTACAACAGTAGCCCATTGGAACCCAGTACGGAGGAAGATAGTGAAGTAGACCAGTTTCAAGAGCAATAATAATGTCCCTTTGTGAATATTTCATGACATGTGCAAGCCTATTTTAGAGTCAATCATCTGTCATTACTGGCACACTCGTACCACTTACTGTGCAGCAGATAATGCCTTGCCTTATCTTGAATCTGTCCAATAATCCATCATTCCAACTCCTCGTGGTCCAGCCTCTTTGCCAGGGTGACTCCTTCCTTCTGCAGGATTGACTGTAGGTGAGAGTCTTTTCTTCTCGCATCATCTTGGGAAACTAGTTTGGCAGAGCACCATTGACACTGAGATGGGCAGTTGTTCTCATCCACATCCTTGCCGACCATTCTAATGTGTGGTTTCGTGTGGGCAAACTCAATGCTGGGATCCCCAATGTCTTTGTAATATTCATTTTCTGCCTCAAACCAAGGTTTTCCACTTGTATCAACTTCATCTTCTCTCTGATCAACACCACTTCTAACTTTCTCGCAGGTTTAGCAATACATATAGGCGTTGCACATGCTTTTGTTGGGATATCTTGATGTCAAATGATGGCTTGCTCAATGCACCATGATTTTATGTTCTTTTGTGGTCAAACTTTACTATAATTGTTGACAGAGTCACAGGGGGAGCTTAGACAAGTTCAAATAATCCGAATTTTAGTGTGGAATTTTAGTTTTCGAGAATGTCATTCTATAGGATTTGCTATTCTGCCAGCAAGAATGGCTCATTGCTTCGATATAATCAGAATGTTGAGTCATTTGAGTTTGACATCTCACAATTTCACTGTATCTGGGCATTATAACCTCATGACTAAATTCTAAATGACTAAATAAAGCCCGTTTGATATCCTGCAGCCATGAAAAGTGCTATATAGAAGCAAGTTTCTCCCTCCTAGCTATTAATAAGCGTGGTCCCCAGGAGGAAAGAAACCTTTTGGCATCTAATTGCATCAACAGACAAACTCTGACCAATATAACAAAAATTGCCGGTGAGGATTTGAAAGAAATCTACAGCTCTGGTGAACTTCACAGCAACTGCAGAACTGTTAATCTGAGATTGTGTCCATCATTAGATTCCAATAGATGATATAACTTGGTAATTGCCTCCATTATGAACTGTAGTTGACAAAGACAGGACTTTTGGACTAGCTCAAGTAGATGTGCTTGGTCTGAGCTTCAGAGCCCTGGGCTGAATTTAAAGCTAGAAATTTGTGGGGCACTAAGGAATGCCAGGCAAGGAGTTGGGGTGGGGAATGGGGATGAGGGTGAAAAAGCAGCAGGGACTGGTATGCCCATTGCTTTGCTACTGCAATGGAATTTAACCAGTAGCAGGAAAAGTGCTATACAGTACTCCGTTTCAAAGGAAATTGAGCCTTAAGACAACAATTGAAAACCAGTTAAGAACCTATTCCTATTAGTACTGGTATTTACCCAACCTCTGGCCAGTGAAGCATTTCTTGGTGACAATGACCACTTCCACCAGTTGCTACTGGTGTCCCCATAAAATCCGGTAAGGTGCATATCAGGACCTGGGAGAGCTAGTGCATCTGCATTTCTTCTTTATCCCCCTCTGTTTAAATTTCTTTTCCTTCTTCCAAATCCATAACAGCCATTTGCAGTTCAAATGGAATGTCTGTACTAAGCAAAGTGGTCACTGGTGAGGAAGCAGCTGTTGTCAGCTATTGGAAAACATTTCATTTAGAATGGGCGCAGGTAACAGCCACAGACAGTAATGCAAAAAACATTATGCACAAAATTCAACATAAATAGTCCAAAATCAATCATGCTTCAAAAACTACCTCAATCATCAAACCTTTGCTCGTTCTAAAATATAGCTAAGTTGAGAAGTAACCATTTTATAAAGACACACACCTAGAATACACTATTGGGAAATCATCTGTGTTGACTGGATCTGTGCTCTCTGTAGGTAGGGAGGTAAAATAATAATATGACTGAAATGTTTAAAAAAGGGAAGAAAATTTAATCAGGTAAATATAATTACTTGCTTTTCCACTAGGGAAACTAGAGTTTGGAGATGAAGTTTGAAGGAGAACAAAACTTGTACCCTGAAGGTGGCTGCACAGGTGGATAGAGTGGTCAAGAAGGCATATGGTATGCTTGCCTTCATCGGACGGGGTATTGAGTATAAGAGCTGGCAGGTCATGTTAAAATTGTACAAGACTTTGGTTCGGCCGCATTTAGAATACTGTGTACAGTTCTGGTCGCCACATTACCAAAAGGATGTGGAAGCTTTGGAGAAGGTACAGAGAAGGTTTACGAGGATGTTGCCTGGTATGGAAGGTGCTAGCTATGAAGAGAGGTTGAGTAGGTTAGGATTGTTTTCATTAGAAAAAAGGAGATTGAGGGGGGACCTGATTGAGGTCGTCAAAATCATGAAGGGTATAGACAGGGTTGATAGAGATAAGCTTTTTCCCAGGGTGAGGGATTCAATAACGAGGGGTCACACGTTCAAGGTGAGAGGAGAAAAGTTTAAGGGGGATACACGCGGAAAGTACTTTACACAGAGGGTGGTAGGTGCCTGGAACGCGTTGCCAGCAGAGGTAGTAGAGGCAGGCACGGTAGATTCATTTAAGGTGCATCTGGACAGATGCATGAGTAGGTGGGGAGTAGAGGGATACAGATCCTTAGGAATTGGGCGATAGGTTTAGACAGTGGATTTGGATCGGCACAGGCTTGGAGAGCCAAAGGGCCTGTTCCTGGGCTGTAAGTTTTCTTTGTTCTTTGTTCTTTAAAACTGGTTAAAAGGCCAATTCAGACATTCTTAATTTACAAAATGTTGTGAAGGCTGTTAATGCTGAATCAATTACAGTATTTGAAAAAGGTGCAGTAAGCTTGCTGGAAATTGAATGTATTGAGGAATAAGGAAATGCTGAGGAATTGCCACAACAATGCTACAGCTGTTATGGCCAATTAAATTGTAAGCAGTGCTGATAGCCCAAAAGATCTACTTGCATTCCTATGTTACTAACTCGGTAATAAGATAGATGAAGCTTTATTTTTATTCCTGTTACTGAAATCAATACTCCTCCCCATTACTCAGGAGAAAGGAACCAAAGCCAGAACAGTGAGGCTCATACCAATAAAGAGAGAAACAGAAGCAGTTGCTGGGACAGCAAGGCACATGCCAGGAGAATGAGACACAAGGCATAAGATTGAGACAGAAACCACAGGAATGAGGCGCAAGCCAAAGAAACGAGTCAGAACCAGAAATGCAACACCTGTCAGGACATTAAGACAAAAACTGGGAAAGGGGAAAGCATTTAAATAAAAACCAAAAGAATTGCAGAGGTTGTAAATCAGAAACAAAAACACAAGTTGCTGGAAAAGAACAGCAGGTCTGGCAACATCTGTGAAGAGAAAACAGTGTTAACGTTTTGGGTCCGGAGACTCTTGCTCAGAAAGGGGAAAGTGCTGTTGCTGTCTTTGGTAATTACATCATGCATTGTTGAGTGGTTACTGTTCCACCCATTATTTGATAATTAAACAACAACTGAATTACTACATGATAACATAGGCAGAACATATCTATATGTGGGAAAATATTGTGTTACATACAGACTGAAATATATACAATAGTTATGAACAATAACTGTTGAGAAATAGTTGGATGAGGCTGCTAAATTGTAAAGCTTAATACCTCATGCAATTGTAGGCCAGTGTGGTAATCAGGGTAAGAGGTACCGCAGATTTCATCTGTCATTCTCTATATCTTCTGAAAAATATCAGTGGAAACACTGCAGATACGGTGTTGCCTGGAGATTGGGGACTGCTCTATCAAAAGTACAAGTTTGAATTTCATTCACGTGGTAGCAAAAAAACTGACAAATGCCATCAGAAAAGTTGGCAGGGAAAGGATTATGATACAGTAGAAACAGAGAAAGTTGGTAATTGGAAGATGGAAGTTCAAGATAATTAGTAGAATACCAAGTGGGAGATGAAGAGAACCTTTTATACTTGGTCAGTTGTTGTGATTTGAATGCATTGCCTGAAAGAAGAATGGAAGCAGATTTAATTGTAACTTACAAATGGGAAAATTACTTATAAAGGAAAAAGGAAACTGCATGGCAAAAGGCAAAGAGCAAAGTGTCAATCAACTAGATCGTACTTTCAAAGAGCCTGATGTGTGAAATTTTGTGCCTTTCTGTGCCTTGATTCTAAAAATGAGAATGAATAAAACTTTAACTTAATATTCGCCTCCATATGATTCAACCATGTCTGTATCATTTTTACCTTTCTCGATAGTACTACCAAGTCAAGGATCACTAGGTCACATTGGCCAGTATTTCTTATTATTGAAGAAAATTAAGAGTTTAGGATCAAAGGTAAAGTCATTTTCAAACAGTTTTATATAAAATTACAGATTGCACAGTACTTTTTAAAAAGAAATTACAACATTTCCTCAAGTCAGTGGCAAAATATTGTAATCCTGTTTGGCAATTGTGCAGAAAATCCATCTACTGGTCTTGGACTCAATATATGTGAGTTTGTCTGACTGGAAGGTATACTCCAACCCAGAACAGATCCTCCAAAATGCTGAATTGGTCAAATTAAATGTTTGAGTCTATCCATTCAATAGTGGGACGTGACTTGAGGCACTCAACTAACTAAATTGTGTGACAACTTTTGACTTGGAAATGATAATGGAATGTAATTAATTTTAAAAGGACTGTGTAATTTGTAATTGTTTTTAAGAATGTTTGAAAATGACTCTAAGTGTTTGGGATCAAATGTAATTTTCTTCTTGAATAATAAGGAATACTGGCCCATGTGATGTGGTGACCCTTGACCTGGTAGTACTATCAGGAAAGGTAAAAAGAAGTTATGTGCTAGCACACGCTGCTGACAAAAGACTGCTGGAGGTGGAGCATAATTTGTGTAAAGGTGCAGAAACAAAGAGAAAGCAGACAGGGATAGCAAAGAAAACAGATAATTCTTTTAAGGAAAGGAAGTATATCACTCAGTAAGAGGTCAGTTTTTCTGTTTCACAGAAAATAAGACAGGATTTCTAGGAGGCAGTGTATAAGCTGGATTTAAAAAGATCTAACATCCAGAGGTGCACTGGTAGTGTCCTTACCTGTGAGCAAGGAGGTCTGGGTTCAAGTCCCACCTGTCCTAGAGGTGTGCTATAACATCTCTGAAGAGGTTGGGTTAAAATAAGCATAGACGCCAGAGTTTAGATTTGTCTATGAATACTATGACTTTGCTCAATTTTTCAACGATCCAATTTTCAGGCATCATTTCTGTCCAATGGCAACACCCTATTCAAAAATCAACAACATATTTAACCTAGCTGATAATGATATTCCATTTACTATGTCCCTCCTTTCAGTGTCATCCTCTGCCTTGTGTTAATTACCCACTTGGATGTTCCCCTTTCTAATCCCAATCAGTTCTTAGCAAATGACTAATCTTCATTCTTTTTTAGCCCAATTTCAATAAATTTTAATCTCCATACTTCACTAAGCTTTCTTCTGTTGCCATTGCCTCTGCACTCATTTCTTTGGCCAGGAGTCTTCCTTGAACTGTGCACCTATTCTCTTGTCTGTAGAACTGTCCTTCAATCTAGACCTGTCCTTTTAATCCTTTACCAACTCTAGATCTTTTTACTGAGAATACCAGTGTGACATTAGCTGTTCAAATGTTTCCATTCTGCTCCCTGACTCAAGTTTACCTCCATCTTGACTTGTAGCACTTTGCTGTCTTGGGTGCAATCCTAATACTTTCATTAAGGCTGCTTATCAGGTTGGTGGTCTTGTTAGTTTAGCAATTCACCCTGTAACTTGCCAAGGATGCAACCTGAAACATCCTCCTATCTCCTTTGAACCATTACCACACTAGCAAACATGAAATCATTATTTCTCAGACCTAGATTTCTCAGAGACCTTCCACGCTGTCTGCCCTCAAAGACCTACCAAATCAACACATTCCATTCCTAACTTTTTCCAAGGTCCACAAACAGGACTGTTCTTTTCAACTTGAAGTTTCAGCCTGTTGTTCTCCCATGGACGTTATTTCTTTCAATTGAAATTCTAATTTCTATCCCCTTGACCAATCTTTTTCCAGTGACATCCATAATTCTTCTGACGCTTGGCCACATTTACTACTTTGAATTTCCATGTCTCTGACAATTCCTTTTCACCTTGGATGTTGGATTGATCTACTCTTCCATCCTTCACCAAGAATAGCTGGAATCCTTCCACTTTTTCCTTGACCCAAGAAACCTTCATCCACATTCATCCTTCTCCTTTTGGATGAACTCGTTCTCATTGGCAGCAACTTTTACTCTGATGACACTCACTTCCTCCAAATAAATGGGGCCTGGATGGACTCTATTGATGTCAACCTTTTAGTGGGACATGTGGAACAATTTTCATCCCAGTCTTACTCAGGTCCTCTCCCACCCATTACAATGATGAATGTACTGGTACCATTTCCTACTCTTGCCTGTATTAGAAAATTTCGAAAACTTTGCTTCTCTTAACATCCTTTGCTCACTTCCAAATGGTCTGCCACAGATTCTTCCTTCCCTTCCTTGACTTCTCTATCTCCACATTTGGGGTCAGGCTATCAGGGGTATTCATGATAAACAAATCTGTTAACATATCTATATGTCTTTCCAACCTGTATCCTGTAAAAGACTTTATTCCCATCTCTTAATTTCTCCATTTCCGTTGCATCAGCCTGATATTACCACCTTGCGTGTGAGCTTGTCCTTTTTCTTTGTTCTTCCTATGTTTTCCTTTTTCCTCAACCGAAGATTCTCTTCTACCACGGATGGCAGGGACCTCATCCATGTATATCCCATTTCCCACACCACTGATATGATACCTTCCTTTGTCCCACAGAAACACACCACTATGTTCCACTTGCCTTCAGCTTCCAACTTAACAGCTTCCAAATTCAGCACTTCTGCTATTTCTGGCACCTTCAGCATTATAAAACACATCTTCCCCTCCATTTTCAGCCTTCTCTCTGTAATAACCTAGCCCATTCTTCAATCAGCTCAGCATTAACTCTCCTTCCTCAGTACCTTCTTTTGCTTGCATAGCAGATATAACATATTTCGTATAACCTCCTCTCTTTCCATAATCTTGCAACCCAAACACTCCTTCAAGTAAGGAAAAAAATACTGGATAACAAAGTGTGGAGCTGGAGGAACAAAGTAGGCCAGGCAACATCTGAAGAAGGGTCCCGACCTGGAACGTCAACTTTCCTGTTCCTCTGATGCTGCCTGGCCTGCTTTGTTCCTCCAGCTCCACACTTTGTTATCTCTGACTCCAACACCTGCAGTCCTTGCCATCTCAAAAAAATACTGGTACCTCTTTCAATTTAGTCTACTATATTCACTGTTCACAATACCATCTTCTCAACTATGGGGAGGCCAAACAGGATTGCATTATTGCTCTGTGGAATGCCAAGTGTCAGGCTACAAATGCGTTCTGAACTTCTACTCACCTGACGTTTTCAATGCCTACTCTGATTATGCACAGCCTCCCTCATCTTTCAATTAGCTTTCTGCACTGAATACTCATTACACACTTTCCAATCATAAATGTTTACTCTACTTTTCCCAACAACATGTGGTGATTTCTTTTGTCCAAACATTCCATTTTTCATAAAAAGAACAGAAAAAAACTTTCATTCACTCTCGTTTGAGTTGCAAATTACCCAAGTTACTCAATATACATAGTCACAAAGAGAACTATTAATTCACAGCACTCTGGCTTTTCTATTCCTCAGTGAAACTGGTTAGCCACTTTTAGAATACTGTGTTCAATTCTGGTCTCCCTGCTATAGGAAAGATTTTGTTAAACTTGAAAGGTTGCAGAAAAGATTTACAAGGATGCTGCTGTGGTCGGAGGGTTTGAGCTATCAGGAGAGGGTGAATAGGCTGGGGCTATTTTCCTTGGAGCGTTGGAGGCTGAGGGGTGACCTTATAGAAGTTTATGAAATCATGAGGGGCATGGATAGGGTGAATAGCCAAGGCTTTTTTCCCATGGTAGGGGAGTCCAAAATTAGACGGCATTGGTTTAAGGTGGGAGGGGAAAGATTTAAAAGGACCTAAGGGGCAACTTTTTCACACAGAGGGTGGTGTGTGTGTGGATTGAGCTGCCAAGGAAGTGGTGGAGACTGGTACAATTACAACATTTAAAAAGCATGTGGATGGGGATATGAATAGGAAGGGTTTAAAGGGATATGGGCTAAATGCTGGCAAATGAGACTAGATTTATTTAAGATATCTGGGGGTCGGCATGGATGAGTTGTACCAAAGGGTCTGTCTGCTGTACAACTCTATGACTCTATGAAGTTCAACGTATTATAAAGTTTGTAGTACATTTTCCCAGTTGCAGTAGCAAAGTTGCTTTTCTTATTTGCTTCAAAATTTTAATAAATCAATTCTGTTTCATATACTTTCTACTGACCATGGAAAAGATTCCAATTCTGTCTCATATGTCTTTCCTAAAGCAATGAGCAATGGAAAATGCACAGCCATTTTGACACAAATAGTGATTCCAAATTACCGACCACTGTTTTGTTTTACTTCTTCCTTGCTGTTTCTTTTAGTAGCTGGCTCTCATACAGCTCTGAAAATCCAGATACTTTCAGCTGAACCATTCCTGATAATATTTCAAGTGATGTGTTGAATAGGTGCCACAGGTTATAAATAAAGTCACTTGCAGTAGAGGTAGAGGCCACATGATTACAGTAATCAATTCAGTACATGAAATAGAATTGTATTTCTCTAAACAGGATTGACTCAGTTTTAGGGATTATCGTCCATGCAGCAGTAATGTCGACAAGGTCACAGTTGCAGTATGCATGTTGAAGCCAGTTTCTACAGATCTGAACCAGTTTGATGAGTAACTCGGATAACAAGGTGTAGAGCTGGATGAACACAGCAGGCCAAGCAGCATCAGGGGAGCAGGAAGGCTGACA
>JAHRHZ010000013.1:55115003-55140626 GCA_024137785.1 Ginglymostoma cirratum
TCAGCCTTCCTGCTCCCCTGATGCTGCTTGGCCTGCTGTGTTCATCCAGCTCTACACCTTGTATTCTCAGATTCTCCAGCATCTGCAGTTCCTACTATCTCTAATGAGTAACTCAGCGTTCTCTTTAAAGACATGAGTCAGACTTTCAGTAATGTAAAATCCTTTAAGCACAATGACATACAAATTTTCTGTATATTTTACTTCTCTTTATACATCCCTTTAAAGCATCTCTCCATGTAAATTACCACAAGCAATTGGTGCCATCACTACAACTCAACATTTGGCGCTCTCAGGCTCTTTGGCTTCCTTCTTTTTTTCCCATAATTCATTCATGGGATGTGGGTATCGCTAGCTGGGCCAATGACTACTGCTCATCCCTAATTATCCTTTCGGTGGTGATGAGTTGTCATCTTAAACCATTACAGACTTTGTGATGACACATGTTAGAGATTCATCAAAAACAGGCAATGTCAAGTTCAGGGAATCTCATTTGAGCGTTTCTTTCCATGTGACCTTGCGAGTTATTTTACACAGTTCTTTGCGCCAAGTTTAAATACTTGAAGCCCAACAGTACACCAGGTCAGTTGCTGCCATCCATGAATAACCCTTTACAGTCCATATCATTGGAGGGACATAAAAATTAAACACTTCTGAGGGCATATAGGTGGCACAGACGGAGTAGTATCCCACATTCAGACATGTGTTTCACATCATCATCTGTCTGATCAAGTGTTATTTTAACTGCAGCTACAAGAATTAAGTTATGTAGGCTATCTAGTCTTAGTGCCATACAATGTTAGGACCTTGCCTAGAATCATAGAACCCCTACAGCGTAGATAGAGGCCGTCCAGCCCACCGGCTCTCTGAACAGTAACTAACCAAACCCACCACCCCCACCCTCCCCTCATCAGCCTGTATTTCCCATGGCCAATCCACCTAACCTGCACATCTTTGGACTGTGGGAGGAAATCGGAGTGCCTGGTGGAAACCAATAGAAGCACAGGGAGAATATGCAAACTTCACGCAGCCAGTCAGCCAAGACTAGAATTGAACTTGGGTCCCTGGTGTTGCGAGGCAGCAGTGCTAACCAGTGATCTATGATTCTATGATTCTGCCTATTCTTTCCCTAATGCCTAGAACAGCAATAGCATCTTCTCATTGCTGTGTAAGCTGCTGGTACAGAATACAGTTGTGACATTGAAGCAGTATACATATTCATCCCTTGACTGATCATTGCTGGAAACCATGACAAGCTGCCTGGCTTTTTTTGTCTGCGTTAAGAGGCCAGGCAAGATTGAAGTAAAGTAATCCTACAAGTTCTGAATATGGCAGTAAAGCACAAAAAAAAAAGGCAAGATATGGAGGAGATGTTGTGAGCATCCAAGGAGACACAAAGTGAGTGAGTGCTAAGAGAGCAGGTAAAAGCCATGATAACTGCTTGCCCCTGTGCTGAAGGGGCCTGACAGCAGCTTACAATGAAAGGTGTTGGTGTACTTTAGAGTATAGTACCAAAGAGGACAGTATTTTAAGTCAGTCAGAGATGTGCCACGATGACGTGATGAAGTTTGCGTGAATGTGATGCCAATCTCTGTGGATGAAGGGTGCAGTTGCTTGCTACCAAAGCTACATGCCTTGCGATGCTGGAGAATGTTGGCTAAGATGGAGGTCAGCGGAGTAAGTAGAGAGCGGGAGTCACCAGGTTCCTGCTCTGACTTTCATGCTGCTGTCTAGTTTCTCTCTGTCACATGGAATAGCAAATCGCATCTAAACTAGGCAAGAATACGTAACGATGAGATGTTCATACATGAAATTAGGCTTGTTGCCCCATACGAGAGAGATTCTTGTCTCATCACTCAAACCGTGGGTGCAACTTCAGATTCGTTTTCTCTCCCTCTATTTTGAGATGTCAGTTCTGTGATCTAGCCATACTTTCCCAACTGACTTGCCATTCCCCATGTTATTCAGGAACTCACAATGTTATTAGGGAGGTCTACAATTTTGACCCAGCAACACTGAAGGAATGGCAATATATTTCCGAGGCAGGATGGTGAGTGAATTGAAGGGGAGCTTGCAGGTGGTGGTGTTCCCATGTATCTGCTGCCCTCGTCCTTGATGGTGGAGGTTACTTTATTGGCTATTCTTTGAATTAATTTTCACATACTGCTTCAATCTAACTGCTAACTCACAGGCTGTTAATGCACGATTCTAATATATTTAGGTTTTTGGACTTCCCCACAACAATTATTTCAAATTATCAACTCAAATTCACTTAGCAAGACCAGAGGGACAAAATTCTTGAGTTGGAGGAGCAGAGAAAATGGGCTGTTCCCTGGAAGTGGCTGATCAGCTTAGTCTTTCTGTCATTTTCTGCTTAGTATCAAAAACTGCCTGGGACCCAGGGTCTTCAAAACGCTAGGAACACTGGAATATGGCCGGAGACAACCCTTGAGGCCTAACACATATCTTGTTTTGGATAATCGAACTGTAAGGGGAATCATTACCTTTAAAATGATGATACTCTACTGAAGAAATTAATGGTTTTTCTTTGGCTCTTTCAGAATCCCCAGCATAGTTACTGACACAATAGGCACCTGTACATATCCACGTCATTCACCACAACTAGTGGTTGGTGATACATGCATGTGCTGCTCTGCTAGAGCACTTCTAGCTATACAGCCAACATCCTGGGATTTCAAATGTACAAAACAAAGTTGATGAAATTAATAGAACCTTAGTATATCTGTTTCTGAAGTGTTAGTGACATTGATTAAAAAATATACTTTTTTAGAATTCTAATTTAGAAGTGGAAATACAACTGGGGACAATGAAGGTTGAACAGTTATAACTATTTTCTAAATAAATTGTGCTCTTATGTGCAACTAAGTGAAACACCGACACTTTAATTAAGAAGCTTTCACTTATAAAACATAAAAGTCACATATTTGAACCAGTCATCGCAGTTAAGATATAATCATGTGTAATACTGCCTGCTGTATTCTGTGGTCCTTAGCTGCTGTGGGGTCTGGTTCTTCAAATGTAATTTAAAAAAAAAAAAAATTTCCTCAATTTGTTCTGCTCCGTAAATCTAAATAGGTTATTGTCATCTCCCAGTAATCTTTTGCTTGTTCAGTCTTTGTCTTAATCTCTACGCAACTGACAGTGGAGATTAAAAGTGCACTCAGTGGACAGAAAAGCAAATATCTACTTTTACTTACAATTTGCTGTACATGCGAACTTAAAGTCTAATTTGTCTTCCATTATATTTTAGTACAGAATTTTCTTTAAGACTTGATAACTGCGGGCTCATGTGCAATGGAGCGTAGCTATTCCCCTATTGCCCACTCTTCAACAACTCTGATATTCACACAAGAGCCCAATATATTAAAAACAAATTACATGCACAATATTGGGTCTGTGGGCTGAGTAGGTTGCTGACAGCAAGAAGGCTGCAACACACGACCCCACAGTCAATTTGGCTGAGGTACACTATAGCGAAGGAAATGTTTCACTGGGAAGGATTCAGCCTAAAGACAGAGGTATTGTCTTATCTGAGATCCATTACTTTAGTTGGAGAAGGGTGTTGCCAAACTGCTGGCTTCAACTTCTCACAGTTTGAAAGATAGAACTTCCACTTGGTCTCTTTCTGCAGTGGGGAAAGTGGGGCCTTGGGATTGGATTTTCCCTTCTGTGTTAGGACCACAGTGTTGGGACACTCAGAGTCATACAGTCATTGAATTAAACAGCACTGAAATGGACCTTTTGGTCCAACTTGTCCACACTGATTAAATATCCTAAACCAGTCTTGTCCCATTTGCCAACATTTGGCCCATAATCCTCTAATACCTTCCTATTCATGTACCCATCCAGATGCCTTTTAAATGTTGTATTTGTACCACCAGTTCTGCTGGCAGTTAATACCATACATGCACCACCCTCTGCGTGAAAAAGTTGCCCCATAGACCCCTTTTAAATCTTTCCCCTCTCACTTTAAGCCTATGACCTCTAACTTGGGAATAAGAACTTGAGCATTCACCCAATCCATGCTCCTCAGGGTTTTATAAACCTCTATAAACCCTCAGCCTCCGACACTCCAGGGAAAAAAGCCCCAGCCAATTCAGCCTGTCCCTATAACTCAAACACTTCAACCCTGGCAACATCCTTATGTATCTTTTCTGCAGCCTCTCAAATTTAGCAACACATGTTTTGCCTCTGCAAACCTTAACATGAAAAAAGTGGCCAGGAGATCTGGGATGACGGTTCCCTGGAAGCAGGCTGGGTGACCCAAGAACAAGTGTGTGGGCTATTAAGGGTAGAGATGGGTTGTGTGGGTGGCTTGCCTTGGTACACCAGCACATGTTGATTTTAAGTAAAATATCCCTCCAACCCTCACCTCCGAACACATTCCTCATGCTCTAACCATGTCAACTCATGGCTCTTCATGCCGTCCATTCCAATCTTTGTCCCTCTATGAATACCCAAAGGTTTCTCATGCCCTCTGTACCAACCTATGCCCCATTCCCACCCTCCAACCTTTTTAGTCTCTTTACCAAATTAGTGACAACCTTTCTTCACCAGTCAGAGCAGTGAGTACAGAAGTTGGGACGTAGTGCTATGGATGTACAAGACATTTCTGGCCCCATTTGGAGTACTGCATACAATTCTGGTTGGCTGCTATAGGAACGATGTTATTAAACTGGAAAAAGGTGCAAAAAGATTTACAAGGATGTTACTGAGCCTGGAAGGTTTGAGTTATAAGGAGAGGCTGGATAGGCTGGGACAATTTTCCTTGGAGTGTAGGAGTCTGAGGAGTGACGTTGTAGAGGTTTATAAAATCATGAGGGGGATAGATAAGGTGAATAGCCAAGGCCTTTCCCCTAGGGTAGGGGAGCCCAAAACTAGAAGGCATAGGTTTAAGGTGAGAGGAGAAAGATTTAAAAGGAACCTGAGGGGCAGCTGTTTCAAACAGAGGGTGGTGCTAATGTGGAATAAGCTGCTAGAGGAAGTACAATTACAACATTTGAAAGAAATTTGGGCAGGTATATGGACAGGAAATGTTTAGAGGGATATGGGCCAAATGTAGGAAAATGGGATTAGTTCAGTTTAGGAAACTTGGCTGCACTGAAGGGCCTGTTGCCATGCTGTATGACTCTAGGACTTTGCTAAACCATTCCTCCGTCTCTTTGTCCTTATACATACCGGACCAACACACCTTGTATCTATCATGGCCAGACTCATACAGAGATGAGACAAAATAATATTCTATAAAAGGGGCGGCATGGTGGCTCAGTGTATGACACTGCTGCCTCACATCGCCAGGAACCTGGGCTCGATTCTACCCTCGGGTGACTGTCTGTGTGGAGTTTGCACATTCTCCCTGTGTCTGCATGGGTTTCATCCCACAGTCCAAAGATGCGCAGGCTAGGTGGATTGACAATGCTAAATTACCCCATAGTGTTCACAAATGTGTAGATTAGGTGGGTTATAGGGAGATGCCTGAGGGTCGGTGTGGACTTGTTGGGCTGAAGGACCTGTTTCCACACTGTAGGGATTCTATGATCCTTGTAAGTACCTATTACAGACCTTACTACATTGATATAAAGCTTCAGTTGGATTCATTTAAGTAAATAAAACCTTCATAACAACAAACACTTCATTAAAATACATAATTCCTTATGAGAAGAAACATTGAAATTCACAGTCACGCTTCAAAATGTATAACCAAAGAAACTGCAGGCATCCTACTGTGATAATGAGCAGTTTGGAAGTTAGTAATGCAGCACTAATTCAGTAATTGGAACTTTAAGGCCTGTGTCAACGGACCAAGTGAAATAGCAAGTAGTCTTTTCTTTTTAAACTGTTCAGATATTTTGTTTAAAGATTTAAGGCAGGCACTTTTAAATGCCTTTACAGCTTAACAGCTGCCTTTGACATGTCCTCTTTACATTTTTGACAGCTCCATTTGAAAGAAACTCTTGGCACTTTCAACAGGTCTCTCTGACTTGTTACCTTGATGCTTCTGATAGTTTTGATAGTTGATTTTCTGCCGACAGTTGCAATGAACTTGACATTAATAGATTTCTGAACATTTCTACATACATTTATGCTAACTTCTAGCAATTCAAAAGGATACCTGACTTACTTCAAAGGTGACCTGACTTTTACCAAATTATACATTACATTAGCCAAAAGTGTCTCTGGGCCAGAGGGATAGCCTGGTAGTCCAAGTGAAAGTTCAGAACAGCTTCTACCAGGTCTGATCTGTATATTCGGGTTTCACACTCCAAGCGTCAAGGGGCCAGTGGAGATAGCTGCTAATTTAAATGGCCAGCTGGCTCCAGAAAATATACATACACAAAACATGCCCCAAACCTATTCCTGCAAAAATAGGAAGTATCCCATTCGGAGGAAGGATTTTTCATTTTCCCCAAGAAAGAGTGGCTCTGCTTTGTGGCAAAAATCTGGCTTTGATATTTTTAAATCCCACCTGATATGCTGCAAAATTTGGTCCCATCCCTTACTGCTAGAACTCTGCCCCAAATCCATTGGAAATCATGGGCCCTTTCCTTAATATTTCTCCTTGTATTTGAGATTTAAATTAGTCATTCATACAATTTATACTGAAACTTTTAATTACTGTCATGATGAGTATGTTTTGGAGTTAATTCCCATCTGTACTACTTTAATACAGACATTAAGTCATTTATTCTGAACAGATTTTCAACTATGTTATAAGATTCATAGAAAGATTTAAAATGAATGTATTAACTCATTCATTAAAAATAGAGCACAGCAGAAATTAAAATCCCTGGTGAATAAAGAACTGAGCTTCTAATGTACTGTTAAAATTAGATGTCATACACAGTGATTCCATTTTCTATAAATTGTTATAAATGTCAGTTCTTAGTGTCTCTGTCAATAAACCAAAAATATTTGCTGCCTTATTTTCTACTTATTTCAAGAACATTTAAAAATAAATTAGCTCAATCGCTGATTAGTTTTCATCACCAGGCATAAACTGCAATTCTTTCTTAAACTGGGAGAGAGATGGAATGTCTTCTAGTAAATACATAAGAAGCAGCAATGATCTGGGGCTTTGAGCAATCAAATACATGTATCATTAAAACCTTACAGAAGAATTCTTATGTACTAGGTCATCTAGGTCATTGCTACATGTAAACTATATATTCATTCATTCATTTATTTATTATGATTTCCTGACAAATACCTTGGCAGTGATGTTACTTTGCCCCATTTCTCGATGCAGAATCGCCTTAGTCCATTGCTCCCTCTGAGTGCAGCAAAGCCTTCATAAGGTATACTAGATGTCCCTGTTACAAACTGTTAAAGAAAATAAAGAAATTTCCTAAATAAACACACAGGCTTAAATGCCAGCTACAGAAAATGTTGTGACTTGAATGTGTGAATTCTGTCTACTATGTTGGATCTCATTACATAATCATCTGTAGAAATGCAACATCCGTTTGTCTGGCCTCATTTTACACCGAGATTCAGGCAGACAACAAAAAGGTCTTGAGTTGTCTTGAGTTTAGGGCTCTGGAGCAGCCTTTTAATAATGTTATAGGACTGCTCTTCACTTGGCATAAATAGAATGGTGTGGGCGCAGTTAAGAGAAAAAGAGAGAAACAGAGAACTAGGCAAGAAGCTTAAAGTGTAGCCATTTGAATATTAGAGATATATGCAGAGAAGCATGTGGAGTTGACCGACTAGTATTCAGCAGTAGAGTTCATGGAATAATCTTTCAATATTGTAATGGTAAAATTAGAGCCTGGTAATATTTTTGAATACCATTTATTATTATATAATAATATAAACAGTCTTAATATAAACAGTATTATACAGTAGGCCAAGTCTGAAGACAGTTCTTGACCTTGCCTTCCCCTTGCCCAGTCTGTGCCGCACGTGAACTTTTGAATGTATGGATAAAATCACACATTGGAGTCAACATTAATAAGCATAAAATATTTTAATCAGCAGAGCTGTTTTGCTGTTGCAATCAATGGTATATTGAAACTTGTCTTTAACATTCTAGGCTAAAAATTAACAATTGTAATATTAATTGGCAGATGTTTAATGTACCCTTATAACATTTGTCTATTACTTTAACGAAAGTATTAACCTATTTAAAATAAGCAGATTATTTCCCTTGTTAAAACAGAGCTGTAAGAAACATTAAACAAATGCTTGAAATCATATGTTAGCCAATATCGTTGACATTAATCTCCAGGCTTCTGAACCACGTGATATTGAAGAAAGACTCTATTTGCAATCACTGCTATTGTATACCTGTAAAAGCCGGAGCCGCTGTTCATTATTGAAGTGCTCCACAGCTGTCCAGAACCACTTTATTACAATATGACCATCATGGTAACCTGAGGAAAGGGCACAGGCAAGAACAGATGATCAGCAACTACCTTTGTAATATCATTCAGCAGGATTGTCCTGGTAGATCTGAGCTTTAACCACAGTCTTGATCAACACTTCCATTTGTCTTTAGAGGACTGAGATGGCACAGGTGCAAGGCATAAGAGATTTGAATGCATAAATATAAACACATCTCTTTCAGTTTTGTACAAAACAGACTTAATTGATTACAAACCCTGTTTGTATGACTTAAATCAAAATATTGTGTATCCAAAATTTTGTAGATTTTTGAGCCAATTAGACATTCCTGTTATGGTATATGGATTTCAAGCCACGATATGAATCATTGTGATTTGCTAAAATAGCAACATAATCACCTCACAACAAAAGATTTGCTGTGATGCAGAAGGTTAATGGGATTAAGAGAGACGTAGGAGAATAATCATGAATGAGAACTTGATGTGATGGGTCACAAAGAATGTTATAGTGTGGAGATACATAGGGATTAGCATCATGTCCACTGCTCATCCTGTCTCTATTAATTATCATGGAAACGAGAAGGCACTAAGCAGGTTATCAATTTGAGAGTAAATTGTGTAGAAAGCCACAATATATTGCAGATGCAGTTTTAATATAGAAGATCTATTGAAATTGATCACATGAGCAAATGGTAAATTATCTTTAATATTGATAATTTGGTCACAAAATAAAATTCATAGTTTAAACTAGCAATGTTAAATATGAGTAGGCATGATCGCAGACAAGGTTTAGCAGAGGTCAAAATTAATTGTTTGGGAAGCAAGTTGGAAATTGAAATAATCTCAGCAGTGCAATATATAAATTATAAACATAAATAAAAATTTGAGCTTCCTCCCTGTCTGTTAGAAACTTCTCAAACTGCTTCACAGGCAAAAATCCATTTTTAATGCAAATACATTGATTGATCAGGCAATTGTAGGAGTTATTTTGGTGATAACAGGATCTTATAAACAGCATCAAGACAAATGACTGATTAAACCAGTTGGGGGAGAAAGACTTCACATTGGACCTATTTGCCTGAATCAATGGAACAATGGCAATGGCAGTGTATGTTTAATTCTCTGCATGTCTTATTGCAGCATCGACCCAAATTATACATTCAGGCACTGGAATGAGACTTGAATCCATTCTAAATCAGAGGTGAGCAGACTACAAACCAAAACAAATACTAAAGGAGATGAGACAAAGTGAATCATTAAGTTTATGTCCAAATACAATATGGAACAGATGAAGCAATTGGTTGATACAATATTCTTTCGTGTCCGGGACATGACTGGGAATCTGGTCAGTTTTAAAGTCACCTTTTTGTCTGTTTGTGTATCTTGCATAAAATGCTAGTCTGTAAATTTGGCTCATGTTGGATATAAATTCCTGGACAAATTCGGTCATGAAATCATATTGGATATTAAAAGATGCAAGTACTGGAAGCTTAATCAAAAGTGGAAAAAGCTGAAGATACACTGCAAGCCTACAATAATTTTGGAAACCAATTTTTTTTTGTGAAATTTTTTAAAAAGTCGATAAGAATGTGCCTTTATGTTAGAGCACCCTCTCGGTTACTTAACCTTTACTGTACTTGCTCTGAAGTTGGAGGAATTTGAAGACCTTCAGAAGCCACCTCCTGTTTTTAATTAGAAAGGGAAACTATGTCCCTCCCAATCAGAGGGAATCTCCAGTAAATATACAGGTCAGTGACCGTATTTTCCTGGAAGCAGTCATAATCTCCCATTTCTGTCCACAAAGTGAAACTTCAGGCTGCTGTCTCTACAACTGCAACCCTAGAATATAAGCCATCTGATGTTGGAGATTAGTCAATTTTCAGCCTGTTAATTTCTCCAATATGTTTTCTTTGTTACATTAATGATTTTAAATTACTCACGCTAATTAGTATCTTGATTCTCCATGTTTTGTGGAATATTTTTTGTTTCTGTTATTATGAATGCAGATACAAAGGTCTGGATTTTCCAGGAAATGGAAATAGGGTCTACTTCTGGGTCCCAACCCTGCTTTAAAAATGCACATGGGGATTTTTAAATCTTCAGCCTCGTCAGCTCCACCCTCTGCAACTGGATCCTCAGCTTTCTGACCCACAGACTGCAATCAGTGAGGATAGGTAACAGCACCTCCTTCACAATAACACTCAACACTGGAGCCCCCCAAGGATGTGTCCTCAGTCCCCTACAGTACTCCCTGTACACCTACAACTGTGTGCCAAATTCCGAATGAATGCCATCTATAAGTTCGCTGATGACACCGCCGTAGTGGGACGGATATCTACCAACGATGAGTCAAAATACAGAAGGGAGATAGAGGGCTTGGTGACATGTTGCAATGAAAACAATCTGTCTCTCAATGTCGGCAAAACTAAGGAATTGATCATCGACTTCAAAAAGAAAGGAAGAGAACACGCCCCCATCCACATCATCGGAATTGAGGTTGAGAGAGTGAAGAGCATCAAGTTCCTCAGAGCGACAATAACTGACAACCTGTCCTGGACTTTCCACATAGATGCGACAGTCAAAAAGGCACAACAACGCCTCTTCTTCCTCAGGCGGCTCAGCAAATTTAGCATTTCCGTAAGATCCCTCACCAACTTTTATAGCTGCACCATTGAAAGCATACTGTCTGGGTGTGTAAAGGCCTGGTATGGCAACTGCTCTGCCCAGGACCATAGGAAACTACAGAACGTGGTGTGCACAGCCTAGATCATCACGGAAGCCAACGTTCCACCCAGGGACTCCATTTATACGGCTCACTGCCATGGAAAGGCTGCCAACATCATCAAAGACCCATCACACCCCGTAATGATCTCCTACAACCTCTTCCATCAGGCAGAAGATACAGAAGCCTGAATATGCATACGAACAGGTTCAGGAACAGCTTCTTCCTGGCCATTATTAGACTAATGATTGGGCTCGCTAGCCCCAAATAATGCTTGCCAATGTTGATCTCACCTAGTGTACACCCAGTGCAACGAAACCTGTATGCCTCTGTCTAAGTCTTTTTGATCTGTTCATCCTTTGTTTACTAGGATCTGCCTGTACTGCTCGTAAATAGCGCTTTTCACTGTATCTCGGTACACGTGACAACCAATCAATCAATAAAGCCCCAAGGGTAGGCTTGTCATTCAATCTTGGGCTTCCTTTCTGGAATGGGTGATTGGTAGACCCACCAGCCAAGGCATGAAGACAGCAAGAGACAACTCAAAGTAAGTTTATCTTTCATGATCCTGGAGGGTAGCCCTCTAGTGAAGGGCCAGCAGCAGCATCTATGACCCAGCATGTGTCCATACTGGGGAGAGAGGCCCCTTACATGACATATTGGTGCCTACCCTGTGATGATGCAGTCACATTGCAATATATGGTGGTGACCCAGCATATAAAAACGGTAGTGCCATGTCGCATACTTACCCACCTCCGACCCAGACTCTGACCAATTTAAAAATTCAGCTCAAACATTTGCCATCCTTGCTATTTCCTTAAATTTCTCCTACCATAGTGTCCGAGAGACCCATATTTAATTTCACTATTCTCTTCCTTTTTATGTACTTGTTCTTTCAAGTTCTTGTACTACTTCTTTCAATATGTTCTAGTATTTCTTGCTAGTTTACCTTCGTAGTCTATTTACCCCCTTTATCAATTTTTGACTGTTCTTTGCTGGTTCCTAAAATCCTTCCATGCTCAGGTTTACTACTTTTCTTGGCAATGTTGAAAAATTCATCTTTTTAATCTAATAGCTCTTTAGTTAGCCACACGTGGATTACTTTTCCCTGCACCATTCTTGTGATTGCTATTTTGCCCCAAACAGGAAACAGAAGAAATTGTCCTGTAATAGTTTCATCAAAACAGCATTAGGTTGTCCATAAAATTATCGTCACTTTGTAAATTCTTCTAAATCACAGCTTACCTAGAAGAAAGAATCATCTGTATAAGTTCATATCCTGCATTTAGTTAAGTATTGTGTATTGTACCATTCCAGCTGAAATTAGTGAGCTACTGTGTCAAATGTATTGGCCAATAAAAAAAATGTTAGCTGTCGCCTATTGAGGACTGAAAGCAAAGGAATACTCACCGCTCCGGTACTCTGTATTATTGCGCCAGTCATTCAGGTCAATCTCTGCTGTTCCTGCAATTACCAGTTCCAACTCTCGGGCATCAAATACAGATACAAGTCGTGAATCTACTACCTGTAACCCAAAATTTACTGTTAACTTACTGGAAGTCTTTAACACATATGGAAATTATAGCAGACAGTTTATCTGTGGAGAATTATTTTGCTCCCTCATTTGAAGAACAATTGCAAAACATTCCGTATAGGATAGAGCTAATTGAATATAATGTAACTTCATAAAGTTGAGATTTAATGCATAGGATCAATAGAATGAGCCCGTTTGGCCTATTACCTTTATCTGATTCTCTGGGAGAACTACTTACTTAATTGCATTCACCTCCTGATAATGTAAGATTTTAAAAAAATCGTCAATTCACTTTTAAAAGTGATTTTTAATTTTCTAATTCCTTCTACTATTGTCTTTGGCAAGTCGTGCCATGTCTTGACAATCTTTTCCATAAAAATTCTCCTAATCACTTTGAAGATGGTCTTAAATTTCCACGTCTGGTTTCTCCTGAGAACACGAGCAGGGTTTTCATCCCAGAGTGAGAGTTGAGGTTGGTGGGGGAAGGGGTGTCATCTTAACACTGTTTGCTATTCCCTCATTGTAGCCAGGCTGCTTCTTGGAATTCCTTATATGGGAACAATTCTTCTGCCTTCTCAAAAGATTTGATTAAATTTGATAAATCTGGTAATATGCTGTCAGCTCATAAAAGTATGGCATTAAAAATTCAGTTTGTTCACTAATATCCTTTGAAAGGAGCCTAAGATGAAGATTAGAAATTGTCCCAGAACTGTTCCTGTTGCATTGCCACAAGTTCAATGAAAATTATGACATAATGGAATTATACAGATTAAGAAACAATTCAGCCCGTCATGATGTGGTACCTCTTTGAAAGAGCTATCATCTTAATTGTTTATTCTGCTTTTTTTGTCATAGCTGAGCCATTGTTTTCATTTCAAGTGTTTTTCCCATTCTCTTTTGAAAGATACTGTTGGATCTGCTTCCATCACCTTTTCAGGATGGAGAATTCCAGATCATTAGAAACTCACTTTGGAAAAATATTTCCTTAATGTTGCCTCGAGTTCCTTTCCCAACCACTTTGTCATTAATGGACCATTAATTGGTGGTGGGCTGGCAAGGTCAAGCTTGGATCTTCCTTCCCAGAGCTTAATTTGGGCAGATGCAGCTGAATTCTGGGATGTTACATTCCACCTCTGGGTCTGCAACTTCCAGGACTGGAAGATTCTGTCCTTTAGTTTAAATCTCTGCTTGGTCTTACCTTTCCCTGTCTCTGTGACCTCCTCCAATTTCAAAACCCTCCATACATTTGTATCTTTAAATTCTGGTCGTTTGTGCAATCTCAATCATAACTGCTCCACAATTGACCATGCCTTCAGCCACCCAGACCCTGAGATCTGGAATTCCCAGTCTACATATCTCTGCCTATCTACCTCAGTGTCCTGTATTAGAACACTTCTTAAAGGTGATCTCTTTGACAAAGCTTTTGGTCATTTAACTTAACATCTCTTTATGTGTCATACTTTGTTTTATAATGCGCTTATGGATTGCCTTGGGAAATTTCATTACATTAAAAGGTGCTACACAAATTAAAGTTGTAATTGTGATGAACCATTTGGCTGTTTGTAAGGTTGCTCACCCTCTGATCTCCTGCCTGTTCCAATTTGAAAGACCAGGTCAAGTCCACATATTTCTGTCATCTTCGTTAGAGCATTGCACTTCAGGACCAGTCCCATCCTCCAGGCAGCATCAGTTTCACCCATTAGGTGTTGGGTTCACCTCTGACCCAATTAGAGACTTTGCAAATGGAAAAATCATCAGTGCAACAATATAGAGATACTGCAGGCTTAGGACCTGAAAGAGATCTGGATATCAAGTTCCTGATCTCAAAATCCAGCTCCCTTGTGTCTACCAGCCTATAATCTCTACAAATCTTTTATTGTCCTGTTCTTTGTTTACTATGTTTTCAAGTTTTGTATATTTCCTTTGTTATGCCCTGAATTATTAATGTGTATCAAAAAGAAATGTGATAATGGAAAGCGCTTTGGATAAATGTAAACAGATTTTCCACTGGATTCTGGTAAAATATTGATGGCTGTTGCCGGAACGGCTGCAAGAATATTCCACACAGCCTCGATCTCTGTGACTGAATAATGGAATAAAATAACAATGTTCGTATAGAATTTGAGAATGGCTAATTTTAAACCTTTTCTTCAAACACATTGTTGTTAGTAAACAAGGAACTTATAACCTAAATTAGTTAAATGAGTAACTCTAAGTGTCCATCTTTAGTCATAGTTTCTATTAGAATGGCTTTTGAAGAGTTTCTGACAGACTCAAATGTTGGCTATTCCATTCTCCCAGGTCAGGTCATTGGTGGGTGTTTGTTAGTTCTGTTGTCTAGGTAACTAACATGTGGATCAGATGGATACCAATAGCATGGGATTTAGTCCCTATTTCATCTAGGATAGACGTGGGATTTGGATCCTTGCCCTACCTATAGTAGAAATCATGGCATTGTACTCTGGTTAGGCAAGTAATCTTCCAGGACATACACTCCGGCAGAGAATTTATGAAGAAGCTCATTGGCATAGATTTAACTACAGATTTAGATGAATTCAAGGAACACACTATAGCAGAAATTGAAAAACACATGCATGGAAGTGGAACAACAGAAGGGTCAGCAAGTCGACAAACTATTGAAGAGCCTCCGAAGAATTTTATTTTAATTCATAGCCATTGTCAAATCTTAAGGAGCAAAGGACTGAGGATAGATACGCAAGAATGAATTAACTGAAGGCCACAAACCAAATGATTGTTTCTTTAACTAGTAATATATAGTGAATGCTGTTCCATGTGGATATTTGTTGAAATTGTACCTACAATAAGCATAAAAGAACAAGAATTAGGTGAGAGAACAATAATGAATTTTGCTGATGATACCAAACCAGCAAATGATAAATTGTAATTTGATCCTGCTGGCTGCCTTACCAGTTTGCCCCTGTGCTATTGTCAGGCAGCTTAGACCAAGCATGGAACAACTACCTGCTCACAAGTGGTAGGCAGCTTTTTGATAAAATTAAAAGCTCAGTTAAGGCCAATGCTTAAAGGCAGGCTGGAATCTTTGACTTGGCCTGTGGGTCCCTCTGGCTGTGGGAACATGGCAATTGCCTCCAGTATGCTGTCGAAGACCTTGGGTTTACCTGATCATGGCTGCAGCCACAGACCACCCTGTGGAGGGCTTTCCCCATTGGCCATTTTTAAATTTCAAATCCATTAGAATTGCTGAGAGAGCACCTTGAGGTGGGGACTTCCTGCATCTCCCTTACCTCAACTCCAGGCTGCAGTTTCTTATGTGCTTGAGTGGAGTGGGGGGGAGGTGGGGCAGTGCTATTGCTTCTCCAGCATTTAGGGCCCACGCACCACTCTTAAATGCACAGTGAGTGGCGTTTCTGCTGAATAAGTAGTCACTACAGACTAAAGTTACAGCAGGTAACTGCTGGCAACATGGTGCAGGGTCAATACTTGCTTTTGACAGTGGGGCCCTGACTAGAAAAAAGGGAAATCCCATATAAAGGGCACTTTCTGCTGGAGGGCAGCTTCAGCTGGGACTTAAGCTATTATTTTAACTTCTGACTATTATTTCTGGTCCTTCAGCTTTGGCAATGGCTTGAATGTGTACTGAAACTTTCTGAAGGTATTCAGAAATTTTGACAGAGCGCTTTTTTTTGAGAACACATAATTTTAAGTTCAGCACTCGAGTCATTTCAACATAGAGGGAAGACTACTGTGCTATAGAGCAATCCAGCCAGTTTCATTCCCTGGCTCAATCTCCATTGTTCCTGCAAGTTAATTTCCCTCAATTGCCTATCTAATCTTTTCTGGAATTCATTGATTTTTCTCTGCATTCACCACCCTCGTAGGCAGTGTTTTCCAGATCATTACCTTTTGCTGGGTAATAAAGTTCTTCCTCATACACATATTTTCCACTCTCAATCATTGCTATTCCAAAACATTCAATCTATGCTCCTATTCTTGTACCTTAGTCTAATAGGAATTACTTTTCTTTGTCTACTCAATCTAAATCTGCCATAGTTGTGTACTCCTCTATCAAAATTTTCTCTCACACCCCTTTTCTCCAATGACTAACTGTAGCAAAGAACTGCTTATAAAAGTAGTCAATGATATTAGACAACTTGCAGACTTGGCTAAGTGCAACGTTTTCAAAAAATTCCTATTTTCACATTATACTTGTGTAACATCATGCTAAACAAAGTAACAAAGTGTATTTATCAGACTGGTGCATCAGATCAGAAACTTACTTGTGATTCATAACTTCTATTAGTCATAACGTTCATTAGATGCCTGTGCAATCCATTTCAGAGTTCTGAATGGGAATTTAAAAATGTTCTGTTTAATATTGAAGTTTTCAGTTTGATGTGGTTTTACAAATCATATTTCCTTCCTTTCAGTAGCATAGAGTGAGTGACAGGGCTGCAGGTATCAGATAACTGAACGATCACAGCTCCCAGGCTTCACTCTCGGTTTGTGCGGAGCGTCGAAAGATTAAAACTTAAAACTTAAACCAGCCTGGATTCCCGCCGAGAGTGTCTGTGTGTGTGTGTGTGTGTGTGTGTGTTGTGTAACTGTACCACTAAAGGGTAAATCATGGTTGAGTGTGAGGATGCTGTGTGTGGCGTGTGGGTGGTGGTGGATGGAGGAGGAGGTGGATGATGGTGTTGTGGGAAGTTGGTGGTAATTGTAGGGTGAAGTCAGGTAGAAATAGAAGCTCAAGTACTGGAATTTGCTTATTCATAGAACAGATAATAGGGGAGAAATGTCTTCATTTAGATCATTGGAGGAAAATTAGAAAATTGAGTTAAGTCAAACTACAGGTATAACTCCTAAAACGCGACAGTTGTGTTCTTGTGTGACCTCGCACTATAGAAAATTGTGTTATAGGGAAATCGCTATCCCTGTACAGCAGAAAGTTTGCGTTATCCAAACAGCGTCCACTATTCATCAATCGCGATACAGCCAATTCATGTTAACAAAATATATGTTACAGCAGAAATACCTGTAAAAACAAGTATTCAAATAACCAGCCCAGGAACTTCCACCTACCTCGTAGAAACCTCGAACCAAGGCTTCAGTCTGCTGAACGACACCTCTTTCCACTCTCCACTTCACCATACGCTCAATATATTCCTTTTTGTTTTTCTCCGACACTTGAATATTGGCCCCACCTGTCTTGAGTTCTCGTTCTGTGACCTAAGAGAAGCAAAGTTATTATTTGCAAAGAAAAGTGAAGAAAAACATTAACATTGTTTGAATTTATGATGACAAAATTTTAAAAAAAACTTGATCCTGAATCACTAAAGGTTCTCCTGTGTTCTAATCAATAGAGGTTTCTTATTCTGTTGGTTTCTCAGAGAATTGGCTGTCCTGTCTCCTTCAACCATTGGCATGGCAAAAGCCTTGATGTATTCCAGTAGTTGAGGCTAACAGTTTCATTAAGTCACCAGAAGGGAAGCAGTGGAAGGCAAAACTACCTCATGGAGTGAGTATTCTGGGTAGCTTTGCCACTGTATTAATTAGATGTATAACTGAGTCAGATAATCCTGATGTTGGATCACGCATCAAATATTCTTGCTGGCACAGATTCAACCCTATTACTGAACTGCAGGACCATGCTGTTTCTAACAGTGAGACAGAAAGAAATGAATGAAAAAGGAGACTATGTAAATGAGACAAAGACAAAAGTACAAAACTGATGGTCCTTCAGGGCAGAAACTCTCTCATTTAATCTTCTGCCACAGTGACTAGAAAGATGAAAATCATAAAAAAGGAGCAAGTTCAGAATTGTTTCAATTGCAATTGAATGTCATGAAGTTCATGGAATGTGGGTGTCACTGGCATTTATTACCCATCTCCAACTGCCCTTGAGAAGCTCTTAGTGAGCTATATCCTCAAACTGCTGCATCCATTGGTGTAGAGGCACACACAATGCCATTAGGTAGGGAAGTTCCAGGCATTTGATCCAATGTTACTGAAGGAATGGAGATGTGTTTCTGAGTCAGGATGCTAAAAGTAGCTGGGAGGAAACTTGCAGATATTGGTGTTCCATGTATCTGATGCCCTCGTCCTTCTAAGTGGTAGAGTTTACGAGTTTGGAAGATGCTATTGAAGGAGGATTGGTGAGTTATGGCCATGCATCTTGTAGGTGAAACATACCATTTCCATTGTGTGTCAGTGGTGGAGGGAATGCAAGGTGAAGATCCTGTACAGCTTGCCACTCAAGTAAGATGCTGTGTCCTGCATCGTATTATGCTTCTTGAGAATTGTTGGATCTGCAGACAGTGAAGAGTAGTCCATCACACTCCTGGCTCGTGCCTCGCAGATGGTGGTTAGGCTTTGGAGAGTCAGGAGCTGAGTCACTCAATGCAGGTTTCCTAGTCTCTGACCTACTCTTGTAGCCACGATATTTATATGGTCAATAGTAAGCATAGGATGTTGATAGTGGAGGATTCAGTGTTGATAATGCCACTGAATGTCAAGGGCGATGGTTGGATCCTGTCTTGTTGGAGATGGTAATTAGTTGATGATTATGTGGCGCAATGTTATATGAGTTTCTGTGAAAAGCATTGTTGCTCCTCCTGGTCCACAGATTTGATGTGGTGTTTGTTATGTTTTTGCTAAGTTTTTCCTCACCTCACTGCAGCTGCTGATTTTCCTGAGGTCCAGGTAAAATCACCATATACCTACCAGACCATAGGGGAGAGGTGACTGGTTTAACCTGAGGATCACCACACCTCAGGTGATGGGAGAGGTTGAGAAGGAGGTAACCTAAATTGATGTGGGAAATGAACACACACTATTGGCATCACTTTGCATCACATACCACCAATTCAGCTAGCTGAGCTAACTGACACCCCCGAGCTCCAGTAAGCCCTGATAGGTACAGCTAAGCCTGCAAAGCAGGTTACATTTAAGGCTCCCAGCCTCACTAATATATTTAAAATGACAATTATGTGTCTCCTGAGAGCAAATTGACTGCCCACCTCTTGCTCCCTATCTCAACAAAACTGGGAAGGTTGTGGATTAGAGCTGACTTTCTGAAAAGCTTTCATTTATCATCAGTTTAACACCTTCCCCTCCAATCACATTTGCCCACCAATGTAAAGGAAAGAGACAGTATGATGGTGCATCACTGACACCAGTGCTCATGTCCGAGAGTTTGAGACTAGGAATGAATATGCTGTACAAAAGAGAGATATATTTACTAAATGTGGTGTGTACTATCATTCAAATAATGGAGTTTTGATGAAACCTACCACAGACTCTATAGTCCCTCATAGGTAGGTGGAAACCTTAATACAGAAGAGGCCACCAGTTACCAAAAGAGACATCCCAAATATTTTTTAGAGTTGAACCAAACAACGAACCAACTATTATTAATACTTCCTCCCACTACCCACATTTAAGAAGCTGCATTTGGAGAAAATTGTCAACAGTGGATATAACTTATACTAATTTCCTAAAACTGTATCGAAATAAACAGAAAATATAGCACAGGTCTTATGAAGGATATTGACAATGTTTCCTCCTGAGCTTGCAAAACTGTTCAGAATCTGAAGTGTGACTGAGCACATGCAATTGCAAGAATCATACCGTTCAACTGCAACTTTAGATTGTGTCAATTGTCATGAATGGAATATTCTTTACAATTACTTTTTTGCTGTGTGTAGCCTATTTGTTGTATTTGTGTGAATTATTTAAGGCGGACATGCAGCCACTCATACATGCATCTTCAAAGGGAATAAGGAGCACTTTGTTCCCGATGTGATAATATCTGTTCAGACTACTTGGGGAGAATACTGATCAAAGCATGTTCAGGTGGTGTGACTGAGAGATTATGATCAGAAATAAATGGGAACTGGGGTTAGCATCCATCATGCATGTGACTAAATCATGCCCAAATCTGCACATTGTTTCAGTCATGCCTTTGATTTGCACCCCATGTTTCTCTTGTTTTCCAGCTCTGCCATGCAATCTGTAGACCAATTCAAGCAATGCAATTGGAAATAAAATGTTGGATTCACTGCATTTACTTGCTACCTGATTCTACTTATCTGCACAAAGTGAAAAAATTCAACTTGTGCCAGCTTCTGCCACCAAATGGACAGTGGAGGCAATGGCCTAGTGTTATTATCACTGGACTATTAATTTAGAAATCCAGGTAATTTTCTGGAGACCTGGGTTTGAATCCTGCCATGAAAGATGGTGGAATTTGAATTCAATATAAATCTGGAATTAAGAGTCTAATGATGACCATGAATCCATTGTTGATTGTTGGAAAATCACATTTGGACCATGAATGTCACTTCAGGGAAAGAAATCTGCCATCCTTACCTGGTCTGGCCTATGTGTGACTCCAGGCCCGCAGCAATGTGGTTGAATCTTAGAGCAAATAGGGATGGGTAATAAATGTTGGCCTAAGCAGCGATACCCCTGTTCCATGAATGAATTTTTAAAAAACCTAAATGTGTGCCTAAAAATGTTGGTCTGAGACTCAATTTCAAATAAGCCTCCAGCTTTATTTGCAGTGCACAGTGAGTTGTGGCTGTGACCCAGGGATTCTACTCCAGTTCATCAGTCAGAGTCTCACCAATTCAGGCTGTCTCCAACTTTGAGTTGGTCTGCTGTTAGATCATGGGTGGAAAGGTAGGCAAAGCAGTATTGGGGGTGGTAGGGATTGTGGTGGGTTCATGCCAGTCATTTATTGTCACATCTTTATTTCTTTAATGTTATTCTTTGTGTTTTGTCAGTTTAGCCTGTTGCTGCTGTAGGGACAAACCACACAAACCTGTCCAAACACCTCCTCATTAACTGTAAAGGTGAGATCAAGGATATCAGTGATGTCATTGTCCTTCATCCATTGTAGACTCTGGTGGAACTCTTCATCCAGATATTCCAGATCACTCAAATCACATGGTCTGAAAGGAAATAACAGATCATTTAAATTAGCAGGTAGTCAATTAACTCTGAATGATTTTTGATTGAATTTCACTATTTGTAAATTTGTTTAAGAATGGAAAGTACAGAACCAGAAAGAGTATCAGTTCAATGGCTTGGTTCCTGAAGGCAACTAATAATCTTTTCAATCGTCCATCTCCTGAAATATCTGTCCAAACCTCTCAAAATCTTCCACACTATCTTGCCTCCAATTCATTCCTAGGAGGCCTAGTCCACACAACCATCACCCAGTGTATAAAGTTTTAAAGTCTAAACTGTCTGTGTACTTCCCCCCTTTGAACTTTGAGTCAGTGTCCATGGGTTCTTGACTTAGTAGCAATTTCAAATAAGAGTATCACAATTCAGTTGATTTATTCCTTTTTGTATCTTGGATACTGCATTATCTCCTGAGCTTTCTCTTCAACATAATATCTTCTAGGCTCCTCAGTGTCTCCTCAAAGCTTTAGTGTTTTAAGTTAGGCATTAGTTTCTACAACTCCTAAGTTTCCATTAATTTGGTGTATAGTGCCTGGAATTAACAACGGTACCTGAGGTTCAACTATACCAACGCCTTGGCAGGTTCATTATCTCTTACTGAGATTTACGTTCTATCTCTTTAGCTGTAAATCCCAGGCTTAGACTGTTTTACTTATCACAACATACTGAGCCAAGCCTCCAGATGTACAGACCGCTACATTGTAAGTGTGGTGTTTATAACTACCCGATAACTGGCTGACTAGAAAGACTACCTATATACTTGGACATCAGAGGGTTATGAGTCTTTGGAGTTCCTTTCCTCAAAAGGCAGTAGATGCAGAATCTATTTTTTAAGGCAGAAGTTGATAGATTATTGATTACCGACGGGATGTAAGATTATCGGGATATGCAGAAATATAGAGTTAGATCAACCATGAGTTTATTAATGGTGCAGCAGGGTCAAACAGCCAGGTGGCCTATTTTTGTTCCTTGTTTGTATGTTTGCACATTGGCTACCCGTTATCTCACCTCCTATAATTTCTATGATGTTTGTTCCTGACAAGGTATTCCTTGAAATTTGAATATCACTAACCCCTCTGTCTCCACATTTTATTTCATTGCCAAATCTAGATAACATTATTACAATTTCCATATATACATTGTGAAGAGAAATGGTTTCTGCTCCCACTCATCAGTGCAGCGCCATTTGCAGTAATTGGTTGGTTTAATTTGGTTTAGACAATTTTCAATCCAACTCAAATGCTTGCCTCCTATTTACGTCTCTTTCTGTTATAAACTAACTATTTGTGCAGTACAATCACTAAATACTTGCTGAAATCTAAATTTAACAGACATTCAGATTTTCCACTGTTATCAAACTCTGTCACTTTCTCAAAGCAGTCTTGTGCTTAAACAGAATCTCGTGAAAACTAAGAGCTGGCCCAGAAGTGAGAGGGTGGATGATATTGTTCTAATCCTATAAAGATTGACAGTTTCATTGTTCATAACTCAATCCTGTTTCCCTTTTAGTACACCATACCAACCCTTTATGTTGGATTAACAATTCTTAGAATGTCTTCATGCACTTTACCTACAATAAGTGTTAGGATCATTTGCCTAGTTTCTACTTTGTCTCTTTGTTCCTTTTTAATGATTTATCTTATGCTAGCTAAAGTCCAACCTTCAAGCAGTAATTCCATTTGTTGTGATTCCCTGAAGTTTATCAGAAGGACCTTACTAATTGGTCACTTCATCAACTATCTGTGCACAAATTGCTTAGTGGATCTTTCAGTTGTCATGAATCCTGGTATTTTGTAATTTCTTGAGTATCACTGTATAATGGTAAAGAGTTAATACTTTCCTTTAAGCACATGGTGTTTAATAACCCAAGTATTTAAGTGCTAATAGTTAACAAAAAGTGTATAGTTTTGTTGTATTTTAAAGAAATATATTTTTCCAGAAAGGTTATGTAGTTACCTTTCCTAAATACCTCAGCCAGTTCAGTCTGGGGGCACCTAAACCATACAGGTCAAGAATTAACTAGATCTGATCGCCATGATACAATGAGTTAAATGATCTCAACAGGGACTTTGGTAGATGCACTGCAACTGGCATAATCATCAGTGGATTATGGAGAAGGAGGTTAACATTGTCCATCTACTGCATGCTTCCCAGCAACCCACGCCGGAAATGAGTACATAAAAAAGTGAGAAGAGAATTGGACTGACATGCAATAATCAACAACGATGAGGGCTGTTCCAGCATTGTCTGACATTAAGTACTGAAATGCTGACATGAGTAAAGTACACGTATATGATTGGTATCCTTGCAACAATGCTCCAGTGTTTAATTATGTTAAAATTTCTGTTTAATAGGAACAATGGATTTGGAGTGAAAGTAGGCCTTTGGAGCCTTCTCTGGTATTTTATAAGATCATGGCTGATCTGATGATGTTCTCAACTCTATTCACCTGTCAGCCCACCACCTCTTCCTTCAACTCCTCATTCTCCCTTGCCAATTGGATTTCTAGTTCTGGGAGATTTTTGTATCTTTTTTCAATAAAATCAGACACAAAGTAATAATTTAGCTTCTCTGCCATTTTGCTATTTCCCATTATAAACTCTTCTGACTCTGCCTATGATGGGTCCACGTTCATTTTAGCCAAATAGTTTGTGTTACATGCCTATAGAGGCTTTTACATCGGTAATAGGGGAATGCGAAAATCCATTATAAGGATGTGATATATGGACAATTGTATAATAATGATCTGACTGGGTGTAGTCATCAGCATGGATTTTGGGTAGACAAACAGGAGGCTGGAAGAACACAGCAAGCTCCATCCTTACCCCACCCCCAAACCCCACCAACCTTTATCTGCACCTCCCCCTACCCCCACATCCAGTCCTGAAGAAGGGTAATACCTGAAACGTTGACTGCTCCTTTCCCCCTGAAGCTGCCTGGCTTGCTGTCTTCTTCTGTTTGTCTACCATGGATTCCAGCATCTGCAGTTTTTTTGTCTCTAGCGTGGATTTTAGAATGGGCACTCATCTTTGATGAAATAGTTGGAGTTTTTTGAAGAAGTTACTAACAACATTGATATAGGAGTCTACGAAGATTTTCAGAAGGCATTTGATAAAGTCCCCCAAGGATGCTGGTTAAAAAATTAATGTGATGTACCAGTATGGACTGAAGACTGACTAACATCGAGGAAACAAAAAGTAGGAATAGAAGGGACATTGTTGTGACAGCTGTGGCAAGTTGGATACTGCAAAGATAAATATTTGGGTCCCAGTTGTTCACAATACATATCAAGGATCTGGATGTGGGGACCAAATGTAATATTTGAAAATCTGAAAATGATTTCAGAGCTAAGCATGAATGGATGTTGCAAAGAAGATATAAAAAACTTTCAGGAGTATTTGGACTGGCTTAGTGAATGCTCAAGAAAATACCCTTGGACTATAATGTGAAAAAATGTGAGGTATCCACTTTGGTAGGTGGAACAGATGTGCAGAATATTTTTTTAAATGGTAGATGTAAAAGAGGACCTAGGTATTCCTAGGCACAAGACACTGAAGGTGAGCATGCAGGTGTAATAACCTATTAGGAAGGCTAATGGCATATTCACCTTTTTAAGACCATAAGACCATAAGACATAGGAGTAGAAATTAGGCCATTCGGCCCATTGAGTCTGCTCCGTCATCCAGTCATGGCTGATATGTTCCTCAACCCCATTCTCCTGCTTTCTCCCCGTAACCCTTGATCCCCCTGATAATCAAGAACCTATCTATCTCAGCCTTAAATGTAATAAATTTAGAATTCCTACAGTGTGGAAACAGGCCTTTCGGCCCAACAAGTCCACACTGAACCTCAGAGCATCCCACCCAGACACATCCCCCTACAACCCACCTAATCTACACCTCCCTGAATATTACAGGCAATTTAGCATGGCCAATCAACCTAACCTGCACATCTTTGGACTGTGGGGGAAACTGGAGCACCCGGAGGAAACCCACGCAGACACGGGGAGAATGTGCAAACTCCACACAGACAGTTGCCTGAGGCTGGAATTGAACCCA